>JADLZN010004576.1:706994-771731 GCA_018155175.1 Sinocyclocheilus anophthalmus
GCGGCGGTGATGAGGCTTTATTCGGTTCAGGTGTGCCCCATCACATGCCGCCAGCCCTGGCTATTTCAGCACCCTTCCTCTCTCACGCACCCACTCATGTCGGGAGCTTGGCGAAGGTAGGCGATTAAGGGACGGGGTGATGCTGAAAATTAGGGGGAGGCAGCCGACTCGTCACAGTGTGTTGATATCCAGCCGAAGAGCAATCGACCATAACTTCAGGCGAGCAGGCTCAGAAGTCAGTTTGAACAATCCGGATAAGCGCAAGTAAGTACCATTTTGATTAGCCCTCGTAGCTACAATGACTGTGCACTATGTAAACAATGAGTGACGCATACGCACGAGAGATCACTTCAGCGTGTTGCGTAAAAAGCAGTTGGACGAGTCCTAGATGGTGTACCAGGAGGTAATTAAAAAAAATGAAATTAAATACTGGCGGTTCGGGCACAAAACGTGACGTTTGGTGGTTTGGAAATCAATGTGCGTCACGAGCCGTAGGGTTTATTTGGATTTGTAGGTGCATGTTTTGTGTGACACTATAGACTTTTCCATGCCATCCATAGCAGACTGAGAGACTCGCAACGGTGGATCTTAAAATTCATGTTTTTCTACGGGAAGAAGAAAACAAAGCACCCGACATCTTGGATGCACTGGGGGTAAGCAGATAAACATCAAATTTTCATTTTTGGGTGAACTATCCCTTTAACCTTCGGCTGTCAAGGGATCACACTCCAATCTTCGAGGATACAATATACTAGAGATCAGCTGTTACAATGGAATACGCAGAATTCAATCACTGGATTACAATTAGATCTTCAGTATGTATTCAACGAAGGGATCATATTAAAACTGCGACTGGAGATAATTCAGGTAAAGCTAAGAAAAGGAAGCGTGGGAAAAGAGGAGGAGTTAGACTGCGATTAAGGAAACAACAGCTTACCCGTATTCCCCTGCCTTCCTTGGTTATGGGAAATGTTCAGTCTTTACGAAACAAACTTGATGAGCTACAAGGGAATGTTCGTTACCTTCGGGAATATAGAGACAGTTGTGTCGTGGCATTTACAGAGTCTTGGCTTACCGAGCAGGACTTGGGACAGTGATCTGTTTATTGATGGATTTGGTATTCCATTTCGCCTGGATCTGAGTGACTGTTAGAGAAAGACTCTGTACGCCTGACACTGAATTGTTATCGGTATCACTACGTCCATTCAATCTGCCTCATGAATTCCCGCAAAATATCCATAACAACTGTGTACATTCATCCTAAAGCAAATCATATTACTGCAACAAGCACTTTATTTGATGTGGTGCAAAAACTCCAGAACATTTCACCTGAAGCACCCAATCTCATTCTTGGAGATTTTAATCATGTGTCCCTAAAAAAAGACTTTGACAAATTTTTATCAATATGTAACTTGTCCAACCAGGCAGAATAAGACTTTGGATTTCTGATATGGAACTGTCAAGGGAGCATATAAATCAGTACCCTTGCCTGCCTTAGGTTCTGCCGTCCATGAACATGTACTGCTTCTTCCTACTTATAGATCTGTCCTTAAGAGAGAAAAAATTCAGACCAAAGAAGTTAAAATCTGGTCTGAAGAATTCACTGCTTGTCTTCAGGGATGCTTTGACTGCACCGACTGGGAGATGTTTAAAGACTCTAGTAAGGACATTGATGAACTCACTGATGTAGTCTGCTCTTATGTTACTTTTTGTGAGAGCATGATTATTACTACTAAAAAGATTAAGGTCTACCCTAATAATAAACCTTGGATGTCAAAAGCAGTTAAGGGTAGTTTACAGAAGAAGAAGCTGTGCTACAGTCAAGGAGGGACCTTAGAAAGAGAAGCAGCAAAAAAGGAGGTTAAAGTGGAAATCCTAAAAGCTAAATAAAGGTATAAAACTAAAGTAGAGAATAAACTGGCCGAGAAGAATATTGCTTCAGCATGGTCTGGTATGAAAACTATAGTAGGCACACAGCAAAGTGTGAATATAACTGATATTGCCATGGATGGTTTCAGGTCAAATAGTGAATTTGCCAATGCACTAAATCATTTTTATTTGAGATTTGATAAGTTTGATTCTAAGAATGAAGTTGAGGAATTGAGATGTAAATTTAAAGATAATCATCATCTCGTCCTAGAGCAAAGAGCAGTTGAAAAAAAAATTATTTCTTTAAAGTTAAATAAGAGTCCTGGTCCAGACAATATATGTGGCAAACTACTGAAATATTGTGCAAGGCAATTAAGATATATATTTTATGATATTTTTAATATGTCTTTATACCAACAACATGTACCTAACTTGTGGAAGCGGGCTGTTATTATTCCGGCTTAGGCCAATTGCCCTCACTTCTCTTGTAATGAAATCATTTGAAAAGCTTGAGAAGACAGGGTCGAGAGCTTGCTCAGTTCGCCTTACAATCTCTATGCAGTTTGCCTATAGGGCACATAGAGGAGTCGTGGACGCTACAATTACTCTACTTAATCTTTTGTTTAAGCATCTAGAAGGGAGAAATACTCATGCTAGACTGTTGTTTATTGACTATTCCTCAGCTTTTAATACTATCCAACCACACATTTTAGCTATGAGATTGATAGAACATTTTAAGCTAGGTCCGGTCATGGTCCTATTATTGAGGAGTTTGTCACCTGGTGTGATGAATCTTATTTGGAGTTAAATATAACTAAAACAAAGGACATGATTGTGGATTTTAGAACTTGTGCTTTACGTTATGACACTACGATCATTAAAGATCAGGCGGTGGATTGTGTGGAAAGCAACAAATATCTCGGGACAGTCATAGATTCTAAATTGACTTTTGAAAAGAACTGTGAGATGGTATGTAAAAAGGGACACCAGCGTCTGTTTTGCCTCAGATTTATCAATGTGAAATCTGGACAGCTTTCTATGATGACCCTTTTTTATCGGGCTTTTATTGAATCAGTCTTGACGTTCTCCCTTGTGGCATGGTTTGTTAATTTGTCTTTGAAGAACAAAAAATATTTGAATCAAATTGTTAGGTGGGCAAGTAAGATTACAGGCGAACCACAACTTAACTTAGCAGGTCTTTACTCTAACCATTTACAGCGTAAAGCGAGTTTTATTAGAGATAGTTCCCACCCTTTACATACTGAGTTTCAGCTCCTCCCCTCTGGATGTCGGTTCGTGGCTCCTAGGTGGAGAACTAGATGATATAGAAATACTTCTGTACCTGCAGCTATAGAACTAATAAATGAAAAAAGCAGACGACACTCTTCGCTATGCATGGTTACTTTATGTATTTTAGGCGGGCGTTGAGGGTGTGTGTAGAAGCACATTGTCATGACTTTTTTATGTTTTAATATTTATAGTATTGTATGTCTTATGGATTGTCTTAAGGATGGATTGCTGAATCTCTTGCCTGCACAACAAATTTACCTTTGGGTACTAATAAAGATACCTTGACCTTGACCTTGAACCGTAAAAACTTTGGCAGGGAAGCGTTTTCTTGTAAAAGACGAGATAACTTGTCAATGGCGTCTTATTTTGACTTAACAAAGGGTTATATCTAAGTGTGTTGTTTACTTACTTTTTTTAATCAGTCATCTCATTAACGCCATTATATTGTTCATTCAGACTGATTCGCAAACGCGGAACTCACGCAAACACAAGAGGCGGGAATTATCGCATGAACCAATCACAGCCGAACATAACCAATCATATCACGATGGAGGCATTGTCTCCTCTCACATGACTTTCCCCATTCATTCTCAATTACCCCCCAGTAAAGTCACGGCACGCTATGGGGTCTCTGTTAATAGTCAATGGGCTCAGGGGAGGCAAGCCTCCGCTGTAACTTTACCTGCTGGTGTAGCTGTTGGACAGTGTTACTTTTGGAAAAATTAGTAATTTATGCACTTTTTAATGTTATACTTTGTAATATGGGCGTTGTTTTATTTTAGTTCTAATTTTTTTTTCTCATCCAGTATTTTGAGGAGACACTGCCCGCCCCCTTGGCTACTTGAGGGGAAAGGCCCTTCTCCCTACATATGTAATCAGGTGAAAACACAGAACGCGGAACATACCGTCCAATCAGTGGGGACAGAGTTTTAAAGGGCGAGAAATGTATTTAGTAAATTGATGACTGTTTACCAATAAAAATATTAGAAAAAAACTAAGTACTTGTTATTAAAGATTCAGAACAGTTGTGTGTCGCCAGATTCATCACTTTGGATGATAAGCAAATAGTAATAAAAAAAATGATTAATACAAGTAATGATGTGAGATTTACGGGTTTGTGTGCATGGAACATCAGGAAAGAGGATTTTACAGAGCGTCTCTCGATTGTTAATCCACACATGACCGACATGATGCGAAATCCGGATAAGCCTAAATCAGCACTGAGTAGGTGTTCAGCGAACGTGGTGTTTGTTGAAGGTGCTGACGGTCCCGTTTCGGCCGACAGGGGGCACGAGGGGATCCTGGCACGTAGATAAGAATGAGCAGGAGGGACGACGACGTGACATGGGACGTGAGAGTAGGATGGGCAACAGCAACAGCGAGGGCCCGTGACGTCTTAGAGGGATGCATTGGTCAGGTACAAGTGCACACAGTGACCTTGTGGATGTTTACTTATTGTGGCCAGAACACCCATGTGACACATGTGGCCATTTGATTGTGTATCCAAACTATACAGCACTCTCTCTCCTTCCTACAATGAGCATGTGGATGACAGGATATGGCTGTGGTCAATCTCCCATCGTGTGGCCAAGACTTTGATGTTTCAGGCACTAGACAGAAATGCAGCAGAGTGTTAGCGTGTGAGTGCGGACTCCCCTGTTCTTGTGATGAGATCACAAGGCATTCGGAACACAAGAAGAAATTCCGAAACAAGTATATAGAAGCAACAAAAAGCGGGACGGCAGGTGTGTGATGTGTGTTGTGTGTACATGCCACAGGAACCCGGGGTAAGAGAGACACACACGTACCTGTCATCTGGATCACTCCACACACGAAAACAAGTATGGGGTACAGCCATTTAGTTGTTTGGCCCGGTAGTAACTTGGCGAGTATCTGCAGATTATAGTTGGGATCCTCCCGTTTGTGTTTGAGCAGCTTGACTCCTGAGTGTCCTGGGTGATTGTAGCTCAGATCCAGCTCTCTCAGGTTTGAGGGGTTTGAACTCAGAGCTGAAGACAAATAACCACAGCCTTCCTCTGTCACCATACAGCCAGACAACCTACAGAATAGAGCAGAGCAGTGTGTTGTTGTGAAGAGATAAGTGCATGTGAAGCTGTATCAGCTCCTGTTCAGCCCCAGCCTCATGTTGCTGAACAACTCTAAGCTACAGCAGCCAGACAGTGAGATACACGTCACTGACTGCCGACTGCATCTCTAGTCAATTCAGGATGGACTTTAGTAACTACACTAAACATTGTTTAAATGAATGAAAACATAATTCATTCAATAGACATAATTATCTCTCGCGCATGCAAACACACAATGTAACTAGATCATATTTAACATAGATGTACAATTATTGTGATGTCAGAAGACAACTGGCTCCTTTTTCTCTTCTCTAGAAACATCTTACAATGTTTTTTTTTAACGTTTGGCTGCTCACTCTGACTTTAAAACATTAAGGAACAATATTCAGTAAAGCAGTTTAGAAAATCCCTGGACTGTGAAAAGTGACTTGACATTAGTTCATTCTTTAAAACAAATTAATAAAAATGAATGTGAAATTCCAACCTTAGTATCTGCAGCTGACAGTTTGGACTCTTCAGTCCATCAGAGAGCAGCTTCACTCCTGAATCCTGCAGGTCATTATTACTCAGATCCAGCTCTGTCAGGACAGAGTTTGAGGATTGTAGAGCTGATGACAAACTCTCACAACACTGAGCAGTGAGATTACAGCCAGCAAGACTAGAAGAGATGAAATATTAACAAATAAAATAATGAAATGTCTGTTCTTAGGAACCTGGAACTAAATAGTTTTCCAGCCTGAATCACATTACATCATGAGTGTGAGGAGATAATCTGATAATTTTATAATTCTGGTTCATTAAAATCAGAGATCAGTTGAGCTCTTGACTGTTTCTTTGCTTCAAATATTCACACATTGAAAAATGTAGCAATGTTTTGCTGAGTTTTAAATTATGAACCTGAGAGTTTTGAGTTTTGAATTATGAACCTCAGAGGATCCTCTCCATATATGTGTATTTAGTGTCATTTTACGGTTTTACAGATTAAATACTTACTGCATAAATGTCCATAAATGTGCGTACGACAGTCAGCGGAATTGAGAAAAAAAGTGTTTATTATGTTTGAAATATGGATATTTTTCTTACAAAAAATGCGACGCAAGGGGATTCAGCGTGACAGGTGGTCTTTAGTCACACCCCGGGGAGCTGTGTGAGGGACGTTATATTACGGATGCGGTCACTTTATTTCACGTCCTCTGAACTGTTGACAACCAACACCCTCTTACCCCCATTGAAAGGCTTGGAATAACCAGGACAGTTTTTTATATAACTCCGATTGGATTCGTCTGAAAGAAGAAAGTCACATACACCTAGGATGCTTTGAGGGTGAGTAAAACACAGGCTAATTTTAATTTTTGGGTGAACTAACCCTTTAAACAACGGTGGTTATAAACAAGGGCTATGGTAAGTGCACATGCTGAAGGATCACAGTGCAATTTCTAAATCCTTAATTGTGGAGTAAGTGTGCATGCTCAATGCATTCTGCACACGGTCACAATCCTGATATGGTAGGGTTACGTCGCTGTCAGTCTCGTTCCATTTCGTAGAGTGGTTAACACGGTGTTCTACCAGGCGCGAGGACTCCACCCAACTAATGTATCTCTGTTGATAAATTTCTGAGCAGGGTGTTGCTACCTAAGATCTGTCGAGTCAGTTCTTTGATAGCAGCGTTTATTCAAGAAGCCGGTGGGGGTTCGCCCCCTGGTTGACAGGCAGGCGTCGGGTGTGGTTTTTTAGACACCAGGCCCATACCCCGTAAACTAAGTAATCCCTTTTCTCTTGATCCAAGCATGGTAGCTCTCTCATAGGCTTGGGCTTCCTAGCCCCAGCACTATAAACAGCGTAAGCTATTTCGGGAAATGCAGATCAGCCCTGGGGCATACGAATGGGTTCGATAATGTCACGGGACTGGGCTCCTCAAGAGCCATCATGTGGGGCAACTCACCATGCGTATGGTAAGAGTTGGGACTTAGTGCTCGCACATCGTTTTGGCATGTAACTCCCTCAGCATCGGTGGCAATATGAGGATACTGTTCCCCATAGCGACACCATAGAGGAATCCGTTCGAAGGTCCTCTCGAACACGGGACACTCTCAGCGTACGTATTACCATGGTTCCCGAGTAGGGAAAAAAAGCTTCAGATGAAGAAGGGATGGGTGTTATCCCCGGGGCCCGGCCTAACCTTGTATACGTGATCGCACAGGGGTCATGACGCTCATAGGCTGTGTAGCCTGGCCAATGATATTGTTGGTTTTCGAATGTACTCGTCTTCAGCACACCCGGGTCAGCACTGAAGGCATTTGCCCCATAGCGACCCCTAGAGGACGCAGTGTCTCGTTTCCCTTCTCAGGGAACCATGGTTACAAACGTAACCCGAGATTTTTCCAGCAAGAGATCTAACACATGGTAGCATGGGATTAAGGCAATATTCTGACCAACATACTCAAGTCGTGGCTTAAATAGTCTGCTTGTAAACAATTGATTATTCTTTAGCCATTATTAATTAAAACTCACTGAGCTTTTCTGCAGTTGATCACAGCTGGTATCATTCTTCTTCTCCCCTCATCTGATGTGTTGTATTTCTTGAGATCCAGCTCATCCAACACCTCTGATATCTGAAGCATGTAGGCAATTGTTGAGCATTGAGCAGGAGAGAGCTTCTTCTCTGAGTGTTTGTCTGATTTCACAAAATCCTGAATCTCTTGGTACAGAGTGTGATCTTTCACTTCCAGCAGACAGAGCAACAGATTGATGGATCTTTCAGTGGAGAGTCCATGTCCATATTTGATCTTCTCTTTAATGTACTGTGAAGTTCTCCTGATGCTCTCTGAGCTGTTCTCTGCGTGTGTCAGTAGATCCTGTAAGAGTCTCTGATTGGACTCCAGAGAGAAATGACGCAAGCGAGGACACCGTCCCAGACAGATCCAGACGTCCATTCTCACTCTCAAGGGCTTCATCTACTGCACATTTGAGCAAATTTTGCAATGAAGCAAAATTCTTCAGCTTCTCCATAGTTGTATTTATATGGTAGTAAAATACATAGAAAGCAGCGAGAAACTCCTGAATGCTCAGATGAATGAAGCTGTAGACTTTTCTCTGATGAATCACAGAATCCTCCTTGAAGATCTCAGTGCAAATACCAGAATACACTGAGGCGTCAGTGACGTCTATGCCAATCTCAATCAGGTCCTCCTCATAGAGCATCACATTGCCCTTCATCAGCTGATTGAAAGCCAGTTCAGAAAGTTTCACAATCACTTCTCTGTTGGATTGCAGGAGTTTCTCTGGATCTCTCTCTTCATACTTCTGATTCCTCATGTTGATCTGAATCAGCAGGAAGTGGATGTACATTTCAGTCAGAGTTTGAGGGATTTCTGCACTCAGATCTTCTTCCAGGAGCTTCTGAAGCACAGTGGATGAGATCCAGCAGAAGACGGGGATGTGGCACATGGTGTGGAGGCTTCTTGCTCTTCTGATGTGTGAGATGATTCTGCTTGCTTGATGCTGCTCACTGATTCTCTTCCTGAAATATTCCTCCTCCTGAGGCTCACTGAATCCCTGAATTTCTGTCACACGGCTGATGTATTCTGAGGGGATCTGATTGGCTGCTGCTGGTCTGGAGGTGATCCAGATGAGAGCAGAGGGAAGCAGCTCTCCTTTCATGAGCTTTGACATCAACACAGCCACTGATGAAGTCTCAGTCACATCACAAACTTTCTGACCGTCTGAAAACATCAGTGTGCTTCTGCTTTCATCCAGACCATCAAAGATGAACACAACTTTACATTCATCATAAATCTTAGAGTCCAGAACTTGAAGTTCAGGATGAAAGTACAGCAGAAGTTTGTGAAGACTGTACTGATGATCTTTAATCAAGTTCAGCTCTCGAAATGTAAGCACAAACATGAAATCTACATCAAGATTGGCTTTTCCCTCGGCCCAGTCCAGAATGAACTTCTGCACAGAGACGGTTTTTCCGATTCCAGCGATGCCTTTAGTAAGAACAGTCTTGATCTGCTCTTTATCCTCACATCCAGGTTCAGCTGAGGCTTTAAAGATGTCATTGCAGTAGATTGGAGTGTCTTGTGAGTGTTGTGTTCTGGCTGTTTTCTCCATCTGTAAAACCTCATGTTCTTCATTCACTCCATCACTCTCTCCCTCTATGATGTAGAGCCGTGTGTAGATCCTGTTCAGAAAGGTTTCATTCTCTTGGAGTTTAATTCCCTCAAATAATCTCTCATACTTATTCCTCATGCTGGTTTTGTGCTGGTCTTTGACGCTCTGTAGTTCAGCATTCACTGATCGGGTGCATATATTCAGGGACGCTCTAATAGGAGTGAAGCTGCTGGTCGGACAAGAGGCCGAGGGTCTAAACTGTAAGCGTGAGACTCCCGCCACTCTGCTGAAACAACAATAAAAGACAATACAATTATGAAAAAAGCTCAAGCTTGTCCTCAAGCTGACATCACAGGTTCTGTTAGTCAATAATTTTCTTATATTCAGTGTTTTCCATTAATGACTAATCTTTTTTGCCCATTTCATAATGAAAGCTAAAACACAAAAATATATGTATATATGGGTCAAAGATGAGACGTCACCATTTTGGTGTCCGCATAAAATTACGTTTACAAAGATGATCAATATTTATAGATAGATACATGTAATATATTATATGCTTGTGTGTGTATATGTACATGTTTGCAAATATGCATATACTCTGTTTAATATCTATATACAAAATGAAGGTAATTTGAGGTTATTCTGGATGGAATTGAATTAGGACACATGTTCTTTCCCTGGATGTATATAGTTATTTATTTTTTATATACATTTTATTATACGTTTTAAGTTTACAGAAGTAATTTTATATACATAAAAATACATGTTAAATGCAAGTAAAGTGTCTACTTACATATTTCTTCAAATAACTTTGGAAAATTATTTCCCCCCTCACTTTTGACATGTTATTTTCACGAAAGTGAGTAATTGTCATTCAGTGTAATGGTCCAGACTTTGCTTTTACCATTACATCTTTAAATAAACATATAGAATACCAACTTAAAAAATACATTGGTTGTCTTGGCATTTTCAAGTAAGTGTTGGCTGTGTTATATTAAAAGGACTATGTCTTATTGTTTTTTTTAAAGGGGACTTTTGTCCCGAAAATGCAGTTTGTCAGAGGTCATTCGGTGTAACAGGAACAAGAAGCCATTCTGAAATCATATAAAAAAAACGGACAGTCATTTGACAGTCTGTGACATCATCAAATGGCTCCTGAAAGACCGTGTGCTGCCACAAAAGGTGAATTTATTGCCTCTTCAAATATTCTGTTAATTCACCTTTTTCAGTGTGTGGTTATCCGACGTTTACAAAACACATGACATTCAGGGAAAATGCCAAAAAACCACTTGTTATTGTTCGATATTTTTTTGTTGAAAAAATAATAGAGTTTGTAAAAATTGTTGATGAATTTTACTGGCTTAAGAACAAGTTTTTTGAAAAGGTGGCCAGTTGAGTGCCGGCAACCCTATAAGCCTGAAGTAGAAGGTCATCATTTAAGTAAAGTGGAGCTTTATGGTCATTATGCTACAGATGGGGCCATACAGTGGAAACGAAATGCATGTCTCTCAGAGACCACGGTGTCTACATATATTAAAGAACATATTAACATACAACACTAAGACGTAAGAACAATTTTAAACATACATGAGCTAATTATGAAGAGTCGTTAGTAATCAACTTAACATATAACTATAAAAGGTGACTGTATACATACACATAAAACCTAAGATGGTAGACTATACAGAATACTGAAATAATATACTGGAAAATAACACCATGACCTGCTCTTAAATACCTCTTTGTGCATAATTATCATGTAAAGTGTCCTATATTGTGTTGGAGTCACTACTACAGGTTTTTAAATGCATCTAAGGTCAGGAAAACACTGTTAATCCTCCAGATATACATTTATCTACATGTATATAAATTTATAGTCATTTGTAACAGAATTTCTGAAGTGTTTTTACGCCATCAGTTTGATCAGTCTTGAGCGAACGGCTGTCAACACTTCCCTTCCATAAGACTACTCTGCTTTGATTGGTCAGCTGGCCAAGCCTGTTGTGATTGGTACAAAGAGGAGCGCTTGAGCAAGTTAATGAGCGCTACCATCTGTGTTGCCAAGTTCGCTGTTGTTTTTGATGTCGCGGGTTGTAGCAACCCAATAACGTCATATTTAGGCACAGTAATGTGAATTTACCAGGGGAACCCCGACTAAAAGTGTGTATTTTACACCCCAGAATGCGATTTTTAAAGGGGAACCACCCTCGAAACACGATTGGGCTAGTTTTAAGTAGCAATTGGGTGGGTTTTGTTGTGACAACCTGGCAACCCTAGCATGCACCTTTACATAAAACAATAATCTAGCACTTAGCACGAAGCTTTTATCTAAAACAATAATATAGTGCTCCAATCAGTTCTTAAAATAATTACATAAAAACATTTGTTTAACACTTATGCAAGCAAATTGTGCCCACAGCTAAATTTTAGCTGCAAAACTGTGAACACTTAAAACAATAATAGTGGATAAGTTAGCTGAGTGCCAACGTGACTAACTGATGAAACAATACAATTTGTAAACCAAAATATGTCTACTATAATGTTTGAAGAACGACAGACAAAAAACGCCCCGGTTGTTTAACGCTTTAATTAGAACGCTTAGAAATCAGCTGTTATTTCACTGCGCACCAGCCTAACTTAACTCATCTCTCTCTACAGGGTCTTTGTACTTTCGTCGCATTAACCCCTATAATACATAAACAGCTTCTTTCACATGCTTATAAAGTCTGGCGTTACAATACATTCTCTTCAATTAATCGAAGTACCATTAGAACACGGACAGTCCCACTAATCGTACACATCGCTTAGGAATAGTGGTGTTTCCACAGCGAATATCAGAACCTACGTCAGTATAGCGTAATATTGTTGCTTACCTGGAAACCTAAACGCTGAACTAGGTTACAACACATATAGCAAAAAATATTATATATTTGAGCGCTCATGAAAATGTACACATCACGGTAAAGTCGCGTTCGCCGTTTACGTAAGGTTGTGGTGAGTTCGGAGACGCTTGGTGGGGCAAATGAAGGAAGAGTAGAAGCCAACGAAATAAAAGGCACTAACGATTAGAGAAGCAGTCTCGTTTAAGAATGCGGTAGTCAGAGGCATCAGCCAAAAGGTTCGACGGTAGCTGTGCGTTATCGGGCAGGAACACAAGCATCTCTCGACACAGAGAGTGTTCGGGCACTATTTCAGTGGAGCAGGCAAACGGGATTATGCTTAGAATGTGTGACTCAGTGGCATAGATCCGGTAACAGGCTAGAAGATTCGAAAAACTGAGTCGACTCGTCTTTTGAGAAGAGGTACAAATATCTTTAGTTGTTCATGCAGATGTTTGGGATTAACCAACTTTGCAGATGTGTTAGAAAGGATAGGCTAACTTAATATTTTTCGGAAAATACCAATATGGACCGCATCTTAAAGTCGGTCCATGACAAATTGCGCTTTTCACGATGCAGTTTTACTATAGGACTAAGTCCCGGCGACCATTTGGCGTCCCCCGTCTATCGGACGCGTCCTGTCCCCCTAGTACTGTATATGCAAGTTCTTCTTTCCCGAAATTCAGACCTTGGTGCAGAATTTCAGTTCTACATACGGCAGTCCACAAGACGCTCTCATTGGACGTGCCTTTTCGTGTCTGTAGGCTTTAATGCATGAGGAGAGAGCAGGGAGATGTCGCGGCAACTGCCATGCTTGCCCTTTCGTTGCAAGACATGAATGTCTCTCGAGGGAAAAAAAAAATTCATATGCGTCTCGTCCTGCACAGTAGGAGTCATTATGTTTCTCCCATGGGCGAGGCAAGAGGCGAAAGGTGGACTAGAGGTAACCTTTCCTCATATGACGACATAAAGGGAAGGTTCCAGATTGGGCCATCTGAGCTTTCATATTCTCAAAGGCAAAGCAGAATACCCAGGGCTCGGTTTACACCTATCGCCATTCCAAATTTCATGGGACCTTTTACGCGTCAAGAAGCAACGTGTGCAATATGATTTTGGGCAGTTCAGCAAGTAAACATTGTGTATCTTATTAGTACTGTAACAGGAGTCTATATAGAAAGGTATGGGCATTATAGAGACGAAAAGAGTGTGTTTGTCTAGCGAACGATGGTTGTCCAGGCACCCCAATCACCTGTGGGTAGAACTCAGAATTCACATTGTTCTGAGGTTTTCAACAGTTTCCGTGGTGATGTGGTCTTGTTTCTCCCATGTGGTGCGCGACTGGGGAGACTGGTGGAGGAGGATCGGGTTTAAGGCGCTAGGGTTGTTGGATGAGGTTCAAGAGGGGGGGGACGATGATTGGATTATGAGGCCTCTCACCAGCCTGGGGAAAAAAAGCTGTTGAGACAGTCTTCGCAGAGTGAGTCTCTGATGCTCGGTACCGTCTATGAGGCAAGAGCTGGAAGGAGGACTGTGGGAGGGGGCCATGGGTGGGGCCCTCACAATACGGTAGCTTACTGGGCATTGTGCAAGGAAAATGGCCAGAATAGAGGGGAGAGGGGCACCGATGCAGCTTTGCGAGATGGGTTCACACTGTCCACCCTGTAGGTCTTCTGGCGTCAGCAGCACTGCAGTTCCTGTACAGACAGTGATGGAGCTGGTCAGCACACTCTCAATGATTCCCCTGTAGAATGTGGTGAGGATGGGTGGTGGGAGACCTTCTCTTTTAAGTAGGCGCAGGAATGAGAGATGTAGTGTTGGTGGTCCAGGTGAGGTCTTCTGTTATGTGCACCCCCAGGAATTTAGTGCTGCTGACTCTCTCCACAGTCGAGCTGTCGATAGTCAGTGGGGGGTGGTCAACAGAGTTTCTCCTGAAGTCCATCACAACCTCCTTTGTCTTACACACATTGAGAGACAGGCTTCATCATTTTTGTTGATTAAACCAACCACAGTTAAACCTGTCATCAGCAAACTTGATGATGTGGTTGGAGCTGAACTTGGCAGTGCAGTCGTAGGTCAGCAGCGTGAAGAGCAGCGGGCTGAGCACACAGCCTTGTGGGGCGCCTGTGCTTAGTGTGGTAGTGCTGGAGGTGTTGTGGCCAACACGGACTGACCGAGGTCTTCCGGTTAGAATGTCCAGGATTCAGTATTTAGGGTAATGCTTTAGTCATTCAGTGTAATAGAAATTCTGTTACACCACAGTGTCATCCATCACACTGAATGACAGTATCACTGTTAAAATAACAATTTCAGCATCTTAATCATATTACAGATAAATGATGAATGTGCAACATTGACAAATATGTGTTAAACTTAAATATAAATATTTGAATGCATTTTTGTATTGATTAATTTGTGTTATTGATTAATTTTAGATGCCTAAAAATAGAGAGAGCTGCTAGGCACTGTAAAAAGCTAAAAAGCTAATAAAGTAAGTGTGGACCCAGTAGCTTGGGTGGCACTTTTAAAGCCTGTGCACATCAAGAACAATAACTATAAAGATAACTATAACAGTAACTATGCAAGCCTCCACACCAATGAACGATAGCCTTGTTCATTCTAAGAATGCGCTGCAGGTTTATCATCTGCCGCTTTAAATGCTCGAGCTCTTTAAAGTGGAGTGGATTCTGATTGGCTGTCAATGCTTTTATCATTCATCAACTGGAAAAAAACATTCTGAAAGTGATTCCAACAATATTGTTTCTCTGTGCAGTTAGCATTAGTTGTGCTGTGGAATCTGCTGCTTGTCTTTAGAAATGATTTTTAAACGATATCGTTTACATTAAGCTTTAGCGTTAGTTCTGGCAGGTCACGTGAGTCAAGCTTGCATCAGCTGATTCTCAGTTATTAAGCATCGCTGCTCGCAAATCAAACTGTTGCAGCGTGTTTCAGAACATCTGAAATCCACGTCTAAGATAAGTGAATGCTGTTTTAATCCATATCGTTGTGTATATTACCTGGTCTGCTAATTGAAAAAAGCATATTTGCAGCAGCATTTACGCATCTGTGTTCATACAGCTGGATCCTCACTTGCTGCGCTTGGGGTGATGCTTCCCCCATAAATATATTAAGCAACATTTCCTGCTAAGTTTCTTATTTCATTCTCATTGCTTAACGCTATGCTGGTAAATATATCCTATTGTCAAATATTGCTCGTTGTTTAAGGCTAGTTGTTCAGTAACATGTTGGTTTGCTAGGCACGCCGTAGCTTAGGCTTATTAGTTGTACTTTGACACACTGGTAACATTAACGTTACCGTTTAAACTTACCACAGCTGAGACTTGTTTTTAAATCTGTTTAAGACTGTCTGATATGAAACAGGCTTGCTGCTTAAAAGGCTCGTCTAGTCTTGAGGATGCTGTTTCATTAAACACATATTATATATATATGAGTATTTCCATCAAGCCGTGTTTAAGTCCGTGATATGCTGTTGATTAAAGCTATACAGTGTATCGGTAATATGCTTGATACTTAACTTGCAGTATGTAAATTTTGCTACTAAAGGTGTTATTAAATGCTAACGATTATATGGATTGGGCAACATGCTGTTGCCTAAACTTCGGGTATTGACCATATGCTGTACTGCATTAAAGGGGCATGCTGCTCTTCTCAGCTGCTTATTAAAGAAGAGCACCCCTTCACTGCTTCTCTTCTTAAAGGGCATGCTGCCTCAGTCTATGCTATTTCAGAAGGTCTTTTGCTTTAAAGCTATTAGGGTATTGGGATTTTGCTTGCTTGTTAGGGCTTATCTAGTGTTCAGTATCATGTTTGTCGCTAGACTTGCTTGTTGCTTTAAGCTATTGGTTGTCACTGCAAGTGCTGGTACTTAGTTAAACTTGCAACAGCAAGAAGCTAATGTTGTTTAGCCTCTTGTTTAGGCCATCCGATTGTTCTTGAAATATGCTTGCTGCTTATGGCTCATCTAGTATTGGGAATGTTATTTCCTTAAGTTTCTCCGACTACTGCAACATGCTGTGATTAAGCAAGCAACATGCTTGTTGCAAAGCTATCTAGTGCATTGGTAAGAATTTTTGTCTGCTCACGCGGGTTGTCAGATTGATGACACGTAACACAACGAGCACAAATGTCAATGGCAGACGGCCAATCTAGAAACTGATGAGTTGATTTGAGTTATATGCTGTTATAGACTTTTTAAATGGATGCTGAAGCTATTAGGCAAGGTAGAATGTGATCTCTGAACCGTTCATTGCTCGCTTTTATGGCTGCAGTACACTATGTTTGCTACAAACTAGGCTGACAATTCTAGTGGGTTTTTTGTATCTTTTTCAGGTATTGCATTAAAGGAGCTTGCTGCTCTTTTTAGCTGCTTATAAAGAGCACCCCTTCGCTGCTACTCACCTCCGGTAAGGGGCTTGCTGCTCAGCTGCTTATAAAGAAGAGCACCCCTTCGCTGCCTTCTCCTGTAAGTTGCTGCTGCCCCAGTCTTTGTTATTCCAGAAGGATATGCTTCTTTCAGAATGCCATTGGTTGTGTTTTGGGCGGTTCTGGCCTGTTCTGGCCTATCGTTTGTGTTGGGGGGTCGGGCCGTTCGTTTGTGTTGGGGGGGTTATTGCTGCTCTCCCTGCTCATTCATGACAGGATGCATGGATGGGCAGGGATGTTTTTGCCCAGAACAGAACCATACCTCCAAACCAGACTTTATGCTAAGTATCTATAATTTTGACGATAGGGGTCCTGACAGAACTTAAGCTTAGCGTTATTCTGGCATCGGTCCCCGTGGTTCCAAGCTGTGCACAGGCTGATCCTAGCTGATCACATTACCTATATAGGAATACGGACACCTATAGCGGGTCATTCCGTATATAAGCTGTATTCAGTATTATTCAGCAGCTTTTCAGCTTGCTCAGGAGCAAATTATCCTTTTCCATCCCCAGCTCCTCCTTTCGCCAAAGTCAGGACTTGGCTTTCTGATATTTCTTGCTAATCAGACTCCTTTATCTTGAATTAAAGTGTTACACTTAAATATCATTAAGTTCATTAATGATATTTGCCTTGTTCTGTTAATCCTGGGGGGGTTATTGCTGCTCTCCCTGCTCATTCATGACAGGCTGCATGGATGGGCAGGGAGGTTTTTTGTCCAGAACAGAACCATACCGCCAAACCAAACTTTATGCTAAGTATCTATCATTTTGACGATAGTGGTCCTGACAGAATTATAGTTATCGTACTTGGTGTAAACGTGCCTTTAGCAAGGAAAAATCATTTTGAGGTATTGAGGATTGCAATTGTCAGAATAATAGCTTGCCAATAATTACTGCCATTGCCGGTCCCAAGCCCAGATGTAAAAGGAGGAGGGTTGGGCGAAGGGCTAGCAACCCCTCCCCGTAAAAAAGACCTTGCTACAGAAACACCAACAAGGATTTCAACTGACCTATCGGTTCTGGGAGAGGATGGATCTCTGGCGGGAGATGGTATGAAGCCGGGTAGTGATGCCCCTCCAAGATGTGCGTGTCAGATGAGGTGCTGATGTTGCTTCGGACCACCATCTCCTTGTCGCTCGTGTAAAGCGAAACTTAGGGGAAATTGGACAAGGGCGTCAAATCGGAGATATAGATTCAACACAGCACTTCTGAGGGATTCAACCAAACTGGAGGAATGACACTCGCGAACAAATTTCAAGTTCTGCCAGAACAAATGGAAGAAGATGATGAAGAGGAAACAGTAGACAAGAAATGGAAGACAGTGAATGAGGCGATGAAGAAAACCTGCCAAGAAGTCTTGGGTCCACTAAAGTACAATCACAAGGAGTGGATCTCGGAAGACTCAATGAAGAAAATAGAACATAGAAAAGAGAAGAAAGCGGAAATAAACAACAGCCGCACACGTGCAGAGAAAGCCAAAGCACAGGAACAATATACACAAGCAAACAAGAGTGTCAGGAAAAGTATAAGCAGATAAAAAGAACTATGTAGAGACCCTAGTAGCAGAAGCAGAAGAAGCAGCCAGAAATAGAAACATAACGACTTGTGCTACAAAACTATACGGGTATACAAGGACAGGCTTTAAGATGGTTTAGATCCTACCTGTCAGATCACTTCCACTTTGTTTATTTAAATGGGGAGACATCTCAATTATCACCAGTAAAGTATGGAGTGCCACAATGATCTGTCCTAGGTCCTCTGCTATTTTCAATATACGTTACCACTTGGTAATATTATTAGAAAATACGGAATTAGTTTCTATTGTTATGCTGATGATACTCAACTATATATATCTCAACAAGACCAGATGAAACTTCTAAATTATCTAAGCTAACAGAGTGTATTAAAAATGTAAATGATTGGACATCTAAATTCAATAGGAGAAAATTATTGTCAAAGACAGAGATATACTTATTGGACCAAAACACAGTACCAGAATCTCTTGGATTACAATTTGCAACTAGACGGATGTACTGTTACTTGCTCTACAGTCAAAAATCTGGGTGTTATATTAGATAATAACTATGAAAATCATATTTCCCATGTTACAAAAACAGCATTCTTCATCTTAGAAACATTGCCAAGTTACGAAACATGTTACCTGTTTCTGATGCAGAAAAGCTAGTTCATGCATTCATGACCTTTAGACTGGACTATTGTAATGCACTGCTCGCTGGTTGTCCTGCATCTTCAATAAAAAAGCTACAGATAGTCCAAAATGCAGCGGCCAGTCCTTAAACCGTGTCAAGAAAATATGATCATATTACCCCAATTTTACAGTATCTGCACTGGATACCTATTAAGTTCCATATCAGTTACAAAATATTATTACTTGCCTATAAGGCCCTTAATGGGTTAGCTCCTGCGTACCTAACTAGTCTTCTACCACGCTACAATCCATCACGCTCCCTAAGGTCACAAACCTCTGGACTTTTGGTAGTACCTAGGATAACAAAGTCCACTAAAGGAGGTAGATCTTTTTCGCATTTGCTCCCAAACTCTGGAATAGCCTTCCTGATCATGTTCGAGGTTCAGACACACTCTCTCTGTTTAAAACTATATTAAAGACTCATCTCTTTGGCCAAGCATTAAAATAATACATCTCATAATCTTGTACTACAGTTATATCTGATCAAATGCACATTATTATTCTCTTGCTTGGGTTTCGACAAATAAGTTTTTGCTTGGTTGAACGAGCAACTATGTTAATTATGTCTCTATTTGTTTATCTGTTTCTGCCACGGGATTGACATCAGGGATTGAATTACACAAGCTTCAGTCTGGAACCAGCCCTTACAAAGACCTGAGAGGACCGAACACCTGAGAAGAGATGATGCAAACCCCTTCAGAGGACCTCAGATGATGCCAACCCTGAAACAACATAAACTACCAAATTTTGCAACACTTTTGATTGCAACATATAATCAATGGCGTTAATAGTGTTCATCATCTGTTTTATTACGTCAGTAACTGAATTTTACTGTACATTTCTGCCATATGTACATCAATTTGACAGTCACCACTGACAAGCTACTACTAAATATATTGTAAGAAAAAAAAAAAAAAACTGTAATTTTCTGTAAAGCTGCTTTGCAACGATTTGTATCTTGAAAATCGCTGTACAAATAAACTTGAACTGAATTGAATTGAACTTGTATGCAACCACCAGAAAGTTTAGTAAACCAGAAAGACCAGGAAAACAGATAAATGATGATGAAGGACAGAAGGGAAGATGGGCTGAACACTTTGAGGAGCTGTTTAACAGGCCAGCCCCACAGGACCCACCAGATATCCAACCAGCAGATAGAGATTTGCCAGTAGACTGTAGTGCACCAACAAAGGAAGAAGTCTGTAAAGCCATTAAGAAATCGAAAAGCGGTAAGGCAGTAGGACCCGACAGTATTCCAGCAGAGGCATTAAAGGCTGACACAGAGACTACAGTAGAGATGCTCCATCCCCTTTTTAAGAAGATCTGGGAAGAAGAACAAGTACCCACAGAATGGAGAGAGGGTCATCTCATTAAGATACCAAAGAGAGGCAACTTGAGCTCCTGTTCTAACTATATAGGGATTACACTACTATCCATCCCAGGGAAGGATTTTAACAGGATTCTACTGGAAAGGATGAAGGATGTTGTCGACCCCCAGCTACAAGACCAACAGGCTGGCTTTCGCGAAGATAGATCATGCATGGACCAGATCGCAACTCTGCGCATCATCCTAGATCAGTCTCTCGAGTGGAACTCATCCCTGTACGTCAATTTTATTGACTTCGAGAAAGCGTTCAATAGCGTGGACAGGGCATCATTTTGGAGGCTGCTTAGACATTACAGGGTGCCGGAGAAAATCACTAACATCATCAGAAACTCTTACGAGGGACTGACTTGTAGAGTGGTCCACAGCGGTCAGATATATTTATGTAAAAATGAAACGATATACTTATTCTGACCTGTACTTATTAAAAAAATACAAAAAAAGAATATGTGATCATAGTAAATTTTATTATATTTTAAATGACATTCACTTCCTCACAAAAACTTCTTGCTGACAAATGGGTAAAACCTAGTGGTTTAAAGGACCAAGCAAAGTATAAAAATAAAAAAAAAATTAAGTTAATTGGTATTTGAGGGCTGCACTGTGATGCTTAAATCTAGTCTTTTATAATGTCATCAAATGATTCATGTTTAAAATATGCTTAACAATATTTTTTGGTATATAAATATTGTTACACTGAATGACATTTTAGTGGGCATTTCTGTAAATCATACTAAAATGCATTATCTTACTTATTTTTTTGTTCGAAAATATAAAGTTAAACAGAACACATTCTAACATATGTGGGAAAAACTCAATTTAAAGCTGTATTACACTTATTTTTTTAGTGCTTGAAACACCCTTTTCGTCTTTGACCCTTTTACACTTCTCATAATAACATATATGGTCTCTAAAGCTGTGCTATTTTGTGCTATTGTTTTTGTTGTTCATGCATTGAAAAACAAACTAAAATTAGAAAATCGCAATATGGCTTTTTGTGCTTACCAAATTGCCAAAAGGTATACAGTCTGATGTACTGGATTTCAGAGTGAAGCACAGCACTAATATTCATTTACACATGCATTTCCTTTCTCTTTGTTTTTAACGCTCATATTAATTGTCTCCAAGTTTCACTAGATCAGTTAAACCACCACCACATATGTATCCTCACCTGGGGTCAGAGGTCACTGGTTTATTACTGAAATTAGGAGGAGCATCCAATGATATGTCCGTCTTCAGAGACACACGGCTGGGATCTGCAGATGAAGATCTCTTCCTCTTCCTCCTCCTGAAGATCATGAGAAAACACAGAAATCATTATTCCTTTAGTTGTGTCTGCCGTTTCAGTTATTATAAGTCTGTCTCTAATGGCTGTTTCACACCGTCTGTGTTTCTATGAGTAACTGAGTCACTGCTGATTGTGATTACCCTGAGCACCCTCATGTTACGAGCTTTTGTTTATGATTGTCAGCAAACCCTGCTGTCTCTCCCACACACACACACTCTCTCCCTCAATTTAACATAGTGTAGTGTAGATTGTAGAAACAAATATGCTTCAACAAACTATACATAGGCTACTTAAAATCATCTTTAACATGTTTTGTTAATGACCACCAGCATAATTCGGTCTGCCACAACACACACCATTTTAAGCCATCACAGGTGAAACCATATGTGGACCCTTTACCACAAAAGCTGTCTTAAATCGCTGGGTATAGATTTGTACAATCCAAAACCACCAACCGCAATGGAAAGCTTATTTATTCAGCCTTCAGATGATTCGAGAAATGGACATCTCAGACTTGGTTTTGTGGCTCCAGGGTCACATGAACATGCAGGGTAGTGTAGATTATAATGATACATTAGTCTTCACTAAGCTATACCTTTTGGTTTTTAATCATTTAACAAGCTTGTGGCTTTTTTCATCTCTTGTGTGTTTTCTAATTTCTTTGTTTTACCGGTGCTTGCTGAAAAACATGAATCTGTGAATCACAGTAACTTCATTTTATTTTTTTAATAATATTGTTCTATTAACTGGATTTAATTTCTCACCTGGGTCAGAGGTCACTGGAATCACACTGAATTAAGAGAAGGCTCTGGTTCGTCACTCTTCAGCGACACCAGCTGGGATCAGCAGATGACGACGCTCACCGCTCTCGTTCTTCTCCATAATGACAAACGTCTGTCATCCGATATTGAAACGTGTAACGTCCGGAGGTGTGACATGGAGGTAGAGGTCCAAAAGCAGGCTTTTATTAAAATGTTTGTCAGACAGGCAGGGCAACAACCACACACCGTAATATCCAAGGCATACGCAAAAGGTTAAGGCCAATACACGGCAATAGTCAGGGCAGGCATCAAACAAACAATGAAGAAGGCAGGAACCGTCCAGGGTCAGAAAACAGGATAACACGGGAAACACTAACAAGGCTTAAAACTCCATCACGGTGTGAGAGTTGTGCGTCTCAATCAGCTCCCTTGTTCAGCAGTAAGGGCACTGATCAAGGAGTCGGCCATTTTAAGGGCTGCCTCAATCGCGAAATCCTTCTAGTGCACTGAAACGTTCGCTCCCTGAAAAATCCCACAATGCACCACAAAAACTATGGATCCCGCGCTTACTATGCTCCCTTACCGGAAATAACGTCACATTTCTGAAGCGTGAAACATAAACCACACGAGCCAACTCAATAAATATAATGACACGCTATAGTAGATTTGAAAAGACAAACCGTTTTTTTTGTATATTTCAACAAACACACATCGCTAGACAGGAATTGAACACATATAATTAACATTTATAATTAATATTCGACTGAAATTTTGTAAGAATATGTAACAGAACGATGTGTTTAAAGACAATACAAAATATTATAAAAATTAGATTGGTCCTGCATGTTGTTTATTAATTCCAGTGATGACAATCTACTATGTTGTCCGTTGACGTTGTAACGGAAGTCATGTCATTACATGTCCCAACGTGCAGTATCAGGGATTACCATACGAATTCGTGACACGATCTACTGATTACGAGCTTAGCTCTTATGCGACGCACCCTTTAGGTGTGTGTGCTGATTAGCTCGTCAAAGGAAAAGGGGAGTCCTGGGTGAAATAGTCCAGTCCTGTGGGTGCCTCTGTTGGGAGAGCATGGCCACTCCCATTACAAAAACTGGATTCCTTTCCTCCTCCTACAAGCTTGTCGCGCTGACATCTTACGGCGAGGACGAAGCGCAACGATGTACGTAACGAGAAAAGGTACAAAATGTTGGCGCTACTTTCCAATGTCTTTGCACACTGAGCAAGCATAATAAAATTATTCTCACACTCCCGTTAATGTTCCTTTGTTTTTGTCTAATGTCTGAGTTTATCCAGTTGAAATTTGCATATACAATTTAGCCTAATCTGCCTAAACTCGATGCCTCATATTATCATTTCTATATAAGACTATAATATATTATAATAATTAATCTATCCGTCCTCTAACTGATAACTTCATGGCATATTTTGAATTTGAACACTACAAAACGTTATTGTTTTCACAAGAAGGTCTCAATACAAGATGCAAGGGTAAATATACAGTGATATTCATATAGGCTACTGACAGTGAGACTTGATACAAAGTTAATACTCGTCAATAAACTATACTAAATTGACTTTCCAGCAATTACAGTGGTAAAAATTAGCTGTTCTTTAATGTCATTTTAAATGGGCCTATTTCTTGCATTGGGCCTTCAGAACATCTTTGCTAGTTGTCTTTTTGTTTATTTTATTTTAGATTTTGCTAACAATAATGCTGTTTTAATAGATGGCAGACTTTACCACATTTCCTCAAAAAGAGGCCAACCAAATCTTTTTAGAATTCCATGCCAGCACCTATAGAGCACACTGCGGAACAGAACAGACAAAGCTTGCCATTTTAGCCAGGAATGGGGGTGGACATTGATAAATGGGTAAATATAAAATTATTCCTTTCAACTTTGCTGTGAGAAACAAATGGATTGTTTTAGATTGCATTTCTCATGTGCTTCTTTCTGAATATCAGGTTTTGCAGTGTGCCCTGTGCCAATTTAGCAGGCTGTCCATCAAACAGGAGCCCAAGTACATCCCAATATGTGTATGTAAGCTTGTTCACAGGCATTCAAAGAGAATGTGTCACAGAATATGGTCACATAATTTAAATGTATGTGTTGTGCTATTTTCCTGTTTAAGGTGGACAAGCCAATAGAGAAGTCTGTGCCTTCCTCAGTGTGGAAAGAAGCCTCTGTGCCCCATATCATCCACAAACTAACGGGCTCGTGGAAAAACTAAATGGAACCATTCAGAGCTGAACCTTTATTAACAGGTGGCTTTGTGGGAATACAATATTCAAGGTAATATTGGTTGTCTTTCCAATTGGTTACTGACAACTTTCAACTTCTTTTGGTTCTGACTCTAGAGCCTTGTGTAATCTCGTGGATGCACAACCTGAAAAATGGGATGAGTACCTAGATGCAGTAATGTTTGGTCTAAGAACCAAGACTCAGCTGACAACTAGGTTCTCCCCATTTTTCTTAATGTTTGGCATGGAGGCACGATATCCTTGTGAGGTGCCTGAGACGTTTGAGGTATGATATAATTTACATTCTTCAATAAAAATGAATGTTTCAATTACAAATTGATTAAATAATTTAAATGTTCTATATTTCCCAAAAGGTCAACAGCACAGTGGAATCTGTGATAGCAGAGGACACTGTGTCGGGCTATTTCTCTGAAGAAGAAAATGGACCACATAGTAAAAGAGAACGTGAAAAAAAAAACAGGAGCAGAGACAGAGGGTGGCAAATCAGGCACCGTTCTTTGTAGGCCAAAAGGTACTACAGAAAAACATAAGGACCCAGCAGAGGAAGGGGGCAAGCCTGAGCGCAGCTGGGTGGGACCATATGAAATTTTACTCCTAAAAGACAAGAGCAAACATCTGAGGGATGAGAAGGGTTACATATACTCCAAAATCAGTACAGACCACCTACAATTATTTAAAGAAGACATGCCCCAGATACCCCACAGACTTATTCTAGATGAACCCCAACTTAAAAGACCACATGAAGACACTGGACAACACCCTTCACCTGCACTTCTAGACCTCACCGTCACTTAAGAAAAGCAGCCCCCACCATCACCTCCATACTCACCAATGGCATCAAATCTTTCTCCCCACGTCTCTCATCCTCTTCCCTGTCTCCACTGGATTTATCAATGCCACTTTCCTCTCCTGTGTCCCACACCACTACAGTGGCAATAGTTATGCCAGCTGACGCCAAGGAGGCAGTACATAGCTGTAAGTGCTGATGAAAAATCACATGTTGTAATCGATCAATGTTGGTCTGAATTCTAATATTTGTCAGGTGGTGAGTGCTTTATTTTCTGTAGGTATCAAAAGTGCCTGGGCTGGAAATGACAGTCATGTACTGGTGTCCAAAGTGGGACCCTATAAGTTATTTTACCAAGAAATTTTACAGATCGGCCCTGGGAAGGAGTTGGAGAGTGAGGTATATATTTTATTGATGTATTTGTTTGTTTTGTGTCAGATAAGGATTTCATGTAGTGTATTAATATTTTGAAGTAATGTTTTATTTTCCAGTGTTTGCCAAGGTAATACAGTGGGGCAAATAAGTATTTGATACACTGCAGATTTTTCAAGTTTTCCCACTTACAAAGAATGGAGAGATCTGTAATTTCCATCGTAGGTACACCGCAACTGTGAGAGACAAAATAAAAAAAAAATCCAGAAAATCACATTGTATGATTTTTAAATAATTAATTTCCATTTTATTGCATGAAATAAGTATTTGATCACCTACCAAGCAGCAAGAATTCTGGCTCTCACATACCTGTTAGTTTGTCTTTAAGAAGCCCTCCTATACTCCACTCATTACCTGTATTAATTGCACCTGTTTGAACTCGTTACCTGTATTAAAAGACGCCTGTCCACACACTCAATCAATCAGACTCCAATCTCTCCACTATGGGCAAGACCAAAGAGCTGTCTAAGGACACCAGGGACAAAATTGTAGACCTGCACAAGGCTGGGATGGGCTACAGGACAACAGGCAAACAGCTTGGTGAGAAGGCAACAATTGTTGGCGCAATTATTAGAACATGGAAGAAATTCAAGATGACTGTCAATCTCCCTCGGACTGGGGCTCCATGCAAGATCTCGCCTCGTGGAGTATCAATGATCCTGAGAGAGGTGAGGGATCAGCCTAGAACTACATGGGAAGACCTGGTCAATGACCTGAAGAGAGTTGGGACCACAGTCTCAACGGTTACCATATTAGTAACACACTACACCGTCATGGTTTAAAATCCTGCAGCGTGGGCAAGGTTCCCCTGCTCAAGCCAGCACATGTCCATGCCCGTCTGAAGTTTGCCAAAAACCATCTGGATGATCCAGAGGAGGCATGGGAGAAGGTAATGTGGTCAGAGGAGACAACAAAATAGAAGTTTTTGGTATAAACTCCACTCGACGTGTTTGGAGCAAGAAGAAGAATGAGTATAATCCCAAAAACACCATCCCAACCATGAAGCATGGGGGTGGAAACATCATGCATTGGGGGTGCTTTTCTGCAAAGGGGACAGGACTACTGCACCGTATTGAGTGAGGATGGATTGGGCCATGTAATCGCGAGTATTGGACAAGAACCTCCTTCTCTCAGCCAGAACATTGAAGATGGGTCATGGATGGGTCTTCCTGCATGACAATGACCCCAAACACACAGCCAGGGCAACTAAGGAGTGGCTCCGTAAGAAGCATTTCAAGGTCCTGGAGTGGCCTAGCCAGTCTCCAGACCTGAACCCAATAGAAAATCTATGGAGGGAGCTGAAACTCCATGTTGCCCAGCATCAGCCCCAAAACATGAAAGATCTGGAGAACACCTGTATGGAGGAGTGGGCCAAAATCCCTGCTGCAGTGTGTGCAAACCTGGTCAAGAACTACAGGAAACGACCTTTCAGACCTCTGTAATTGTAAACAAAGGTTTCTGTACCAAATATTTTTCTATTGTATCAAATACTTATTTCATGCAATAAAATAGAAATTAATTATTTAAAAATCATACAATGTGATTTTCTGGATTTTTTTTTTTTAGATTCTGTCTCTCAGAGTTGAGGTGTACCTACGATGAAAATTACAGATCTCTCCAAGTGGGAAAACTTGAAAAATCGGCAGTGTATCAAATACTTATTTGCCCTACTGTAAATGCATATCTGACACTGAAAGTGAGGCAGCACAATTTGACCTCACCAAAGAAAGCCTTCCATATGGACACATTTGCTATAACAGCCATGTGGAATGGAAAATATCAGGGACTCAAGGTCTGTTGTATATATTAATGCTTTTATTAATACATTTTTATATTCATTTTGTTCGGGCCATGTGTAAAATTTATTTGTGTTGTCGGTACAAAAGGCCTTAGATGCTTTGTTTAGCAATGTGTTGAAAACATTTTTATTTTCAGGTGGACCCAGCAAACTATGAGGTCATAGTGGGCATGATGGAGAATAGTTTCCTTTGAGCTTTCCCTTATCCCCTGTATAAATGTTGATTTTCGCACTAATATTCCCTGGTTGTGATGTCTGGGAATTTTTGCATATTACTTAGGCTTTATACCCAAACCCCCTCCAAAAAAATACATTCTGCTTGACCCACTTGGAGAGCCTGACATCAAGAAGAAAAGGTGTTTGGAAACAACAAGGTATTTAATTCACCACAGTCTGATGTAGTGCTTTTGGGAAGTTGTGTATGATTGAAAGATGGGAAGAAATCTGATTGTAGAGCAATGATGAGCAAAAAGGGAGTTCCAGTTTCACACTGGGTGTGTGAAAGTCAGCCTCACCCACTTCAGATGGATGCTACATCATGTGGTGTGTTCGCTTTGAAGGTGTGTGACATAGCACATATGTCATATGAAATGTTCATTGAAATAGGAAGATTTGTTTAATTTTTTTTCTTTATACTTTTTCCAGTTTGCAGAACATATTTTGCAAAATACCAACATTGACTTCTCCAATCATCATCATCAACTCTGCTTGACCAATCTGATATGGGTTTTTTTTTTTACCACAAATGTTACTGACATGCTTTTTGTGCATTAGTTTCATTAGTGTTTTGAAGATTTGACCTAAAAAAAAATCATACCCTGTCTATTGTACTGTACCTCATAGATGACCTAAGTGACCTGTGTTACTTTTGTGGGGAGGCAGAAACATTTGATGACTCTGCGCATGTTCTCTGGGTAATTAAATTGGTGTAGAATATTAATGAATAGACAGGGCTCGACAATAAGGATCGGACCACTGCAGCTTCGTCACAACATTTTATCATTTGCATGTGTTTTTAAGACTTGTTATTCACCCTTCCAGCAGTTTGTGCGTGAAAGACAACTCCATTAAAGGGGTCCTATTATGCTTTTTCACTTTTTTAATTTTAGTCAGTGTGTAGGGTGTATGTTTGGGCATTAAAAAGATCTAGAAAGTTACAAATCTCAAAGTCCACTCCAAAGGGAGATATTTCGTTTTTGTTTTAAATCCCTTTCCAAGAACCCTTAAAACAAAGAACGGCTCGTTTGGACTACAGCGTTTGTTTTCCGGGTTTTGTGATATCACAAAGTGGCTCATTAGAAGATCATTAAAAAGAATTCCCGCCTACAGAAATTTGAATGGTTGGGGGTGGGGAGGGGCGAAGTTGTGGTTAGAACGCTTGGTTTAGTGAGTGCATCAGACGAGACGATGAAGAAGAATAGCTGCTGCAGAGTTAGTGCGTCAGAGAAAACCAAGAAGAAGAGCTGCTGCAGAGTGAGTGCATCAGACGAGACGACGAAGAAGAGCTGCTGCAGAGTTAGTGCGTCGAGAAAACCAAGAAGAGCTGCTGCTGTGCTGTAGCCTCAAATTTTCTGCATGTCTAGAACAGCGGTTCTCATTTCCAGTCCTAGCGTACCCCCGCTCTGCACATTTTGTATGTTTCTCTTATTGCTTCATACGTTTGCTATATTTGGCTGTAAGTGCCCTGCGAAGTGGACATAACCAGATATTCCGCCATGATTCCAGTTCGAAGGGAGTGTATATGATCCATACAAAGGGCATTTAAGTGTGCTATAAATTGTATTTATTTACAGAGGTATATTACGTCCCACTTCACGCTTCTCTAGTAAGTTTCGTCTGTGTGTGAAGACGCTGCAGGCAGCAGCGCAAATCTGCAAATTAATATTCCGAAGTGAAGTAAACTTCAACAAAAACGGATTATCCACACTCCTTCCCCTGCCAGGAGTATGGGAGCACGCAACACTGTGTAGGGATCGTCAAACCTAACAGTTCATGCACGTAGCTCACTTCTAACGAGATGGTTATCTGAATCAGGTGTGTTAAAGAGAGATGTGCAAAACATGCAGAGCGGGGGTATGCGAGGACTGGGATTGAGAACTGCTGGTCTAGAACAATTCTTACAAGTATAACACGACGTAGCTGGGCGCCGCGGACAGACGCTGAACGCGCCGCCGGTGTGCCTACACTCATAGAAAATAATGTGTTCGAATTTTAAAGATGTGAATTTTTAAAGAATGTCATCTCCAGCTGCTCTGAGAGTCACTTCATTAGCATTTTACCGTTTCATTTGAGAAAACTACCGTCATATCACATACACAGCAGCTGCAAGTTCTTCACGGCAACCCGTCAAAATAAAAGTTTAGTTTAACGTGAAGAAACTGTCAGAATATATTACTATTTAGCAGTCTTAAGAATCAATGCTTCTACTGCTAATAAATATTAATAAATCTTTATTCTTAAAGGAATAATCACATCTGTTTTATTTTTAATTTTAACAGTAAACCTCTGTTGTGCAGCACTTTGTTTGCCAAAAAATAAAAGGGTTTAATTTTAATTTGATTAGGATAAATTACCAGAAAAATTAAGAAAATTTTATAGGGACCTATTATTGTTTAAAAAAGGACCCTATACAAAGAAAGAATAGGTCTAAAATACAGGCATGTGGTTCTTAATTTCTTTATTAATTCACCATTTGTAAACTGATGTTTACTGTTCATGTTTTAGAAATATCAATAGCATTTGTATTAAAACTATATTCACTGAATGTAATAAAAAAATCGATAATCGAATCGATTCGAGAGCTTGTGAATCGAAATCGAATCGAATCGGGACATCTGAATCGATACCCAGCCCTAACATTATCCATATTTTGTTTAATTTAATTTCCTACCGTATTGGAGAGAAATTAAGAGGCACTTTGGTCACGGGTCTATCATGCCGAGAACTCTCCTCATATGTTTTACATAATGATGCATTTAAAAGTTAATGACCAAACGTAACGTTGCTGCAGATGAAATCTAACACAGACAAATTAAATATTTTTTCAACAGGTTAGATATTGATTATTTATTACTCAAACCCCTTTCTCTACCTGTCCGTCGGTCTCACATATCTGCCATGTTTGTAGTTTTTTAACACTTTCTTTGTAGTTCTTAGTTTGTAGTTCTAATCGAATCCTCGTCCACCGCGCAATGTGTTGTGGGCAATATTAGCTGTTAAGAGTGTGCACGGATCTGCACTTCGAATTTCTACCGGAAGCAGTAAACCATCCGGGAATCTCTGGCATACTCATTTCAAAACACTACGATCTGGGACATACTAATTCTAATTTCGGACACTATTTAGGACGGATAGTACGTGAATTGGCAACAACTGAAAATTCCAAAAAGAAAAACTGCACTTTAAATACCCAGATAATGCACTTAAATAACCGAAAAAATGAAGTGTGGCATGTTGGACACTTCATGCACTCAACGGTCGCAGCTTTGCTTACGTAGCGGAAGGGGAGGAGCTATCGGGCGCTAAGGCTGGATGAGCAATTCATTAGAAAATGGCAGGCGACACTCCGATGTCATTCAAATGTAAGTTGATTTAGTTTTTTCTATCAGTCTACTTTGTGTGGTTTATTAAAAAAATTCACCATTATATCTGCATAGATTGTATGTTAAAATGTCTTATTTACGAACTTTGTCTTGGCAATCAAGCTCGGTTTAGTCATAACTTCAAGTGTCATGCTTTTAATATAGAAACTCTCTTCAGTTTATTTTCTTAATACTTGAAATGAATGTAATGTCCATTGATAGGCGTTATTCAATAGTAGTGTTTTGTAAAATCTCTCATAGGGACCGAAGAAGATACGCGCAATCTTATTAATTGGTGCGCTGCCAACAACGCATAGTTTACTGGGAGATGCAATGCCGCAACCAAAGGATACGAGTAAGTAACCACGACATATTAAATAACTTGAAGAGTAATGTTTTAAAGCATCCTACTTGTGGCTAGCACAGATTGTGTTGTATTTTTCTAAGGCATTTATCTCTCAGTATGGCTTGGAGGGGAGTGTTACCTATCCTGGGCCAAGAAAAAAGGGAGAACCTTAAACAAAAGTATAAGGTAAGAGCAAGATTCTTCAGTATGTTATTATTTTGATTCGTAGAAATTTACTGATGTATCGGACATTGTTGTTTAGAGTACAGACGGCTTAGATCAGTGGTCTCAAATTTTATTACACTACAGCTCTGCACAGTTTAGCTCCAACTCACACCTGTCTGAAAGTTTCTAGAAATCCTGAAGTGTGTAAGTGAATCCATATAGCTTGTAATGTGGTGTGTTTATAGGGATAGCCAATCGTGCATCTTGTGGCCAATCATACTTGCGTTTGAGACCAGTGGCTTAGATCAGTGGTTTTCAATCCTGGTCTTTGGGGACCCACATCTCTGCTCCAAATTTTCCTTAGATTATATCCTTGTTTTCATAGCCCGTTCTGGGCAGAATAACAGCTGTTTCTTGATCCCTTTTGGTTTTCTTTTAAACGTTTTGCTGTGCCCTTGCTATCAGCCATGGATTTTCTCCCTGTTAATACAAGTGTTTGTATGCAATTCATTAATTATAGAAGCAACTGTAAAGGCTGAGATTACTGAACCATCTTGTTTATAATTGTTACACTTAGCCGTTTAAAATTTTTTAATCTTTTTGATGGTTGGCACATGATATGCTCTCATATTTCCTACGAATAACTCTCTGACCGATACTCGTCAGCCAATCCTGTGTGCTAGTTTTAGAGTGATGCCTGAACATCTCCATAGCAACGAGGTCAACCCCGCCCTTAGGTTAGCAAAACTCGTGTTTATAAGGCAAACATTAGCAAAAAACGCTGCATAAGCTGATGATGGAGAACCTGGGTCCTCGAGCGCAACACATGAAAGCTAGTGAGACGCATGGTCACAGAGTGTCCATCCTACCATAGTTACATAGAAAATGATTAGCTCGAGTATCATGTCTCTCCCATAGAACGATATGATGCCAAACTAATTTACCCGGATTTGTCACGATTTCAAATAAGAGTTGTGGGTTTGCATGTGGCCAAATATAAAAATGTAATGGATTTAAACATCATTTAATCATGCTGTAAAGTGAAACATCACCAGGCCTTTGGCGCCCTCTGCAGGTATTTCTTATAATACATCAAATTTATTATACTCCATTAAAATGTCTTGTCATGTTTGAACCCCTTGGTCATATTATGTCTAGGCTATTTCTTAGTATTTTTAACACGTGTTGTTCAATAATCCATGGGAAATATTATTGGTGTATATTTTTCGTTTGAGTCCTTTTATGCCTCATCGTTTAGTTTTATATATAAATATTCCTAGTAAAGCCTGGTTTTCACTTAGGTCTGTTTGTGTTACTAAAAAATATCAGATTACTCAATTGTCAAAATAATCAGTAGATTACTTGATTACCAAAGTAATCATTAGTGACAGCCCTAGATTAGTTAAAATATTTCAAAATACAACTGCATTGTTTTACTTTTTGTAATTAAAAGACAAATATTTTGTCATTGAAAATTTCTTTAAAATTCTATTAAGATATTGTCTCGTTCTAGTGAACCAAGTATCTGTATTTTGTCCCGTCTTGTGAGCTAAGTGTATATCCATGAGCGTGATATAGCTCATAATTTTCAAAGTGTATAGCTTTCATTCTTCAGGTCAACAATATATTCATGACAAAAAAAATCAGTTTGAATAAGGAAAGCAATAACTTTGCCATAGAATCCTTTCAAATGTTAAAGTTGCCACAGTCATGGCACATTAGAGTATTTGAACAATATCAAATCAACTTCTATGTAACATATCAATTTCTATATACAGATAATTTGTTTAACTTTGTTCCAATTTACTGGATTCTGAAATTCAGATGGTCTACGAGTGCTGGTGCCATTCTGTCTCTCTTCTCCACCGCCTCCACTACAAGTTCATCCTCATCAATGCTGTCATTTGCCTCATCTGCATCCATGAAGTCTCCATCTGTTAAACAGATGTTATGCAGAACTGTGCGGCAGGCCATAACCTCGGGTGCATACAGGGGGTCAACCTCAAGGGCTTTCAGGAAGATTAGAGCGCCACCTAGTTTTCAGAACCCCAAAAGCCCGCCCTACACCACTACGTGCTTTTGACAGGTGGTGGTTAAAAGCCTGCTGAACTGGTGTGTGTAGAGCAGTGGTTCTCAAAGTGTGGGGCACGAGTATTGCAGGGGGGGCACGGTCACTTTAATGGGAGATGGATCGGTTTGTGAAAGCGAAGAGAAAAGCCATAGATGAAGTCGCACAGACCCAGGCAGGTGCTGGTCTTTCAAAAGCTAAATGCAGAAAATATGACGAGGCATATCTTGCTCTCGGCTTCACTCACGGTGTCAATACCACACGCTACAGTTGATGCGCCGCGCCGCAAATCTACACTGGACGCGACAAAGCGACCGTTGCAAATCATTTTAACTTTGTGTCAGTACGTCATAAATAGAACAAGGCATCAGTTTAATGTCGCGCCGCATCCAGTGTAGACAGTGTCACTGATTATAATGGGTTCTACTGTATTTTGCCGCTCGCGTCCGGTGTAGACACGGTGTTTAATATTGTTGGTGAGGAGGAAAGCCTGTGTGTGTCCTATGCCTTAGCGGACAGCAAGAAACCCACAAAAAATAACTAAATAACAGAGAGAATAATAATAACAATAACAGTTATTCTCTCTGCTATTTTTCAATGTTTCAAGTGATGCAGGTGTTTTTCCCTGTAGGTTTTTTAAATTAAAAAAGCATTAATTTTTCATAATGTATAGTGAAATTATTTAGTAGTCTGAGGTGGGATGGGGATTCGGGGGAGCGGCAGATTTTTTTTATAGGTTTAAAGGGGGGCGCGACCAAAAAAGTTTGAGAACCACTGGTGTAGAGGGTGTCTGTAGGGGGTCATTAATTTAATTGGCTGGGACAGACAGGGGGAGGAGATTGGATTGAATAGAATAATTTTCTGTTTAAGTAGCAAAGGGCGTCAGCTACTGGCGCACATGACATCCACCAATGCTGCCCACCACATTATTGAAGATGGCAGACCCAGCAAGCCTGGCGAATCCATCACCTAGTGAAGGTAGGTCATCAACAGAAGGAAGATTCTCCTGCTGACGTTGTGGATGGCTCTGTGTACAGTAGAGCGAGGGATGGGAAAAACCCTGCCAACCACTCGATATGAAGTGGCACTTGCTAACCAAAACAGGAACACAAGTGTCTCCAGCACAGGGCCCCAGCCAAGGTTCTCTTCTCCCAGGGCTGTCATTAATCAACTGTATGACCGTCTCGACAGACGAAAGTCAGGGCGGCGATCACTAATGCCATCAAAATACACTGCCAGAATGGGAACAGTGTTGCTCAGCTGGCAGTGTTGGCTTGGTCTCTCTCACTAAAATATATTTCAGATATATTTGATTGATGATCATGTTATTTATCGCTATTTGATTTGTGTTGGCAGGAATAAATATTTTCTTACAAAAGGAATAAAAAATTATCTTTACAATGTTTTTTTGCATTATTTTAAACACCTCGAAAATTAACTGAAATTGAGTAAAATTAGGTCTGGTTTTTTAAATATTTGCTCGGCGTTAAAAAGGAAGTGGGAAAAGAAGTAAATTCAAAATTAGCATTAAATTAAGGCTGCTGCTACGTTTTGCCACTGTGGGGCACTATACTCATGTTTACATTTCCAGCAGCCGCTACAATAACTTACTATATTTATTTGGGATCGGGCAAGCAACATTCTCCTGACGGTGCCTGGGATTGTGCTTGTCATGGCCGGTACTACTAATGTAAATAATAAAAAGTATAAATTCATCTTTGGTAGCAAAACAAATAGTTTGGCTTTGTTTTACATCCGCTACACGTCACATGCCGTCGACTGGGAAACGTTTTGAATTTCCGGTTAGCAAAAAAAACGTTAGTATTCCATTTGGGACGATACTAAATTCATACACCACACGATTGAGTGCATAAGTGCATAGTATATAGTGCGTCATTTGGGACTGTTTCTGATTCGTGCAGATGTTTTCTGTAGCATAATTTCACAAAGCTAAAGTCAGGTTATTCTGTTTTTGCTTCAGATTTTGAAATTACAGTCTAATATAAATCAAACATTGCACTTATTTTCAATTCATGATTAAAATGCAGTGGTTGCCTCTAATTTCAAATGGCTATGAAAAATCAAGGTGCAACACAGAGTGAAGAATATGCAAATGTTATTTTATATGTGACTTTTCAATTTCTGTACCTGAACATCTAAAAACATAAATCGTCATTTCATTTCTATTTTTGTGCTGTAGGCTGCCTATTTAATTGTGCTGTTACTTGTAATTTGTTCATTTGTTCTTATTTACTGGCTGCCACTTGTCTTTAATAATGTTTAAACTTTACATTTATGTTTGCCTAGTGATTTTTGCTGTGGTATCGAAATTGAAATAGAGAATTGTAAAATTCAATTGGTATCTAAAATTTTGGTGTCATATAAACTTATTTATAAGAATAAAATATATTGTGGGTCAAAAACAATGATAACGGCAACTATTTTATTTTTTGTGGCAGGGCAAGTAAAGATTTGAACCACTGGCCAGTAGAAAAACTCCATAGCGTTGATCCCTGATAGACTAGCACAAGTGCTGACAATGTTCCTAACATTTTTTTTATTATTATTATTTTTACAGATTTCCTGTGACGACTGTGGGCGATGGTTCCATATGATTTGTGTTAATAATCCATCCACAGAAAAATAATACAAATGCTTTTCTTGCAATAAATCTAATTGAATTTTGAAGCCTTTCTTAAATTTTCCAGCGTGTATAATGTGTTATGTTTATTTCAATCATAACTTTAAGCGACATTTAAAAACACATCTGACAGACATTGTGTTTCAAATAGGCCTGCGCTAGAGACTTGTGCGTAATAACCAAAGCCTCAAACATTATGTTTATATCGGTTGTAAGTAGGGGAAAACCTCGCTTTTCAAATCCATTTTCAAGTTTCGGAGAAAAGACGGTACTTTTCGAACCATTTTGCTTCCCGTACATCCAGTCGCGCTTCATGAGTACGTTAGTTCTGATAATACGTATGGTAACCAAAGAGTATAGAAGACCAAGAGGCGAAACTCTGATGCTTTTTGGGTAGCAGCCACTAGGTGGCGCTTCGGTAGCACGGCCGCCATTTTGGGTAAGTCCACTGACACATCACCGAATACAAATAGCAGAATGGCACAAAGCGAGCTCCACGTTGAATAAAAGAACGCAAACCACTGCAAAAACTATCAGTGTGACAGAAAAAATATTATCTTTCATCGTTTTCCCAAAGGCCCTGACTGGTAATTATTCACAAAAGTAGTGCTGGGCGGTACACCGGTTCATACCGAATACCGGTGTTTATTTTTGTTATGATATGAATTTTTAAAATACCGCAATACGTATGTGTCGCTTAAACAATGTTGGGAACGCGACACTGTTTGAAAGGTGTCCCTTTTCACAGTTGCACTGTGGTGAGGGAACAGCTTTATGTTTTACCAAGCGTGAAAGTTCTGAAACTGAAGCTGTAGAACTAATAGAACGTGATGACACAGAAGAACTCATCCACAATATCCACACTGACCGCCACAAATATCCACCGCCCCCTGCCATCAGCTCCCGCGTCTCACACACACGAGCGCGACTTTAGCACTAGATTTAGCAACTTTCAGAACCTTTTAGCTGCTTTTTGGATAAGCTTAGCTATGGTTCAGTGGAAGATTTTCTCCAGTGCTGTCCCGCGAGCGTGAGGTCTGGCTTTCCCCGAGAAGTGTCGCCTCTCTCGGCGTCTGTTTTGTGCAGTGAGCGGCAGAGAAGCAGCGCACCGCTGCAGACTCGTCAATAAATGAGTACAACACAGCGTTTCCTAGCACCTGTCTCTTACTGATTGTTTGGAAATATAAATATGAGCGTAGTTCGTCTGTAATATCACATGCACTTTTTTGTTTGCTGTTTTTTTAGTTTGTTACTCAGACGCAATCAGTGCGCTGCATGAGACAAAAAAGTAACATAGCCAAAACAACCGCATAGATGCTCTTTAGTGTAGATGCATGTAGATTTTATCAGACAATGCCGCGATTATAAATGAGAGTTACTCCTGGTTAACATGTATTAAAAGGAGTCATGTTTAGTCACATTTTAGTGAGGTATTTTTTGACTATTCACTCGTCATGACAGTAAAATAGTGCATTCTAAGTCAATACACTGCATATTTACGGTACCACTTTTATTGATAGTCCCTTTAGACTCTATTAACAGGAATAACTTTGCAACTACGGTCACTAGCAGTTAGTAGGAGATTAGTAGACTGTCTGCTTAATATCGTCTAACACTTTTTTTTGTCAACTTATTCTACTAACCCTAAACTACCCTAACAGTCTACTCTGAGAGTTAGTAAACATCTAGTTGCAAATTAATGAGAATTATTTGACATGTAGTTACAAAGTTACTTAAAGTCAGTAGAATGTCTAAAGTGGACTATCAAAAAGTGTAACTGTATTTCCTCCAATCATGAAAATGTTTAACACACCTGTCAATGCGAAAACAGATACCGCTGTACATTAACCCGGTTAAACTGTGAAGATATACTAACCAGCACTACAACAAGTGTAAATTATTGTGTGTTTTGAAGTGGGACGTGGCGCTGTCTTATGCACCTGCTACCTTTAACTGTTTTTAGTTTAGTAGTAAACTCAAACCTTTTCGTAACTGCGGACCTAGCCATAGACCATAATGGTTTTCTGCTAATATGACTTAGCAACTTTACACATTTACAATTACTTCTAATATTATTATTACTATTCTCCACTATCTGAAATTATACTGTACGTTGTAATCCCCTGGAATAACTACCACCAATGATGCTTGCATTGTCTCTGTCATAATTCCATAATTAAACCACTTTGGAGAAGTGGCTGTACATGTGTGTGTGTGTTTTGTTTACAGGCTTCCTTTAACAGACATTAATATAAGACAATACTGCAAAAACACTTTACAGCCAAGCTTGTTATATATTGTCCAACATTCCTAATTTTCTGTCATTAATTAAATTTCATGTATTGGTATTAATTCAGTGTTCAACACTTGAACTTAAAATATTTTCAACCGAGAGTGGCATGGTTTCTAGAGAGCAAAAGGTTTTGTGAAAAAGGGAAGACTCTAAAATAGACTGTGTCTTCTGTACTCTGTGTGGTAACTACTGCGTAAAGGAGAGGGACTGCTACACCGCACGCGTTTCTGGTTCAGTCTTTATTTCCGACTGTAAAGAGTCTGTGAATTAATCTCAGCTAAAAGCAGAATCTCTAGAGCTCGAAGTCATTATAATCCTGAGCGATTCTTCCATTATTGCATGCGCCACAAACCACTAAATGCGTTAGTTTAAATATCGGATATAACACACATATATCCGAGACACGAATAATATGAAATAATATCATAAGCCATAACTGCCCACCCAATGTGATGTCTGATGATCTCAATCTTGCGCGTTGTTGCTTTCGGTTTCGGGGGGGGGGGGGGGGGACCCGGATGCAGCAGCGCATGCGCAGAAGACTCCTCCTCCTCCTCCTCTTCTTCTTCTTCAGTCTCATGGTGGGGGGTACCAAGGTTAAGGTGGTTTATCGCTGCTATGTTGGAGTGTGGATCAGAGTTTACCCATGTATTCAAAAAGCACAATACCATGAATTAAACATTATTACAATGCACTTTCCAGCAAAACTGCCTACTCTAATTCTCTTAATCCATCTCGTTCTCCTCAAATAATGAGTAACCGCCTGATCCATACACAATTTCTAACTGTATCTTTCGTTCTTGGAGTTTCTCCGCTTCATGTTTCTCGTTTCTCAGAAACTATGGCTGGCTCTTATGTATCTGATCGCTGCTGATGTTATTCATTCTCAGTAGTTTTATAGCTTGCTGTGCGAAAAAAAAATCCTTCCTCTAGTTCATGTCTCCTCCGTCGTTTCTGCTTCTTTTCGCTCTCCCGCTGCTCGTTGTATTTCATAAAGTTATGCCTTTTTCTGATTGGCGCTCTTTAGTGCTGATATGTTTTTTTTATTGCTTGGCTCTTATATTTTTGTGAAAATGTTGATGAAAGCCGTTTTTGCGCACCCCTCCATCTCTTCATCCTCGGTGAGCCCACCATATTTCCTGCTGTTCATTCTCTTGTAGCCAGGCAAGTTTTTTATGTCGCACATTTCATACCGCACTGGTAATTCAAGTTCTTTACTACATTAAAATAAAATAAAAACTAAAATAATCACAACAATAAACCAAGGAATTTAAAAACTTTGAAAATGAAAAAATATTTAAAAGGTTTAAAATCAATTTAAAACAGTTAAGAATAGAAAAACATTATACATAAAATACAGTGCAATCAATTCGGACATCGCACAGTGCTCATTCAAAAAATGCACAGCTAAACAGATGAGTTTTGAGTCTATGTATTTAAATTGAACTAATGTTATTCAGCACATCTGATCTCTTCTTGAAGATATTCTAACTGTGGTTGGCGTAATAACTAAGTGTGTTGTTCCCTCAGCTAAGTAAATTATTGCTAGTTGTTCTAGCTTTGGAACATGCTGCAGGTCGAGTCCCGTCTCGGATTGAGAACTGAGTGTTTTGCTCCCTCAGCTGATAACTGCTAGCTGTTCCACCAAAGGAACGTGCTGTAGGTAGTCCTCCCATTGAAGCTGGATGTTGCTCCCTCACTACATATTTACTGCTAGCCCTCAGCATTATAGCCATTAGATATAGCATCTGGTACCTATTTCTATCTATGGTCTGCATCTTCAGTGCCACGAGAAAACCTAGACGTATTCAGTTTTTGCACGTTATGCTTTGCCGCTTTTCTAATCCCATAGCTGGTAAGTGTGACGGTATTCTTTGCGCACTTTCTAACTCCACATAGTGTAAGTAGTGCACGTCGCTTTGGCCCACTTTTCTAAAATCCGTATGAAGATCTCCCCAGACCTTTGTGCTCTTTTGGCGTGGTTTAAAACCCCGGTTTTGCCTTGGGCACCACTCCTCCTATGTCTCCTCTGGATACCTACTTTAACAGGGTGTTGCTACTATGGGTCTGTTGAGACAGTTCCTTCAGCATATGCAGAGCATGTGTTAGCCCCTGTGTGACAGGCCAAGACTCGTATGATTCTAGGCTCTTGGTCGTATACCCTTAAAGGAATCTATCCTGATTCCAAGCCTTGAGCTCTAACCCCCTACCCCGGGTCCAGGAGTCTGGCCCTAACAGGTAAGTATTTTGGGTATGTAGCCTAGGCCTTTGGCCGTAGGGAATAATGTCACTGACAGCCGTCAAGGTGTCCTTGGGGCAACTCCCATGGCTATGGTAGAGTTTGGTACTTAGTGCTCGCCATGTTTTCTGGCATGCAATCCCCTCAGCATGGCGGCGTGGGTATAATGTTCCCCATAGCGACCCCTAGAGGAAAGGGGAACTTCCTTGAAAGGGAACGTCTCAGGTTACTTATGTAACCATAGTTCCGAGTAGGGAACGAGACACTGCATCCTCCAGGTTTCTTCCCATGCTGCGGACGCAAGCTTCAGACAAAGAAGTGAATGATGTGTAGCTCCCGGCACCGATTTAGACTGTAGTCGCACCGGTAGTGACGTCATGGATGTCGCTGGCCAACGAGTTGGTGTTTTTTTCAAATGTATGCTTCAGACACGGTCACGACAAGGTGTCGCCCATAGCGACCCCTAGAGGACGCTGTGTCTCGTTCCCTCACTCAGGAACCATGGTTACATAGTACCCGAGACTTTTTGTTCACCTACAGCAGATGGAGTGTTTGGGCCCTGGCGTTGTGGCAGCGGCCGGAGGGCTCTCACAGGAGGAGGAGGACGAGCTTGGTCCACTGGTTTTGGTGGTTGTGGGGCCCGCCGTTTTTTATTTATATCTGGGGGCTTGCAGGCACAGAGGTGGGAGAGTTGTGGTCCCAGCATAACCATTCCGCCCTTTTCTGTAAAAGCTTATAAGTGGAATTTTGGAGGATGGATAATTGTTCCTGGGAGCGTGCTGTGGCCTGTTGTTCTCCGGGGCTGCATAGTTGTCCCTGGCTTCGCCTGGCTGTTTTCCAGAAGTCGCCTTGGATGCTGAGTCTTGGACTGTTCTGATGCGTCCACGTCTGTCCTGTGATGAGCTCTTGGGCAGGGCTCGCCGTGATGGTGTCATGAGCCAGTGCTGTGTGGCTAGCGTGTTTTATCAGTGTCCTTGTGGGATTGCCCCACATAGATGAACGTCGGAACTGATATGAGTCCGGGCGATCACTCCCGCCCTGGTCCTGTGTGTGTTCGCCATTCAGGTTGAGTGGTTTGCACACCTACTGGAGGCTGAGAGGAGGTAATCTGTCCTTTACACTCTGGCCCATTTGTTTGTGTGGAGGCCATCCAGTTTAAACAGTTGTCTAGTTGTCAGTTGGCCCCAGAAAATATTGAAGTTGTCGATGAAATTGACTCTTTTAAGCTGCAGATTCTTTGTAGCCATGTTTTCAGCCCAAGCAAACATGAAAACATATTAGTTCCCCTTGCTGGAAGTGGTCCACTGATGAACGACTGAACTTTAAAGGGGTCTTATGATGCTATTTCAATTTTTCCTTTCTTTTTGGAGTGTTACAAGCTTTTGGTGCATGAAGATCTGTAGTTGCAAAGACTAAAGTCTCAAAACAAAGAGATTCTTTATCAAAGTTAAGACTCTGCCACGCCCCCATAAGGGCTCAGCAACTGTTTTGTTATTAGTTTAATATTTGCTATTGACTGTTCAAAATGCGGAGTTTTGCGCAATCGTGTGTGTGTGTGTGTGTGTGTTGGTGTGTGAGAGAGAGAGTGTGTGTGTGTGTGGTGTGTGTGAGAGAGAGAGAGAGAGCGAGAGAGAGGGGGGGTCACATCACATTGGAGTCAGCTGTCTTAACTGTGGCTTTTGTACTGCAAACACATACCAGCTTCATCACTGTGTCTGTCACGCGACTCTGTTCCCCTTTCGGGCTCTGTCTTTACATTTATTTTGAAAGATGAAGCTCGCGATTGTGGTAAGGGGAGTTACATTTCCGACGAGTGCTTGTGGTGTTCGTCCAATCACAATGCGCTGGGTCAGCTGGCTAATCAGAGCAGACTGCGCTTGTCGGATGGAGGGACTTTGTAGAAAACGAAGCGTTTGAGAGAGGCGGGGCATAGAGGCCTACAATAATGTACAGTATTTGAAAAAAAAAATTGTTTTTTGAACATTAAAGCATGTCAAAATATTCAGTTACACCAAATACCAAAATACCTGATCTTTAAAAAAGCATCATATGACCCCTTTAAGTCTTCGAAGTGTTTCAAAGTGTTTGTACAGATGTTGTTATATTTCATAGACTGTATCCCGTCTGCTGTGAGATGTGTGTGACTGCAGTGACATTAACGCTGAACACGAGTCCCTACAAACAACACGCTTTCTGATCTGTGTCTCTTCTCTCCACTTCTGTTCAGCTCCTTCACTGTTGGAGAATGATCTAATCAGTGCTGTATGAATATTGTTCACTGCAGATCCTACTCGCTCCTCATTCTGACCCTGGTAGACATCTCATCACATTTACAATTTTTCTGCATTTACTGACCGTCTTATGAAGATCTTCATTCCACAGTAACTTTGCATCAAACCACACACACAGAAACCTAAAGACTTTAACATATTTATCTGTGTTTCAATGCCTCCTTTCCTAGTCAACACTAGTGTTTGTTTTTTTTTCTACTGCATATGATCATTTTTCATGTAATATGATTAATATTCCTTCCCCTTTTCCACAAGGCTCCGTCGATAATCGGCCAATATCTCCTTGAGATTGAGAAAATGCATCATATTTATCATAACTAATGCCATTATCTAGTTATATAGCTTCGTGAAGACTTTCCCAATTCTGACTTGAAGAAATTTATCAAATAAGAGGTCATTAATTAAATTATAAGTTCTGTTTGCTATTGCTATAATATCTAGTTTAATCATTGATCCTTCTTTCCAAACCATATCATTTGCTGTTTCGAGGTCAAAGAAAACTGCCATTTCTGACTCTTTATTGACTTGAGCTTTCTGAAAGTCTGTTTCCAGACATAATAGAGTCCAGAGTTCCTGAAACCACTCGGATGAGCTGATAAAACCAAGTAAAATGCTCATCTTCCCGGGATCTTTCTTTCCATGATCTTATATGTGATGTCAATACTATTGGCCTCGAGCATCAGCAACAAATAAACCCCGTCCATGCAAGACATTTAAGCTTCATACTAGCCAGAAATGATCAAATACATTCAGCTGATGCTTTATTAGTCTCACTTAAAAACTTAAAGCCTTACCTACATCCATCTGCTTATTTCCTATTTCAGTTCATTACTTTCCACTTCCTTCCACTTATAATTTCTAAATCAAAGCGTTTGCAGATAATTAACATACACTGCACATTTCTGTAGAGTTTTTAGTTCTGTAGTCGTGTGTCAGTGTTTGTCTGATGCAGGACCGCTGTTTGCTTTCTGTGTTCAGAGCTGAAATCAGCATAAAGACACTCAATGTTTAGTGACTTTTTCTTTTTAAGCATCTTCTTGTATGCGTTAAAGGCTTCTGTACGTTCACTGCATGTTAACTAAAAGCCCATTTTTCAAAACCTAAACATTATTATTATTATATATATATATATATTTTTTTAAATTCCATGAATTTTCAATACACATAAACCATAAGATAATTTGTTACGGAACTAAAACACCTGTGAAAAAAACGACACAATTTACTCAAAGTATCACCATTTTCAAAAGGCACCTCCACAACATACATTGAGATGACTTGATGAGCCAATGATCAAAATATTAATTGATACAACTGCTCAAAATGCTACTTGACTGTTGCATTACTCTTGAAGCATAGCTTTTATGGAAACTGATGAACAATATTCCATGTTTAGATCATGAAAGTTTCAGGATAATGAGATCAATTGACACCAATGACAACAGATCATGACCCAGCTGGACTACATTATCTCTGGATGTAGTGTTTCATCATCCTCGCCCGAGGGAGCATGCTGTGTCTCCTTACACAGGAATCCCGTCATGTTTCTCTGGCCATACTTTCCAGCCTCCAAATCCAGGACATTTTGCCAAATGAGGAGCCAAGTGAGCAGGTTCATATTTCAGGAGCATAACTTCCATCAGCTGATTTCCATGAGCTTAGTTAGCTGTTGCAGAGGCGCTGGCCACTGAAGGATGAAGCGCAGAGGACTCCGCTCTAAAATACAGTGAAAACATCTCAGAAAGTCTAGATATGAAAAGACAATAAAGAAAGAAAAACTGACAGCTGCATTCATGATACAGATACTGCAGACAGTTACTTCTAAAGGTAAAGCTCTTCTACAGCATTTTCTCGTTTTCCAGTGCAGATGTCTAAAGCCCTTTAGCCCCAAGGAAAAAGAGTACATTCCGAGAGAAGAGCACAATGCGAGATAAGAAGTTTTGTTTTCTGTGAAATTGATCAAAATGAAGAGGAGCTCATGTCATTCTCAAGGAGCCAGCGGAAGGACAGATCACATCCTTGACTCTTCCAGAGAAAAACAGGACTTTTGCTCAGATCTTTGCAGTTCGTTGTGAGCTAGCGATGGCACACGTGTGTTAAAGCACTTAGTAAAGAGATCATTAGTATATCAGCAACTCCACAGTCACTGCCTTTAAATAAAGCCACATGCAGCAGAACATCAGTGGTACTGAAGCACAGGCTCTACTCTTCAGCACCAAACTAATGAATTCAACTAACAGAAAACACATCAATACAGTTCAGTTTCAGATTCATTCTCCTTATCAGTTCATGACTTTGTATAACTTTTTTTTTTTATTATTACTGTTTTTTCTTGATTTTACGGTAATCTACTGCAGCAGGGTTGCCAGTAAATTACTGTTTTTCTGCAGTTTGTTGCCATAAATTACAGTTTATTACTTTTAAAATACGTTTTTCCCCCATCTTAGATCTATAACCTTTTAAACCCCACAACAAAGTTAGTTTCAGATGAACACTTATAAGTGTGCACACTACAGAGTGTTCGAGTAAGACTGAAGCAGTGTTGAATTTAATGAGATGATTGTGTGATTAGTTAAATGATGATTGAGCATTAGCGATGAACACCTGATGTTAACAATCAACATCATTGAAGAAAAGAGAAAAAAGAACTACAACTGACTTCAGCCACAGCCTGTGATGAAATCAACTGAAATAAAAGACATTAAATTATCAAGATCTGATTTTAAACAACTGCACAAACAGCATCACCAGCTTCACATTACTAACCAGGGCTGCGTTTCCCAAAAGCATTGTTAGCTAGCTATGCTCATAAGCTCCATTGAACTTCTTTTGGGCTTTATTTTGCCATAACAAATGTATCTTAAAGACAGTTACAGCAGCCATAGAGAATCTAATGTTCAGAGGTCAAGGGTCAGGAGCCCAACTAAAGCAAGCTCTGATCTCCACAATGACATCAAACCAAACAATAAAACATCAGCATCTGAAGCTCTGTTAATTCTCAATAATAATAATTCTGCAGACGTCTGACAGAAATAAAGTCACACTGGTTAGTAACGAGTGAAGCTGGTAAAGCTGTTTGTGGAGTTGTGTAAAACTGCAGTTGTGTTTCTCTTGTTTCTCTTGTCTTCAGTGAATCTGCTTGTTCCCAGCAGCTGTTCATCAGTGTCTGAATTCACTCATTAGTGTTGATTCTCTCTGTCAGGTGGACTGTATTAGTAAACTCATGTAGGGAATAGTGAATGAGGGAGTAGGGTGTGATTTGAAACAGTCTCTGCCGCTGATAATTCACAGTATATTGCAGTATTACCCAGAATGCACTGTTTTCTAATCTATGGTATATTACCGTTTTTAACGAATGTTAAACAGAATGTTACTGTTAAAATGTGGCTCTTTTTTTTAACATACATTTTTCAATAAAGGGTTAAATAAACACTTCTAGGCTGTTGGGGTCTGGGCTTATTTAAATGAACCCAAATTCTGTTACAGAAATATTGATTCTCTTTGTAACTCAAACCTTTTAGAGTAAGAGCCTCATATAAAATGTCAAAAGACTAGTTTCACATTATTAAAAAAACTATATTAATGTAAATTTATAAATGAAACTCAGCAGACAGTGAGGTGAATGTTATTTGCTAGAGATATTTGAGTGAGAGCTGCTGTGTCGTTCCTGTCATATAAAGCTGTTGTGCTCGTGGAGACCTAATAAAGCAGAAAAGACAATCATTTCAGAAGAAGAGATGCTGATGAAGATTTTCTAGTGATCAAGGCAGCAGAGTTACAGCGAGATCAACTGTGTTCAGCAGCGATACTGTGAGAGTTTGTACAGAATACATTTAGTGAATCGAGTGTTAAATCAGTGCAGACAGAAAAATAAAGCACACATCAATGATTCATAAATGGGTTCATGATTTACTCTTTCCCCACCAGGGGGTTTTTTTTTTTAAGTTGCCAGCACCACCTAGGCATTAAAAAACAAAGTATGAAAGAGCTATGCCTTTAAAAAAAAAAAATTGACTTCATTATCTTTTCACTCACACTGAATAGGGGCAGTTTAATAAAAAAAAAGCAATATTCTGAACAAAAATCTGAGAAAATTGTTTTTTTGTCAAACACTACATCCGCCCACTCGTTCACTCTCCCCAGGATTCTGATTCACCACACCTACACCTCCTCATCAACACTCACTGTAAAGACACACACAACCTGCACTCCTTTGTCTGGTCTCGTCGTTCCTACACTACAGAGACCTTACCTGCTACTCACCTGTATATATCACGTACAGTCTTCAGTCATCTACTACCTGCCATCTGTGTGTTCGTTCCTACATCTGTAAGAAAGACATTCAGTTACCATTCAGCTAAGTCATATCCATTTCCATTGAACTGCCATACTTACCGTTACTTCATTCTCGTCCGATGGGCGGGTCAGCCGTTCAATAAACTTGTTTATATGTCACTTACCTTTCTTTCCTCTTCTGTTGTGTGCCAATAATCAATATTCTATTTATTAAAGCTAATTATGAGTCAAGTTAGTGTTTTTAAGCATTTTGCATTTATTAAAATAATAACTCACAGCAGTAAAATTTAAATAACATTTTATTTGTGAACTTTTCTTTTTAATACAAATGAAATGACGTGAGATTTGATGGGTTTGTGTGCATTTGAACATCAGAAAGAGGATTTACAGAGAGTCTCTCTATCGTTTAATATCACACAGAGACACTGAGGAGTTCATCTGATACAGTCTAAATCCAGCATAGAGGGGTTGAGTGAATGTGGTGTTGAATGTGTGTAAGTGTGTTTGTGTCAGAGATGTTGTAGAAGGACAGAGTGCCGGCCGACATGTCCACATACACTCCTGCTCTCTTAGAGAATGAACAGATGGCAGGTATAACAGTTCTGTTGTTATTGTGACGGACAGTGAATCTGTTATCAGAGCAGTACAGACTCCAGGATTTGTCACTGGATCCAAACCAACAGTCATAATTCCCTCCTTTCCTGTGATGGCCTGGATATGACGCTGCGGATATTTAACCCGGCCGCCTCAATGTCAGCCTCCCAGGACAACACACTTGCAGATTTCGCGGCAGTCAAGGACATCTCAACACACAGGAATCGATGACACTCATCAAATCTCGTCTGGATGATCGGATACGGGCTGATGGACTTTAACACATGTGATACTTCCTGTCTCATTTTAGATTCCAGAATGAGAAGACATGTGTTTGCCCTGGTTTGGATCCAGTGTGAGACCCAAAGAATACTGAACACAATGACGAGAGGAAACTGTACTGGTTTAACATAGCACTTGTAGCTGGGATCCATGAGATTATGGATTAGGGAGTACGAGTAAATGCATCTGCTAAGAGCTAGGGGAAATAAGATCCTTTTGCTTTAACCTGAATGAGCTGGCACTAGTTTTTATAAAGCAATGTAGACGATAGTGCGCGGCCATGGTTCGTGCAGTATATGCTATTTAAAATACGACTACCATATCATCTCGGTGGCCTCTGGCAGCGGGTGTGGGCTTGAGCACGAACTTGAATAGGCCAAGAAGCACCAGAAGCACAACAGAATGGGAGCGGCCATCGGGAAATTTATCTGGAAGTCTATACCATCCAACCACACTGCCTCCTAAGGTGTAATGGGCGAAAAAGTCGAGTTAACTTCAAACTGAAGCGACGACTGAGTCGGGCAGCTGCATTAGCACGGCTAGCAAAGCATCAGCAGAGTACTAGTTCAGTACTCAGGGAACTAAAGGTTACGTTGGAACCAAGTGTTCCAGCATCGCATCACTCTCACCCGCGGTATGCGTCTGGTGAAAGACGTACTTTGGAACCAACGCTTACAATGCACGTCGTGATATTGGCAGAGGAACGACTCCATGTGTACACTTGCAAGGCACTTCGGGTATAAAGGGGGACAAAGAATAGCAACACCGCCCAAGCGAAGCGGGCGAGTTCGAGCTCACAGAGGTTCTGCTCACTGCAATGCTAGTGATCATTCCAGAATGGCTAGTTTGCACCAGAAGCCCCTGCAACCTATGAGGCGGCGGGCGAGAGTGCACAAGCGAAAATTCCTTGATAGGGTTGTACACGTGCAAGTGCTCAGTCAGTTATGAGAGTGAAGACCCCTAGCCAGTAATGGAAGGGGACAATACCAGGTGGTATAAACTGTAGCAGACGAAAGTGGACCTAAGTGCGAGGGCCAAGTCGGCCGGAAGATACCGCACAAATTTCGCAAAATGGACACACTACTACCGAAAGAGGCCGGACGATATCTAGTGGAATGCGGCTCGTGCTCCACCAATGGGCGCATTGCAGCCAGGCCCGAGCGAAGAGTTCTACGTGTATGAATTCACCTATCGCACTTAGGAAGTCTCGTGTCTTCACTGGCCGGATGCCCATTAGCGTGGCCAATAACACGAGAGCACCACCTGATAAGCGCGTTTAACAGGAGGCGGAACGACTAGCGTGCCAATGTAGGCAGTGTTTGGTAATTGCGGGACGACTAATCGAAGACTTATGACGAAAAATGCGTCGTTTGACACAGCTTTTTTTCCCTCTGTACGACAGACGTTGCGGAACAATAAGGGTCAAGAAACGGAAAACGAAATCTAAACGCAACTTCAAAACAGTAAGACTATATCCATACATGCAAATTTCGTTGATCGAAATAAGATGAGATTAAAATTTATTCAAAAGAGCATATAATCATAACTTTGAACCACAAATAAGCCTCTTTTTATTTTTGTCAAAAAAGAAAGGAGACAAAATGTTATCGAGAAATGCTCTCATGAGCTTTCCTGTGAGGTGCGGTGCTAGTATATCAAAAAGTTCTATCCCGCATCAGAGCTTCGCTGCTTATTTAAACCAATCTAGACAACCAAGGCAACCAGCACACTCCGGCATGTGTAAAGCATCGCGCCGATGATCTGACAAACACAGGACAATATTAAGCGATCTAATATTTAAAAGTCGTCATCTAAGCTCTGGTTCGTGTCTGTCATGAGATCTGCGGTATTGTTTGCGATGGGGTTGACCGATAAAGGGCACTAATCACTTGCTGTTGTTTTAATAGAGAAATAAGATATGCAATTGGATATGCGTATAATTATAAGTGGCAGGTCCCTAGTAGGAGACGTGAGGGGACAGGGGGGATTCAGCCTTCATAGCCCAACGCGCTCAGAAATGGACAAGGGTTACCGTGCCCACGATGGGCTACATAGGGCCTTGCGCGTGGATGGGGAGCGACCCCTTATCAAAACAGCTTCCGGCAGAGGAAGGGACAATACAAGATAATTCACAACTGATGGGTCCTCGGCCACCTTTGACGCAAGTGAGCACCAGGCGTGACGAACACCAACCAGTGAGGGCTGTATGCGAGTTGTTGGGTAGATCGAGCGAGAAAGAAATGGTGTTTAGGAGCACACTCTCGGGATAGGAGTGAAGGGCTACCGTCGAGGAGCAAAGAGATTGGGAGCCATTGATAGGGAGGCAAGGGGCGCTAGAGCAGCTGTGACAGCTCTGTAAACCAATGCGGCTCTCCAGAGCTTGGCGGCGCCCTAGGAGAACACCTTGCATCTTGTTCTCTGATTCGATTAGCAGTATTGCTGGATTAACTGCGGGATCCGGGGCAACAACGCGGGTAGAGAAAAGCATTAGCGACTTGGGGTGGGATGAGTCGTTAGGGAACCGCAGCCCGTCTGTCACTGTTGGATAATCCTTGGGCAGTGAGGGTTGTCGGTTGAGTGAAGCCAATGGAGGTCCACTTGCGACCGACTTGCGCAAGATCCTCCACCATTTGGAGGATGAGCCAATCCCAGCGTTGAGGGGGGATTGCTCGATGACAAACATGTCCGCTCCTCTGGTTACAAGTTTTCCCAGAATGTATACTGCAGTACAGCAAAGTCGCACGGTTGAGACTGAGCCCATTGCCAGGCAGGGCGAGGCGTCGACCTCCCTGGCGATTGTGTCGGACAACCACAGTCATGCAGGATGTCCCAAGGCGACCAAAATGGGGGAGGTTCCCTCTCATCCGGTCCGTTCCGACCAGTGGCAACGGAGACTAAGCACAGTATATTGTGACCCTAAGCCCCCGAAGGTCACGACCTCATCCACCAATCCGACAGCCTCCGTTTTGGGTATGCCATCCCAACTTAGATCGCGAGCTGTTAGTCGAACCTGTAACTAGCCCCCCTTTTTCCTTTCTCTGCGCATTCGTTGCTGCTTGACTTGCTATTTCTCCCGACTTTTTCATCAAGTCCTCTTAGCTCTATGTTTTGGCCGCCATCTCAATAGTAGGATCTCTTTCTCGACTTAGCTGCATCAGCGAGAGTCGTACTTGAGACAGACTATGCTAAGCTCTGCCGAGCGCATAGTCACCAACCCCCGCATACCTTGAAGGAAGGCCATAGAAAAGCCCGATCTTCAGCAGCGGCGAGCTGTAATTTCGCACATGCCTGTCGCGACCCTCAGCCAGCGCACAATAACCCATTACTATTCGTTCCCCTCCGCGCCTAGTCGCCGCGCGAGCGCCGCGCCGATGCGGCGGAGAGCTCGGTGAATAGTGAATCGCCTCCGACTGGAGGACGAAAGGACCAAGTCCGACGTAACAGTGCGAACTATCCAGTAATGAGAATGCGCATCAGTTACACCAATCTGCTTCATAGCATTTAGGAAGTTCTCTGATGGGAGGTGCAATAGCAGTTCATGGGCAGCTGAGTACTAGATAAAGGTGGACTCCAGAAGATCCCTCGCGTGGTCCAGTGATATCATCCTGTGACGAGCATCGCATGCCAGGAACTCTCGCTTGTGCAGATTGCCATGTGTGGACAGCAGGAGTAGGCCATTTCAGTTAGGATCCGGAGAAAAGAAACGGTCCTCTGGGGGATATGCTTCAGTGTGTAGAGCAGTAGCTCAGATCCTCGATATAGGAGAACTGGTCTGCACGCGCCCAGTACGCGTTTCACACATGAGGGCCCCCGCGCGTGATCAGAGGTCAGAAGCTGAGCGAGCAAGCGGGCTGGCCAATCCCTTTGGCAACTGACTCGCTCTTGAGCTGGGGGACCCTTTTCTACACTCCTTCGACAGACAATTCCTTCAACTCGGAGGAAGGACGTGTGCCTTTACTGTCAACGAGTGTTGCGGAACCACGCCGCCGGAATAATGGAAGGTATCGAGTGTATCCAGTGAAGTGGAACCCTAGTTTTTTTATTATCCCCAAAAACCCATTCTGACACCCCGGGGTGGCCCTGCTAGGCCTCGGACCCGCGTGACATGGGGGGTGGATTAATGCGAGTGGACTTGGTCGCCGTCCAGGGACCCCACATCGTGATAAACAAAAATGGAAAATTTAGTAATAAAGGTGGACGCCCACTATCACAGGGATAGTTTTGTGGCGCTGAACGGGCACAGTCTCACAACGACATCTGCTTAGGCACCGGAACTGAATGGGGGTGCTTTAAAAAAAAACATGCGACTTCGCTAGACGAATGAAGTAAGACGTATTAGAGTACGTAGCTCTGATAGCGGCAGACGAGAGTCAGCCCTCTCTGCCACGCTGGCCGATATCTTGACTGACAAGCGTGGCCCAAACGTCCAATATGCAATTAACTGTATGATAAATAAACATAGTGATAGCCATTCTTTTAAATTCGCCTAAGAAAAGGAGTTTCAAAGGCGTGCCATTCATTAGAAATGAGGAAGGGGTAATACTGATGGATCATTGTGTAATAACTCTCAAAGCAGAGAAATCAAAGTTTGCACGATTTCTTCGAAGGCTGCCTTCATTGAAGAAATCGAGCTGCGAGCAAAGCAGAGCGAGACATAAACTCTCATAGTGAGAGCGGTCTGTCTCAGCCATCAATACGAAGCTGTCTGTGTATGACTAAATCAAAGGTGCGGTGACAGCGTTCTGCTCCGATCCGCTCAGAAGGATTGAGCCGCTCGACAAACGAGACGTGCAGATCCTCACGTGTAAACACACTGACAGATCAAAGAGCTGAATGGAGAGTGAAGCACGCGTGGGCTGTGCCAGCATGAGATCACTCAGACCCGGTTGCTTAGCTCCCTGACTCTGATGTTTCTCACTCCAAGCCTTGCTGAGAGTGGAGAAACGGGAGAGCGGGGCTGCTTTCATTGAAGGCGGTCCACGAGTGGAGAAGAGCGAGACTCATGCTCTCAGTGAAAGCATTCTGTCTCAGTGAGCGCACAACTCACTGCCTTTCCGCGGTGGATCAAGTGCAGCGGGGAGAGCAAGCACGTGTGTTCTGTGCTGGCGTGCGATCGCTCAACCTCGGTTGCTCAGTCCCGTGGCTCCGCTGTTTCTCTCTCCAAGCTTTGCTGAGAGAGGAGAAATGAGAGAGCAGGGCAGCCTTCATAAAGCGTGCGAAGAGCAAGACTCATGCTCTCAGTGAGAGCATTCTGTTTCAGTGAGCGTGCAGTCTCTGCGTGGGGGCTGCCCAGACAGGCGACACACTCACTGCCCTTCTGCCTCGTGCAACCTGCACGAGCCACACTCGCAGAGTGACATTTGCAACAAGGTCGCTAGAAAAATGCTCTTTTAGAACTTAAAAACTCCTTAAAAATAAGCTCTTTTAGGCTCTCTGGATGGCGACAGGGGATCAGCTGGGACCGCTGCTGCTGCGGCGCTGAAGGCGGCGGAGAAGTGGCGAATCAGCCGAGCAGAGGGTCTCTGGTTCAGCTTGATCCTTCTGTGAAGGTGTTTCAACGGCGAGAGGCTTTGAGTGTCATAGATCAGCGAAGAATGTCATTGTCGCTGAAGGAGAAAAAATCTGAATCCTAGGGCAAAATGGCCTAGCCAGATGGCCCCGCCCATTCTGGCGGGCTTTGGTGGGATTCGTGGCCATAGGTTCATGCAGCACCGCTGCCAAGACATTGGTTCATTTTTAAAGTATACTGCACGAACCTATGGCCGTGCAGTTACACTGCGTTATTAAAAAAGGCTTCAGTTTAGGAGTAAAAATAACGTTTTCCCATAGCGTCTTAGCAGATGCAGTATGAATGAAGTATCAATAGGGAACATCACACATAGAGCAACAAAACAGATAAGTGTGTGGGTGGTTGTGTGTATGTTTGTAACCCTACACTTGCGTGATCCTGCTTCATCATATCCTCCTCCATGTTCCACTATAAACACAAAAAACACCATTACTGTACATCTGCATCATTAACACATTATAGATTGTGCGCCACGCTCCTCCAGCTTGTGTTTGAGCAGCTGGACTCCTGATTGTCCCGGGTGATTGTAGCTCAGATCCAGCTCTCTCAGAGTTGAACTCAGAGCTGAAGACAAATAACCACAGCCTTCTTCTGTCACCATACAGCCAGACAACCTACAGAATAGAGCAGAGCAGTGTGTTGTTGTGAAGAGAAAAGTGCATGTGAAGCTGTATCAGCTCCTGTTCAGCCCCAGCCTCATGTTGCTGAACAACTCTAAACTACAGCAGCCAGACAGTGAGATACACGTCACTGACTGCCGACTGCATCTCTCTAGTCAATTCAGGATGGATAGTAACTACACTAAACATTGTTTAAATGATGGCCTTACTAGCAGACTGAAAACCTTAATTTATTCAATAGCATAATTAGCTCTCACACATATAGAACCACATCAATGTACACTACAGGTGCCTCTCAATAAATTAGAATGTCGTGGAAAAGTTCATTTATTTCAGTAATTCAACTCAAATTGTGAAACTCGTGTATTAAATAAATTCAATGCACACAGACTGAAGTAGTTTAAGTCTTTGGTTCTTTTAATTGTGATGATTTTGCTCACATTTAACAAAAACCCAACAAATCTCAACAAATTAGAATATGGTGACATGCCAAGCAGCTAATCAACTCAAAACACCTGCAAAGGTTTTCCTGAGCCTTCAAAATGGTCTCTAAGTTTGGTTCACTAGGCTACACAATCATGGGGGAAGACTGCTGATCTGACAGTTGTCCAGAAGACAATCATTGACACCCTGCACAAGGAGGGTAAGCCACAAACATTCATTGCCAAAGAAGCTGGCTGTTCACAGAGTGCTGTATCCAAGCATGTTAACAGAAAGTTGAGTGGAAAGAAAAAGTGTGGAAGAAAAAGATGCACAACCAACCGAGAGAGAGAACCGCATGCCTTCATGCAGGACATGGTCAAGCACCTAACGATCTCTTGGAAGACCGTGAACTTCACAGGAAGGGAATGAGGCTGGGGTAAGGCTCAAGAGCACCACACACACCAGACGTGTCAAGGAATTGGTACAGTTGGCGTCATTTTCCTCTTGTTAAGCCACTCCTGAACCACAGACAACGTCGGAGGCGTCTTACCTGGGATAAGGAGAAGAAGAACTGGACTGTTTGCCCAGGGGTCCAAAGTCCTCTTTTCAGATAAAAGTAAACTTTGCATTTCATTTGGAAATCAAGGTCCTAGAGTCTGGAGGAAGGGTGGAGAAGTTCATAGCCCAAGTTGCTTGAAGTCTAGTCTTAAGTTTTCACAGTCTGTGATGATTTGAGTGCAATGTCATCTGCTGGTGTTGGTCCATTGTGTTTTTTGAAAACCAACGTCACTGCACCCGTTTACCAAGAAATTTTGGAGGACTTCATGCTTCCTTTTGCTGACCAGCTTTTTGAAGATGCTGATTTAATTTTCCAGCAGGATTTGGCACCTGCCCACACTGCCAAAAGCACCAAAAGTTGGTTAAATGAGCATGGTGTTGGTGTGCTTGACTGGCCAGCAAACTCACCAGACCTGAACCCCATAGAGAATCTATGGGGTATTGTCAAGAGGAAAATGAGAAACAAGAAACCAAAAAAATGCAGATGAGCTGAAGACCACTGTCAAAGAAACCTGGGATTCCATAACACCCTCAGCAGTGCCACAAACTGATCATCTCCATGCCACGCTGAATTGAGGCAGAAATTAAAGCAAAAGGAGCCCCTACCAAAGTATTGAGTACATGTACAGTAAATGAACATACTTTCCAGAAGGCCAGCAATTCACTAAAAACATTTTTTTTATTTGTCTTATGAATTATTCTAATTTGTTGAGATAGTGAATGGTGGGTTTTTGTTAAATGTGAGACAAAACATCACAATTAAAAGAACCAAAAACTACTTCAGTCTGTGTGCACTGAAATTATTTAATACACGAGTTTCACAATAACAGTTGAATTACTGAAATAAATGAACTGTTCCACAACATTCTAATTTATTGAGATGCAACTGTAGATCTATTTAAAACATAGTGACATTCATTGTGATTGTCAGAAGACAACTGGCTCCTCTCAATGTTTTTCTCTTCTCTAGAAACATCTTACAATGTTTTTTTTTTTACCTTTGGCTGCTCACTCTGGCTTTAAAACATTAAGGAACAATATTCAGTAAAGCAGTTTAGAAAATACCTGGATTGGGAAAAGTGACTTGACATTAGTTCATTTTTTTTAACCAAATTAATAAAAATGAATGTGAAATTCAAACCTTAGTATCTGCAGCTGACAGTTTGGACTCTTCAGTCCATTAGAGAGCAGCTTCACTCCAGAATCCTGCAGATCATTGTTACTCAGATCCAGCTCTCTCAAGACAGAGTTTGAGGATTGTAGAGCTGATGACAAACTCTCACAACACTGAGCAGTGAGATTACAGCCAGCAAGACTAGAAGAGATGAAATATTAACAAATAAAATATTACCCCCCACCACGTCTGTGTTAGGAACTGGAACCTAGATGACCCGATGAAAGCTACCGTTATCCCGAGAGCTATGGAGACAGGCGTCGATCAGAGTAGTAGAGCAATGTCTCGCTGAAGATATAAAAATCTAAGTTTTGAATTATGAACCTGAGAGCATCCTCTCCATATATCTGTGTATTTAGTGTCATTTTTCTGTTTTACAGATTAAATACTTACTGCATAAATGTCCATTTAATAAACATTTTATTTTTCTATCATTTGCCACTTTGGCTGCATTTGCTTAAATTATATTATCAATTTTGACATGTATCTGAGTGAGTTTAGTCCGTTCTCATGTTTAGTCTCTTAAACTACTATCTCAGCAGAAACATTTTCTTAAACAGTAACTCAACTTTTGATTCATCCGAGGACTTTCATGGTTGTTGAACACATTTAGTTAAGGGATCATGACATGACATATGACATCGCTAATATGTTTGGTCTTAGCGGAATAGATCTGCTACACTGCTGCGGATGCTGATGCTGCTGCAGAGCAAGTACGGGACATGCTTCTGCCAATACATATATGACACGCTGCTGTGAACTTCTGAAAGCGTACTGTAAACTGCTACAAAGATGCTGACCAAGTATTTGTATGTTAAGCAGCGTGCTCAATAGCTACTGATACAGCAGAAACCAATCAGCTATGCCCAACAGTGAATGATGTGATCACAATAAGATCGAGTTACGGACCTATCAGCCTGTGCCATCTAGAGTTTTATGACAGAAATCTGTATTGATTACATTATAAATTATCGTAATTTTGATTCTTGCCATAATTGACCAGCAATGTGGTTTTTCCACCAAAGATCTAACATAGTTATAGGAATAAGCATAATATTTCTGAAACATACTCAACGTGGCTTATAATAGGTCTTCTTTAAACATGATTATTCATTTGCTAATAATTAAACACTCACAGAGCTTTTCTGCAGTTTCTCACAGCTGGTAACAGTCTCCGCCTTCCCTCAGATGATGTATTATATTTCATGAGATCAAACTCATCCAGCACCTCCTCTGACATCTGAAGAATGTAGGCGATTGTTGAGCAGTGAGCAGCAGAGAGTTTCTCTGAGTGTTTGTCTGATTTCACAAACTCCTGAATCTCTCTGAACAGAGTCTGATCTTTCACTTCTAGCAGACAGAGGAACAGATTGATGGATCTTTCAGTGGAGAGTCCATGTCCATCTTTGATCATCTCTTTAATGTACTGTGTGGTTCTCCTGATGCTCTCTGAGCTGTTCTCCTTGTGTGTCAGTAGATCCTGTAAGAGTCGCTGATTGGACTCCAGTGGGACGGCCAGCAGGAACCGCAGGAACAGATCCAGACGTCCATTCTCACTCTCAAGGGCTTCATCTACTGCTCCTTTAAGCAAATTTTGCAATGAAGCAAAATTCTTCAGCTTCTCCATAGTTGTATTTATATGGTAGTAAAACACATAGAAAGCAGCGAGAAACTCCTGAACGCTCAGATGAATGAAGCTGTAGACTTTCCCCTGATGAATCACAGATTCCTGCTTAAATATCTCAGTGCAAATCCCAGAATACACAGAGGCATCAGTAACGTCTATGCCGCTCTCAATCAGGTCCTCCACATAGAACATCACATTGCCCTTCATCAGCTGATTGAAAGCCACTTCAGCAAGTTTCACAATAACTTCTCTGTTGGACAGCAGGAGTTTCTCTGGATCTCTCTCTATATACTTCTGGTTCCTCATGTTGATCTGAATCAGCAGGAAGTGGATGTACATTTCAGTCAGAGTTTGAGGGATTTCTGCACTCAGATCTTCTTCCAGGAGCTTCTGAAGCACAGTAGATGAGATCCAGCAGAAGACAGGGATGTGACACATGATGGGAGGCTTCTTGCTCTCTGATGTGTGAGAGGATTATAATGGTTGATGCTGCTCACTGATTCTATTCCTGAAAATTTCCTCCGTTCTGAGGCTCAGTGAACCGGAATTTTCCTGTCTAGAACGGTGGATGTATTGGACCAGGGGATCTGTTGCTGCTGTCATGGTCTGGAGGTGATCCAGATGAGAGAAGAGGGAAGCAGCTCTCCTTTCATGAGCTTTGACATCAACACAGCCACTGATGAAGTCTCAGTCACATCACACATTTTCTGAGCGTCTGAAAACATCAGTGTGGTTCTGCTTTCATCCAGACCATCAAAGATGAAGACAACTTTACACTCCTCATAAATCTGTGAATCCAGATCTTGAAGTTCTGGATGAAAGTCCAGCAGAAGTCTGTGAAGACTGTATTGATGATATCGGATCAAGTTCAGCTCTCGAAATGAAAGCACAAACATGAGATCTACATCCTGATTGGCTTTTCCCTCGGTCCAGTCCAGAATGAACTTCTGCACAGAGATTGTTTTTCCGATTCCAGCGATGCCTTTAGTGAGAACAGTCTTGATCTGCTCTTTCTCTTCAGATCCTGCTTCAGCTGAGGCTTTAAATATGTCATTGCAGTAGATTGGAGTGTCTTGTAAGTGTTGTGTTCGGGGCTTTTTCTCCATGTGTAAAACCTCATGTTCTTCATTCACCCCTTCTCTCTCTCCTTCTATGATGTAGAGCTGTGTGTAGATGCTGTTCAGGACGCTTTCATTCTCCTGGAGTTTCAGTCCCTCAAATAATCTCTCATACTTGCTCCTCATGCTGGTTTTGAGCTGGTCTTTGACTCTCTGTAGTTCAGCATTCACTGATCGGGTGCATCTATTCAGGGACGCTCTAATGGAGGTGAAGTAACAAATCTTTATTAAACAATAGCTCAATTAAAATGAATCTTTGTTCAGTAAAAAAAAAGAAGATTATGCACAGCAAGTGCAACAAGCTGCCATGAAATACATACAAAACAAAACAAAAAAAAGAGCAGGGGCTTCGCAATAGTGAGGCGGCTAGACACCGGGCTTCAATAGGGCCCGTACTGCTGAATACCCACACGTGCACAAAACCACACTTGCACACCCCAGGAAATTCACTGCAAATCCACACCACTTTGATGAAAAGAGCTATTTCTGCACAGGAACATCCAGCCTGACTTCTCCAAGCTCCCAGCTCCCACAAAAGACAAAAAGAGAAAGAAATTATACAGACAATCAAACCACGAGTAACACAAGCAAACTTGTTGCCACAAAACAAAAGTAATAAAGAAAAAAATAAATTATTAAATACCAAACAAAGTGCTTGACTGCAAAACAAACATTAATAATGCAACAAGCTTAGTTGCAAACAAAAGGATTAAATGCAAATTTAAAGTAGTGAATGGAAACCAAACAAATGAATTAACTGCAAACACCAAAACTTAAATGAAAAATATATAAGCCATGCAGAGCCAGGAGCACAAAAGCAGGCACAGGATGGTTTAAGCACCTAGGACAAGTTATAACCCAAAGTTATAACCCAAACCACCACGCCTTTACGCGGGCTAGAGAGACAAGAGTGGGTTGTCCATACATACCAGATAATGCGGACCACATCATCTATCCAGCAGCCCTTACTATAATAGTTCGCATACAGGCAGCAGCAATCGCCCAAGCAGGCGTCGCCCGCAATTCTCAAATGCAGAGAAACACAACAGCAGAGGACCAGCGATCGCCCATATTTGGGTGCAACATGCGCCCGAACAAACGCCAGCTTCACAAAGATTACTAGTAGCAGACAACAAACAGTTAAAGTCACTATTAAAGTCTACAACACCGACAACCTAGATGGAAAACACCTATACATACCCCTCATGCAAAGCAATGAAACTCCAGAAATGCGATCAGCTGAATATGACGCAACACCCTTCTATTTTGCTTCACGCCTTTATATACACTCCCCTAACTAAGAGGCCTAACAAATAGACCTAGGGGGGGGGGGGGGTTCTGGTCAATCAGAACAGCAGCCAACCACGCAATAAACGCATTTCACCACATAACATGATTATGGCAAGGATAACCAGCATATTCTGTCTCTACTCTCACTCTCCACGAACAACTCTCAACACTCTAACACACACAAACTCACACCACACTCAAACACACACACACACCTCACAACACACACAAAGCACACACACCACACACACACACACACACACACACACACACACACACACACATTAAACCACTAAACATGTGAAACCATCAAAGACCATACAACCCATATCACCAGATCGCACGCTCACCACCGCTTCACTTTCACCTGAGTAGGATTCACGCACCTGAACCTCTCCTCAGCACCTCACGATAAAGCACACTTTTCTGCACTCCCTGTCTGGGCTCGTCCTACGAACCACTATAGAATCCTACCTGGGACTTACCTGCCACTTTGATAATAGCAGTCTTCTGTCATCCGTCATCTGCCCTTCGTCAGCGTCCAATCCATTCCTTTGCAAGAGAGTCTGTTCAAACACTTCAAGCTAAGTCTTCATACAATTGCTATGTTATTATATCACCAGTCTGCATTCCTGTCCAAGTTCCATGCCTCGGTTCAATAAACTCCGTTGTATACAATTACCTGCTGCCCTTCTGTTGTGGGACACATGAAAATAATGCGGTAATGTAGTTTTTTTTTAATTCTTTTATGATAAACATTAGTCTTCAAAATTCAGATTATACTTTGTGTAAATTATTTAAGGGGTCATATGGTGCGATTTCATTTTTTCCTTTCTCTTTCGAGTGTTACAAGCTCTTGGTGCATAAAGAAGATCTGTGAAGTTGCAAAGACTAAAGTCTCAAATCCAAAGAGATATTCTTTATCAAAGTTCAGAGTCAGCCGCACCTACCTAAAACGCCTCGTTCTAAAACGCCCCCACATGTCTACATCACTATATGGAAATATTAGCATAATGCAGTCCAAATGTGCACGCAAAGAAAGAAGAACGTAACTTTTATTCTCGCTGTAGTATTGTTGCCGCCGCGGCCATGTCGTGGAGATGCTGTGTGTTTCCTTGTGAAAGCAAACTACTTTGTTTTTTTCCAAAAGAGGACACGACTAGAAATTGGTGGTTAAGTTGTATTTACAACACTTCCAGAACTGATCCTGGGAGAGTAGACTACAATGCCGGCAGTTCTGACTCGAGACTGTAAGTACGTTTTCATTTAAAGGATTTGCCACTAATGATTCAAACGTGAGTTTTGGGCAGTTTAGAGTAGCGCTTGTTGTTTGTCGTTTGTCCGATCACAAATGCAGAACAGGTTTTATGTTTACGCGGCGCGATGCAACGCAATGCGTAAAAAGACAGTATAAGTCATTATAATCAGTAATTATGCCCCCACTGGATGCAAAAAAAGCCTAATTTGTAATGGGTTTTATTGTTTTTGTCTCATCGCTCCGGCCGGACAGGGCATCACAGTATGGTGAGGGGCGTAACATTTCCGTCACACGCTTGAGGTATTCGGCCAATCACAACGCACTGGATAGCTGGCCAATCACAGACACCTCGCTTTTTCAGACCGATGAGCTCTGTAAAAATCGACGTGTTTCAGAAAAGGCGGGGCATAGAGGAGAAAAAAAAATGTACAGTATGTGGAAAATAAAGTTTTCAAAAGTTTTTTGAACCTTTGAAACCACCTAAACCATTGCCTTACACCAAATCCACAAAATAATGTTCTTTTTAGCAACAACATATGACCCCTTTAAACTACGATTGTGGTTTTTTCAACTCTTGTGTGTTTCTGATTTCTTCACAAAAACATAAGACTGTGAAACACAATAGACTTCAATTTAACGTTTTTAATAATATGTTTCTTCTACCGGATTAATTTCTCACCTGGGGTCAGAGGTCACTGGTCCATCACTAAAATTAGGAGGAAGATCACGCATGGATTCGTCACTCTTCAGAGACACACAGCTGGGATCAGGAGATGAAGACCTCTCACCGCTCTCTCTGTTCTCCATAATGACAAACTGACTTCAGTCCTGAATATGGAAGCACAAGAGAACAAATGACACATAATATTGTGATTATGATTCTAGTGAAAACAAAGCTTAATGCTAAACACACAATGACATTCAAGAGAATGTGAAGCTTCAGACATTAAGCTGCAGCAGTTTGTGGAGGATCCTTTTCTTCTGATGTCCATAAAGTGATGGTTTACTGACTGCAGTGGAAGAACTGCACAAAGCCTAGATCTGAACCCACTGAACCTCTTTGAGATGAACAGAGATCCAGAGCTCATGACCATCAGCAGATTCTGAACTCACTGATGCTCGTGTCTTACTGGACATTTCACTTCACCAGCAGGAGAAAAGCATGAATCCCTGTTCAGAGGGTTTCTGCTGCTGTAACGTGACGTCACTGACAGCTTCTCTGCGCACCGATCAACTAACTGATGACGACGTCTGATGATGATCATTTTCACGACTGATCTTTAATTGCTGAAGCGCTGGTGAAAAAAACACTGAAATCTGAGACATCTTTGTGAAATATTTCATAGTTGCTGTTCCTCCACAACGAGTTTTAATGTATTCATTAGTTTTTCCAGCACATTTTATTTTTTTTAAAGTGAAAAAGGTGCCGTGCCTCTTATTTGCATATTATATTCATCAATCTATAGATAAATCAAGCAGCTTCTATGAGGCAGCAATCCTTATTCTTGATATCAAACCCTAAACATGGCTTCTCAGATTAGACATCTTTGGTCTGTAAATAAATGTACATGAAAATGCTGAAATATGGCAGGAATTTTTCACAGAGCTTAGACTAATGTCAGCAGCAGCTGATAATGAAGATGTGAAGAGAATTCATTCTGAATCAGTGCTGATGATTCCTGCTTCATTTCATCGCCTGTCATTTCACAAGTTCGCCTTGCAGATGATAAAGCGAGAAGAAAGTGAAAGTGACCCATACTCGGAATTAGTGCTCTGCATTTAACCATCCAAAGTGCACACACACACACACACACCCGGAGCAGTGGGCCGCCATTTTTTTGCTGCTGGCTCACGGGGAGGCAGTGGGGGGTCGAGCTCTCTTAACCTCTTAACCATTAGGCCAGACTTCCCCTTACAAAGATTCAAAAGAATTTTCAAAATGGTATGCGTATTTGGTGTGCTGTCCAGGGAGAGGGCTCCGAGCTCGGCATCTGCCCGAACGCAGAGCGCTCCCCCCATAGGAATGGGTCGACGGTGAGGAGTCGGGGAGGTGGAGGGATTCTGAAAGACTAGAGATAATGGAGGTAAGGCTGATAGATTACGTATTGTGGGGCTCTCTTGTGGTGGTTGGGATAGATTATGCGATACTGATAGGGAATTTGCAGAGAGATTATTCTGCGCGTGCTTTCCTCACGAAATTTGTTAATAAAACACAGAATGATGTCATGTAATCATGAAACTGAACTCGCAGCATATAGAGATACTCTTCAAGCCTAATGCAAATCTCATTAACCATTTATATTGAAGTAATTTAAACCTTGTATTTATTGTCTGTGTTTGTGCTTTAAGACATGCATAGTTCCAGTCTGCCTCATCTATATCTTCCTGTAAATCCATTTTCCAGGCATTTAATTTGTCTAATGTTGATACAGTACTGTGTTTCATCATTAAATTATAGTACACAGATACGTGACCCTTACCTTCCAAATTTCCAAGTTATTTCCTCTAAATTTGATAAAGATGGTGTACAGATTATCTGTTCTTCTATTGATGAAATTTAACTTTTCAACTGTAAATACTTTTTTTTTTTTTTTGGGGAATTGCATATTTCTGGCATAGCTTATCAAAAGAAAGTAGAACTCCATAAATCCATAATTTTCTGAAAGCCTCTAATATTC
>JADLZN010004577.1:0-11557 GCA_018155175.1 Sinocyclocheilus anophthalmus
CTCTGAGCTAAACGCTCCTGTCTCTGCTGCGGCGTAAGCCGGAGATGACCCAGTTGCATGGGCTCCACATCGGTTGCCGGTGAACTCGCCGCATCGACTGATGCGGACTCCAGGTGGCGCCTCGGAGTAGTGGATTGACGGTGTTGCTGGCGGCGGTTGAGGCGACCCTCCACACGGAGCGCGAGATTAATCAAACTGTCCAGCTCTCGAGGAAGGTCCACCGCCGCTAATTCGTCAGCAATTACCTCATCCAGTCCCTCGAGAAATCGCACGCGTAGCACACCCTCATTCCAGCCGCAAGCCGCCGCTAGAGTCTAAAACTGTATGGCATAGTCGGTGACAGACCATTTCCTCTGAGACATCCGAGACAGCTGAGCCGCCGCCTCATCCCCCTGGGCAGACCGGTCGAACAGCTTCGCCATCTCCTGGCGAAAATCCGCAAAAGTAGCACAGCAGGGAGCCCGCGATCTCCATACGGCGATTCCCCATTCGCGGGCGCGACCCGAGAGGAGAGTGAGGACGTATGCCACCTTAGCCTCCTCTGTGGCGTAACGTCGAGGCTGCAGTGAGAACACCAGCGAGCACTGGGAGAGAAAGGCTTGGCAGGCATTCGGATCGCCATCATACACCGGAGGATTGTTGGCATGAGGTTCGGGGTCCAACGGAATACCAGCGCGGAGGACAGGACCCCGGTTAGCCGCCTCCCGCTGAAGATCATCGACGCACGTGAGGAGCTCCGCGACTCGGGCATTTAGCGCACCCACCTCTTGCGCTGTGGTGTTGAGCTGGGTGGCGTGCTGCCCCAGCAAAACTCCCTGTTGCACGAGAGCAGACTGAAGCGGATCCGATCCCACTGAATCCATCTTGGTCAGATTGTTCTGTCACGGAAAACGAGGCTGGATTCAAGTTGAACCCGCGGGTTCAACAGGTGCTTTATTGTGCAGAGATTATCACCGCGGGCAATAAGCGCCTTCGCGGACAGTTCGTGTAGACGTGGAAACCCCAACCACATCGATGGTGGAGAGCAGTGGCTGGAACAAGCCGCAACAGCGGCAGAGGAGACTGAGCCGGAGGGGCAGCTCGCTAATCCGAGGGGACAACGATCATGCTGACATGCTCACATGGCGAGATGTCAAAACAAGCCATGCGCAACACACAAACACAGAGACAACAAGAGACAGGTGATCAGACCCGAGACCCGACATGTTTTCTGCCAGTCACCGAAGCAGGTTTTGGAGCAGATATTGGGATTGAGAAATTTTTCAATATCAAATGTCGCTACTCTGGTCTCAAGCCTCATGTTGTGGTCTTGGTTGCCACAGTTCGAGCACTTAAGATGCATGGAGGTGGTCCAACGGTGAGTCTGAGAATAACTCTCCTCTACTGTATAGTGGGAGAGAAAATACATAATTAAAGGAGAACATTGCCAGCATCTCAAACTTCCTTTCATATATACAGTAATTTATTTACTTTTTCATGTAGTTTGTCATTTTGTCTCACTTCTTAGACGTATTATTTTGTACAGGGAGTTGATAAATGTGCATTGCATTGCATCTTTTCTGTAGGTCACCGCAGGCACGCCTCTGCCAAAAGAATATATTGAAGAGGTACTGTAAGATTGTTTAATGTTTTTTCTGCTAGTCTGTGATCTTATAGATAATGTAGTCTGGTGATTTGAGAAGCTAAAAATGTAGGTGTTCTAAAACTTCTAACTGTTAGTGCATACCATTACCATATGTATAAAATCACTCATAGCATTATGACAGATTCTGGTCATAATACCCACCCCATAACACGATAAAGTTTTGGGAGTGGCAACTGCATTTAACTAAAAGTGAATCACAGGAGTCACTCCAGAAACATTCCCAAAACTTTAATGTAGTACTGATAAAGTTGGTTTGAATTCTTACAGAATCTGGCACTGCTGGAAGCTGGCTGCAGTAACATGAGGAAGCAAGTGGAGAACGCTCAGCTTTTTGGGGTTCCAGTAGTTGTGGCTGTCAATGCTTTCAAGTAAGACTGCACCTGCTGATTAAACCTATACAATACAGATAAGATAAATATATAAGCTTTATGCAGAGTAGGGCAATTTGTGTTTTTTAATGTCTATAGAAATTTCTAATGCTTTGTGTATTGAGTTGTTTGTTACTGTTGTACAATGGTTTACGATGGACAGAAATGGTTAAAAAATGTTAACCTGATTAAGGTTAAATTAACCTGAACTACTTCTTGAGTAGTTAACCCAATAAGAAGTCTTCTGAAACCCTACAATGATTTGTGAGAGGAAAAAAATATAGTAGCACTTTAGATTAGGGAACACTATTAAATATTAACTAGTTGCTTATTAACATGAATATTACTAACATGGCGGTTGTAAGGTAGTACTTTAAAGCACGAGTAATGCACTTATTCTACATTACCATATTCTAGACTCCCTTAACCTCACCCAATCCTAAATATAAACTACCCCAGCAACCTTTTTTCTTCTTTCCGTTGCTATCGATAAGCAACAAATTGGGAATTTCGTGAGGGCCCACTGAATACTGGATGTTCCCATGTGTATCCCTTGAGCCCTATCCTTTCGCACCCCACATGTTTGCTGTGTGACACGAGATTCATTTATTTTCGTGAATTGCTTGGGGGAGCAATGAGTATCATTTGTGAATTGCGTTTCCAGACATGTGCCAACAACCCGCTGTATGCTCATGTTTGCCATTCAAACTGAGTTTGCCATCTCTATGTATTCAGGATAGACACAAAGGATGACGGAGCTGATCTGTAAATAGCAAAGCAGCAGGAGATTTGATGCTGTGCATTACTTCACTGGTGTGACTGGTGGAACTGGTGCTGTAGATGGCTTTATGGCGTCAAAAAGCTGCAGACTTACCAGCGCTTCAATTTTCTTGACTGAGGTAAAAAAAAAAAAAAAAGAAGGTTGTGGGTGGCATTATAATTTTTATAAGTGATAAATATATCAGCTTTATACATTTGCAGGGTGGTATATGTTACACACAATATTAGAGGGATTACTTTGCAGTCATATTTTACAGATGTACACATTCACACAGTTTGCTTATTAATTTCTGTTATCTTATAGTTACCTATTGTAGACAAGATCAGAATCATTGCGCAGAAGATCTATGGTGCAGATGACATTGAACTTCTTCCAGAAGCCCAACACAAGGTGGACCTGTACAGCAAACAGGTATGAAAAGCGGATTGATTGTTGCCTATAAAGTAAAGCAGCTTTGACCACTTTTACAGATTGTGATGACTCATGTACATTACATTAAATTACAAATGACAGAAAACTAGTTAACATTGCTGCGTGAGTGTTCTTACTGTCATGGCCAAAAGTTTTGGCAGTGACATAAATGGTGTTTTGCAAATTTGGTGCTGAGCTGTTGTGATGTTCATTTCACAGTGTTTATAGATTATTGTTTAGAGTGATTAGATGCATTTTAAATAATTGCTAAAATTATTTTAGTGTTCCTGTGACTAACAGGAAAACCACTTTTGGAGCATTCTTGTGGCTCAGTGGTAGAGCATTGCATAAAAGGTTGTGGGTTCGATTCCCAGGGAACACATATACTGGTAAAAAAAATTTATAGCCTGAATGCACTGTAAATAGCTTTGGATAAAAGGTCTGTAAATCGATTCAATGCAGCTTCATTGGCTAAAAAAATTTACTTTTCACAAAAAAAACAAATTTCACTTTTTTGATCCTGACAAAATGACCAGCTAACATTAATTGACTAATCATACCAGCAGCACATGTGAAAGTGTGAATGAGTACTAGTCAGGTAAAATCACTATCATATTAATTAGATAGTAAGAGCAGACTGAATGCTGTAAAAGCTGAAGAAGCGCTTCCAATCATTGTGTTATTGTTAGCAATGGTTACCTCCAAAGAAACGTGCAGCCATCATCGCTTTGCATCAAATGGCCTCACATGCAAGGAAATTGATACAAAGAATATTGCACCTGAAAGAAACATTACAGGATCATCAAGAACTTCAAGGAGAGCGGTTTGACTGCAGTGAAGAAGGCTTCAGGACGTCCCAGAGTGTCCAGCAAACGCCAGGACCGTCTCCTCCTGAGGAGCCAGCTACGGAATCGTGTTACCAGCAGTGCAGAGCTTGCTCAGGAATGGCAGCAGGTTGGTGTGGGAGCATCTGCACACATAGTGAGGCCAAGACTTTGACAATGGCCTGGTGTCAAGAAGGGCAGAAAAGAAGCCATTTCTCTCCAAGAAAAACGTCAAGGACAGTTTGAAATTCTGCAGGAAGTACAAGGATAGGACTGTAACGGGGCTGACAAGACGTGAAACGTGCGGATCCATATGCAAAGCTTTATTAGACAGAGACGTGGTCATAACAGGCAGGGTCAAAACAATGGCAAACAGGTATAGGGCGGGCAAAACACAAGAATAGTCACAGGGCTAGCGTAGGTCACTGATCAGCAGACAGAATCACAGGGGCGAGACGAGAGGGAGAAATCCAAGAAAACAGGCAAAGATCAGAAACAGCAAAAACAGGCAAGGCAAAACAAGGAAAACACGGAGACTCCGAAAGGGGACAGGTAAAACAATACTCAGCAGAGAAGGCGGTTAGAGTGGGTGTTATATCGTGAGTGAGGTGATTAGAAACAGCTGTGTGCACTGAGTGCAAATCAGTGCAGTGTGCAAAACGTGCAAAGAATGATGGGATATGTAGTCCAGGGTGCTATGCAACAGTTTGTGTTGTGCGAGAGAGTCAATGTAATGGAAAGGGTGACTTCTGGTGGTGAATAAACGGAAGTTCATGGACTGAATTCGTGACAGAGCCCCCCACCAAGGAGCGGCTTCCAGACGCTCCAAACACTAAACGATCCAGGTGGGCGGTGGAGCGGAGGCGGAATAGGGGGAGGGACGGAGGGCCAGGTCCCAGGATAGGAGAGACCAGGGACTGAGGCAAAGCCGGCGGAGCTGAGGACCACCACAGCAAAGCAGACGGGACCGAAGATCCCCACGGCGGAACAGAGGACCACCAGAACCAGACAGTAAACCAACACGGCGGAGCAGAGGACCACCACGGAAGAGCAGAAGACCACCAGAACCAGACAATAGACCCCCACGCCGGGGGAGAGGACCACCACGGCGGAGCAGATGACCACCAGAACCAGACAGTAGACCAACACGGTGGGGCAGAGGACCACCACGGCGGAGCAGAGGACCACAGAACCAGACAGTAGACCACCACGGCAGGGGAGTAGAGATGGTCTCCTTGGCCGGAACAGAACAGACAGAGAGTTCATCGGCGGCCTCCTTGGCCGGAACAGAAACAGACAGAGAGTTCATAGGCTGCCTCCTTGGCCGGAACAGAACAGGCAGAAAGGTCATTGACGGCCTCTGGCCTAAAAAAAAAAAAAACAGGACGAGCCAGAGAGTTCATTGACGGCCTCTTGGCCTGCGAAAGGCGAGCAGAGATTCATAGACGCCTCCTTGTCCGGAAAAGACACAGGACAGAAGTTCATAGACGGCCTCCATAGCCGTGACAGGATGGGCAGAGGGTTCACAGATGGCCTCCTTAGCCATGACAGTACAAACAGGAAGTTCACAAGTGGGTATTAATGACACCTCTGGAGGTTCTGCAGCGGATGCCGCCACCTCTGGATGTTCTACAGCAATACCAGCAGGAAACAGGGAGAGTCGGCAAAGGTTTTTCGGCCCTGACAGGGCCAGGTCGAATGTGCGTTTCTAGGCGCCACCACCATGCAAGGAGCTGAAGCGAGCACTGCCGCTTCGGAAGGTTCTGCAGCATGTGCCGCCACTTCTGGAGAAACTGCAGTGGGCACCATCGCTTCGGGGAACACAGCAGCGAGCACCACCACCTCAGGAGATACTGTAGCTTCAGCCGCCGACTCTGCAGACCTGATAGTGGGTGCTGCCGCCTCTGGGAGTTCTGTGGAGGTGTATGCAGCCCAAACACAACAAAAGGCGATCCCCATCAGGGGAAACACTTCAGACAGGGGAATTAGTTCATGAACAGAAGGGTTCGAGTGAGTGGGTTTGGGGATACAGCTGTGCGTGCAGACAACAACTGGTGTAGCCCTCACACTAGATACCAGACTGGGATAACGAAAGACTGACCCTGACGATCTGGGTGCAACAGACAGGACATGACAAGACTCCTGACGATCAGCTGTGTCCTGACGAGACTCCGGATGATCAGCTGTGACGTGACGGGACTCTGGATGATCAGCTGTGACGTGACGGGACTCTGGATGATCAGCTGTGACGTGACGGGACTCTGGATGATCAGCTGTGACGTGACGGGACTCATGACGATCAACAGTGCCTAGACTCGACTCATGACGATCAACTGTGACTTGACTTGACTCATGACGATCAGCTGTGACTTGACTTGACTCATGACGATCAACTGTGACTTGACTTGACTCATGACGATCAACTGTGACTTGACTGACTCATGACGATCAGCTGTGACTTGACTTGACTCATGACGATCAACTGTGACTTGACTTGACTCATGACGATCAACTGTGACTACCCTTGACTCGGGAAGATCGTTGTGACTTGGACTAGGATATCATGAATATCGCTGTGACCTGACAGACTCAGGATAGTAAACGACTCGATTTGAATCAGACGATCAAACTGTGACTCGACTCGACTCCAGGAAGATCAATGTTGACTAGACTCACTCAGGAAGGATAATCTGTTGGGACTAGACGGGACTCGGGAAAGAAAGCCTGTGACGAGACCAGACTCATGACGATCAACTGTGACTTGACCTGACTCATGATGATCAACCGTGACTTGACTAGATGCTGTTGTGTCCGCCGTCTTGTGAGTGTGCTCCGCTGTCGCCGCCATCTTGTGAGCGTGCTCTAGTGTGGCCGCCATTTTGCAATCAGGCTCCGCTGCCGCCGCCATTTTGTGAGCGTGCTCTGGTACAGCCACCATTTCAGTCACAGACATTGTGTCGCATTCTTCCTCCGCGACACCCACAGTAAACAAAGATACGACAGTCAAAAAAGCATAATCCATGAACTGAGCGAGTGATGAACGTGGATCCTCGCGTCTAAGCTTAGCCCTAAGAGGTTGATTTAAGCCATCACAGAAAAACTATCAATAAGCAGTAGGGGAAATCAGAATAGTGAGCGATGGCTAGAAACTCTCGAATATGGTTCTCCAAAGATCGGGGGCCCTGTTTAAGGGCTAACAAAATTCTTGCTGTGTCCATACCTGGCCAAAATTCTTTGGAAAAGCCACTGGATCCTTGTTGGGCTGATTATTCTGTAACGGGGCTGACAGACGTGAGACATGTGGATCCATTTGCAAGCTTTATTTAAAGCAGAGAGGTTAGAAACACAGGCAGGGTCGAAACAGTGGTAAACAGGTATATGGCGGGCAAAAACACGAGAATATTCCTAGGGCTAGCGTAGGTCAACGATCAGCAGACAGAATCACAGGGAGATCAGAAACTGAGAAAACAGACAAGGCAAAACAAGGAAAAACACGGAGACTCTGAAAAGGGAACAGGCTAAACAATACTCAGCAGAGAAATGTGGTTAGAGTGGGTGTTATATAGTGAGTGAGGTGTGTGCAATCAGTGCAGTGTGCAAATCGTGCAAAGAATGATGGGATATGTAGTCCAGGGTGCTATGCAACAGTGTGTGTTGTGCGAGAGTCAATGAAATCGGAAAGTGTGACCTCTGATGGGAATAAAACGGAAGTCCCTGGCGAATCGTGACAAGGAAATCAGAAGAATGGGCCAAAGTATTTTCTACAAACAGTTGCCAACAGTGAAGCATCCTGGGACCATCCATGTGTGGGGTTGCTTTTGAACCAAGGGAGTGGGCTCTTTCAAAATTCTGCCATGAATTAAGAATGGTATCAAAATGTCCTGCAGGATCGACTTCTTCCAACGATCCATGAGCAAAGTGAATATACAGCCTATTAAAATAATACTGTAAATAAGAATCTGAAAAGAAAGAAGCTTAAAATAAATATTTTAACATGCGCTTTGTTTGTGAATAAATCAACTACCCCTCAGATTAATTTCACTTTACAAATTCCTGTAGTTTTTTTGAGATCGGCCTTTTTAGAGACCGCCGATCAATCATCCCAAAGCGATTAGCGGCCGATAGTGATCCGTAGCCGATCAATCGGAGCACCCCTATTACTCACCATGTGATGATAGAGGCCCCAAAAATATTTGATAACTACATTTAAGGTTTTTTGTTGTTGTTGTTTGCTGTTCAAAATTATTTTTTACATTTATTAAGACTCATGCTTCTTGTCTATTTGTTAAAATTCATAGCTCCGACAATATCAGTGAAGAAGGGGTGGGAGGTGAGAGGAAACAATATTAAGACATGGAGATCTAAGTATAGAAGATGAAGTTGTGAACCATACATTGAATTTGCTATTTAAAATAATTAAACAATGCACTAAGGTATACTATATCATCAGCACCAGATAAAGATTAGTTATGTTATATAATGATATGTAACTTAAGTGAATCATCTAAAAATATACTCTTGAAATTATATAATACAGTGTGGGAATGTGGTAAATTGTCTATCTGCTGGAAGGAAGCTATAGTAGTACCGATACGTCAAGCAGGGAAGGAAGGTAACAGTTCAAATGACTAATCAAAGATTAACAGATTACACAGAAAATAAAGGATATATTTTAAATTATCAAAGTGGATTTAGAAAAGGTAGAAGTACCATGGATCTTACAGTATGTTTAGAATATGAAATAAGGAGAGCACAGATTAATAATAGTGGCTGTTGTCATGATCTCTAGCTGGAGTGCCCATGAACTCCACCAGAGGGCACTCTACCCCTGACTCTTGCCACGCTCACAGACTACATTCCCCATAATCCTTTGCCTGGACTCATCATCACTTATTGCAGTCACCTGTGTCTTGTTACCTCCATCAGTCACACTATAAAGTTTGCACACATCCACACACACTTTGATTATTGATAGCCTGTTACGTCTTTGTGGTTTACCTTGTTTCCAAGTTCTGCCTTGCCTTGTCTTGCCTTGCGACCCTGCACGGTTTACCCTGGATTATGATTGTTTGTCTTTTGGACTATTCTTTTTTTTTTGTCTCTTCCTGGATTATACCTGTTTGCTGTTGATTGACCCTGCCTGTTTTGACCACTCTTTGAAATAAATCTGCATTTGGATCCTCAACCAACCCCTTGTCACTCTCCCTCTTAAGCTGTGTTTTTAAATACTGAGCAAGCATATGATATGATGTAGGGGTGTCCCTGACTAAGGATTTTCATAGTCAAATCGGAACGTTCGAATCTTGCCGTATTCACTGTATATCCTAATATATGTGTTGGGGTGGGGCAAAATACTTACCAAGAGTCAGTAGACTTTTCGCCGCCATATTACATTAACACACAGGAAACTGTGTAACCCCGTCGCAGATACAAACGGGGTAAATATGTTTTGATTAAAAAATAGTTAACATTAAATGTCAGTGAAACCCTAAGAATTCACAAAATTTTTCTCAATAGTGCTCTCAATATAATGTTATGTATATGACAGTAGTTATTATGCTCTGCATTTCTGTTTTGAGGTGCGGGCTGAAGATGACCAGTAGAATTAAGCATTTGATAGCAGGCTTTTAATCAATGGGATTTAACTAATCATTTATCTCATATAGAATACGCTTCTTTATTTATACAACATAACGTTAATATTAGATGTATAGGCAGGGCTGGATTGTATACGTGCAGACCCCGCTTCCCTCCCGTGGGCCAACAGAATTTTTATATATTATATCTAATTTTTTTTTTTTGCCAAGGACCATCACGCAGGGACAGCGTGCAGCCAGTGGCCCATTGGATTGTCTCCTGTATGACAGCGTAAACCATCCAATCACAATGCGCTATAGACGGAGCAATTAAGTATTTTGCTCCGCCTATAGCCTATAAAGATCGCTTCACTCCAACTTCTTCCTCGTCGGCTTTCCCCACGTTTTCTCAGCAGATTTATCAAGAACAGGCTTGCTCTGCGGTGAGTGATGCTGGCCAAAGAGCCAGGCAGGAGGAGAATAAGAGAGTTGTTGAATCGGTAAAGTGCTTGATAGGGGCTCGCAACGGAGGCAGGCGTCTAACCTATCCTGATGTGTGTGCGTGCCCCCTTGCTTTTTTGGCCAAGTTAAGTGTGTTCATAGAGGTTTCCATGGGCCAATGCAAATAAATCTAGATTTAAATTAAAAAAGACACGATATTGTCGGACCTGACATTTTATTCTTATCCAAAACAACTAGATTTGATATGAGTGTGATACATTACATGCACTACCAGTCAAAAGTTTTAACAGTAAGATTTTTAATGTTTTTTTTAAAGAAGTCTCTTCTGCTCAGCAAACCTGCATTTGTTTGATCCCAAATACAGCAAAAGAAGTAATATTGTTGCTTGTTTTTTTTACTATTTAAAAACAATGCTTCTATTTAAATATTTTTTAAAATGTAATTTATTCCTATGAAATCAAGCTAAATTTTCAGCATCATTACTCCAGTCTTCAGTGTTCCATGATCCATCAGAAATCATTTTAATATGCTGATTTGTTGTTCAAGAAAAACTATTATTATTATTATCAATTTAAAACAGTTGAGTACATTTTTTTTCGGGATTCTTTGATGAATAGAAAGATCAAAAGATCAGCATTTATCTGAAATAAAAAGCTTTTGTAACATTATACACTATACAATTCAAAAGCTTGGAGTCAGTAGAATTTTTTTTTGGGGTGAACGAAATTAATACTTTTATTTGGCAAGGAGGCATTAAATTGATCAAAAATTACAGTAAATACATTTATGTTACAAAATATTTCCTGTCAGTATAAAGCTGTTCTATTCATCTCTGAAAAAATTCTACTCAGCTTTTTTTCAACATAATAATAATCGATGTTTGTTTTTTTTTTTGAGCAGCAAATCAGCATATTTGAATGATTTTTGAAGGATCATGTGACTTGAGTAATGATGCTAAAAATTCAGCTTGAAATCACAGGAATAATAATTACATTTTTAAATATATACAAATAGAAAACAGTTATTTTAAATAGTAAAATATTTCACAATATTACTGCTTTTTTATGTTTTTTAAATAAATGCAGGCTTGGTGAGCAGAGGAGACATCTTTAAGCTCTTTAAAAAAAAAATTATATATATACAGTGGGGTACGGAAAGTATTCAGACCCCCTAAATTTTTCACTCTTTGTTATATTTCAGCCATTTGCTAAAATCATTTAAGTTAATTATTTTTTCCTCATTAATGGACCCACGCAGCACCCCATATTGACAGAAAAACACAGACTTGTTTGACTTTTTTGCAGATTTATTAAAAAAGAAAAACTGAATATCACATGGTCCTAAGTATTCAGACCCTTTTGCTGTGACACTCATATATTTACTCAGGTGCTGTCCATTTCTTCTGATCACCTTGAGATGGTTCTACACCTTCATTTTAGTTCAGCTGTGTTTGATTATACTGATTGACTTGATTAGGAAAGCCACACACC
>JADLZN010004578.1:0-55969 GCA_018155175.1 Sinocyclocheilus anophthalmus
GCATGCAACACACATGCTCTGTCGTACAGCACAAGTGCACCTACATCACTCTCTTTGTCCTTTCCCTTCACTCAAAACCTCAGTGTAAACACAGTAGGTAATAAAAGTGGGAAAACACTAAATCTCGGGCTCGTCTTCCCGCCGATACACACACATACATAATGAGACTGTGATTTGCATCCTTCACCTGAGGGTTGAACTTCAAATCAGTTGATGTCTCAGTTTTCTATCCTCACATGATTACGTGTGTGTTTCTCCATGTGTGTGTGACACACAGCATCAAGTGCGCATTTGATCAGGCTGTTGTAATTGACACTTAGTTTGTGCCTGTCTCGGCTTGTAGGTAATCTTTGTGGCACTCTGTCAATACCATAATTTCAACAGAATCTCAATGTCATTGGAGCAGGCCATCTGCGTGCTGTGGCCGCCTGAGAACTTTCTGCAATTCACAATATCACATACAGTGGGTACGGAAAGTATTCATACCCCCTTACATTTTTCACTCTTTGTTGTATGGCAGCCATTTTGCTAAAATCATTTAAGTTATTTTTTTTTCCTCATTAATGTACAAACAGCACCCCATATTGACAGAAAACCACAGAATTGTTGACATTCTTTGCAGAGTTATTAAAAAATAAAAACTGAAATATCACATGTTCCTAAGTATTCAGACCCTTTGCTGTGACACTCATATATTTAACTCAGGTGCTGTCCATTTCTTCTGATCATCCTTGAGATGGTTCTACACCTTCATTTGAGTCCAGCTGTGTTTGATTATTTTGATTGGACTTGATTAGGAAAGCCACGCATTTGTCTATATAAGACCTTACAGCTCACATGCATGTCAGAGCAAATGAGAATCATGAGGTCAAAGGAACTGCCTGAAGAGCTCAAAGACAGACTTGTGGCAAGGCACAGATCTGGCCAAGGTTACAAAAAAATTTCTGCTGCACTTAAGGTTCTTAAGAGCACAGTGGCCTCCATAATCCTTAAATGGAAGACGTTGAACCCTTCCTAGAGCTGGCCGTCCGCCCAAACTGAGCTATCAGGGGAGAAGAATCTTGGTGAGAGAGGTAAAGAAGAACCAAAAGATCACTGTGGCTGAGCTCCAGAGATACAGTCGGGAGATGGGAGAAAGTTGTAGAAAGTCAACCATTCACTGCAGCCCTCCACCAGTCGGGCTTTAGTGGCCCGACGGAAGCCTCTCCTCATTGCAAGACACATTAAAGCCCGCATGGAGGACTCCAAGATGGTGAGAAATAAGATTCTCTGGTCTGATGAGACCAAGATAGAACTTTTTGGCCTTAATTCTAAGTGGTATGTGTGGAGAAAACCAGGCACTGCTCATCACCTGTCCAATACAGTCCCAACAGTGAAGCATGGTGGTGGCAGCATCATGCTGTGGGTGTGTTTTTCAGCTGCAGGGACATGACGACTGGTTGCAATCGAGGGAAAGTTGAATGCGGCCAAGTACAGGGATATCTAGTACCAAGTACTTTCTCCAGAGTGCTCAGGACCTCAGACTTTGCCGAAGGTTTACCTTCCAACAAGACGATGACCCTAAGCACAGCTAAAATAACGAAGGAGTGGCTTCACAACAACTCTGTGACTGTTCTTGAATGGCCCAGCCAGAGCCCTGACTTAAACCCAATTGAGCATCTCTGGATAGACCTAAAAATGGCTGTCCACCAACGTTTACCATCCAACCTGACAGAACTGGAGAGGATCTGCAAGGAGGAATGGCAGAGGATCCCCAAATCCAGGTGTTAAAAACTTGTTGCATCTTTCCCAAAAAGACTCTTGGCTGTATTAGATCAAAAGGGTGCTTATTCTAAATACTGAGCAAAGGGTCTGAATCCTTAGGACCATGTGATATTTCAGTTTTTTTTCTTTTTTAATAAATCTGCAAAAATGTCAACAATGTCTGTGTTTTTCTGTCAATATGGGGTGCTGTGTGTACATTAATGAGGGAAAATTTTTTAACTTAAATGATTTTAGCAAATGTTTGCAATATAACAAAGAGTGAAAAATTTAAGGTGGTCTAAATACTTTCCCCCTAAACTCCACTGTAGGTGAGCATCGCTGCAACAGGATTGGAACGTTGTTTTGCAACAGATGAGCGTGAATGATGGATGGAAAGAATAAAATTAAGATGGTACTATGTAATAAGCATACTGCTTTCTCCTCTCTACCGAGTATTGAATTGCTCACCCGCTTCTCCCATTACACACACATGAAAGGTGGACCTTTTGTCCCAGATTCCTTTATTTATGATTACCCATCATGTTTGGATATGAACATCCTATTTGGCATGCGATTGTGGATATGAATAGATGTAATTTAATGGAGGAAGGCTGATTGCTTTTTGCGGTGGCGTGCGTACCCTTTAAAATTTTTACTTTTTTTTAAATTCTGTTTTTTATGGGTGGGCGTTTCGATACAGGTCTCCGCCGGGTCCAGAGATGTTGGTAATGTGGTTAAGAGCATCTCTGACTTTTTTCTATTCCCCCCCCCAATTTGTCCGCTTCCACCCACGTACATTTTTACATTCATGCCACAGGAATAGAAATCACAAAACACTTTCCTCTGTTATATCTCCTTTGGGTTTTGTTTATTTATATTTATGGTACGCTGTAAAATGGCCATATGGGCGTCCTCTCTCATACAAAGAGCGGTGTCTGTGGGCGCAAAGGAAACAGCCTTCACAGACGTTCACATGATGGAGAGCTTGGCCCTCTTCTGATTTACAGACACGACCGTAATGTGGATATTTTTAGAGGCCCAAATATGTGTGCGATTTGCCAAGTGCTGTGTGTTGTTTGCTTGAGCCTAATTAATTGGGCATCTCTAAAAGTCTGATCCCAGATAGACATGCGTCTGCTTTTCCGTAATAGATTAAATATAGCTCACGGGAAAAGTTACAAACGCCCGGTCCTCACTTTCTGTTAGAAAATGTCAGGAACCCCCTCTCACATCCACACGCAAGACATAAGCCTATGAGAATAAGCACCGGACAAAAAGAAAATACTAGCACACACAAACACCCACGCTCAGGCAAACAGACGCGCCCCCCGCCCACCCCTGGAGTAAACCTTAGATTGCTTCAAGATGTCGGAGGGTGCCAATGCTGATGAATTCAGACCTTTGATTGCGATGCTGCCCATGCGTCAGGGGAGAAACCTTGCACAAATGCCACTTTTCTGATACGCATACGGTAGACAAACACACAGATGCGCACACCACCATTCTGATGCACACAGTCAGACATTGTGCCAGGCTGTATTACAAACCATCTTTGGCATAAACTAGATACCATCGTGCCTTCAAATGTCAAACAGTCATGTGAACAGAATTCACATTCCTTGTATGATACAGCTGTATATTTTTTCTGTTCTCTCTCACTTGTGTTTTGTCTCTGGTTTGGTCTTGTCTTGTGGCAGCGGTACTGTAGATTGTAAGAGGGAATGGTGGCCTGGCTTTAATAGAGGAAGAAGAGAATGTGCAAGCAATTAGCAGGAATCCCCCAGCAAAGCGCTCACAAAACCAGAGCAGCCGAGATATGAAGGAAAGGAAAATCTGTATTCCCTTGATGTACAGGACAATAGTGTCCATGCAAACACATTTAAGCTGTGCATTCCCTTGGTGCCGTGTGATTAAAGACGGCTGTCATGTTGAAGCATGTTAGCGCTGCGGTCACTGGATCTTGACGTCCACCTTTCTCTCTCTATCTCCCTCTCCATTTCTCTTTCCAATGCCCAAGAGGATGTTTTACAGGAATAAATGGGCTAACGAGAGTGAGATCTGATGCCATCATCATAATATTACCTAGGTTTTCCTGTTAATGTTTGATGCGGTTTGTTTTTCCACACATGCCGATCTGCGTATTTTCTCCTACGGCTTAAAGAGAGTGAGATGAAGAGAGGAAGTGAGGGAGCCGCTGGTTCACGTACGTCTATATAACACCATGTGATGTGTAGAGTATGCATAGATCACTATCAGGGTTACCTGGAGATTGCTCCCATCACACTGAGAGAATGAAGTGAGACGGACACATCAGCCTAGCCGCATGCAGCAGAAACATCTCTGCCGTATGAAATTCATCTGAAAGCAAATGGCTGCAGCTTCAGGATTTACCTGCAAATTGCCATGAATGGTTATTTCAGTCGAACATGTGAAGAACATTATAACTGCGTTACACCTTATTCTGTGTTAGGTTTAATGAAACTATTATCAGAACGGTATCTTCTCTAATACAATCAGTAGATCCTCAGATGGCATGCCAACAGACCGCCCACAGTCTGTTCACTGATGCATATTGCACTCAAAAAACCAAGACCCGGCTGAAATTGCCAGTTCTGATCTGATTGGCTGGTGCTATGCAAAGTTGTCTTCTTTGAACGTCTGAATAAAGATATTCAGTCTTTTCACAATGAAATTGATATCAATAAGCAAAACTCTATGTCTGACTTTTTTCTGAATTATGTTTGTGAAATACTCTGCATTTGGATGAAAAGAATAAATTAAAAACTTCTACACACATTTTTGATCATTGCTTCTCACAGATCAACACTGCTGTGCCCTTTTTGAATTAATTCAGTTTTTTTCATGCTGTAAAATAAATGTACTCCTAAAAACAAAACATAATTAGTCGATTTCTTGTCACTCAAACCTTTTTCTGTGCAAGTATGCAGTTCCAAACCGGACAAGACTTTATGCCGAGAATCAAACGCATCTTCCAGCAGAGGAAAATTTATGTATGCCGATGTCACACTTGCATGAAGAAACTAATTCAGCTTGGCCTTTCTAAAATATTTTTAAAGGGTGTTTATATGTTGAAGATCCATAACATGCTCATTTGCATGCAGAAACAGTATTTTTTTCTCATTTAATAATTATAGCATTTAGTTTTCTTTCCTCTATTACTCCAACAACAGCATGTATATTAATATGTCTTTAGCGCTGTCCACAGTTTATTTCTGAAGAGAATGCATCGTCAACAGTTTGGCTTTTTCTCTCCAGCAATATTCTGTCAAGCAGACTCATACACGCACAGACACAACTCCGTGTCTCTCTCCTTCTTCTTGCCTCATCACGCTCTTCCCGTATTCCCAAAAGAAGCAGCATGTGTGTATGTATGTGTCATTATTGGTCTTCAGAAGGAATTCCCTCTGTAAGCAGTTGGAGACTCGCGTGCCAAAAAGCCAGCAGGCATATTAAGTCTCTCTATTTCCTGCTTGCTCTCTCGTAGATCAGAGTTGTTAGTGACATTAAAACGTGGCAGAGCACTTTATCTGTCCTTTCTTTCCTTTCTGTCTGTCTGTTAGTAGGGTGTATCTACGCTAAAGACCATCACTACACACTGCTAGACAACCAAAATACAATCACAACCTGCAAGAGATGGCTTTCTTTCTCTCATACCTTATCTCTCACATTGCCAAAGTCATATCTATGTCAAAGCATGGCCCTACTCGTACAGGTACAGCTGGATTAAAAGATCTCAAAAACCTAAGGTCTATGAAATAACAGTGACTAAATTCCTAAGCAGCGTTTCTAAACCCAAAGCACATGCTTTCTGCATTTGTACGTTCTCTTATGATATTACAGCTGTAATAGCTTATGTAAAAGATGCATTCACATGTTTGATGTGCTTTTATATTACAGGCCATGTGCACTGTTTCTTACCTCCCATTTTTAATGCACATTGTCCATTTGTCAGGGCAGGGATTAATGTTTTTGGTCTGCCAGAGCGTGGTGCCATATGGCTGGATGTAACAGCCTCACAAACTCAATTTACTAGATTTATTTATTTTTTTACATTATGCAAACTTGCAGAGATGCACCGTGAGATTTCCGTGACAAATTAATTACTGTCTTTATGAAAAGAAATGGATAGTTCCTCCCCAAAATAATTCAGAGGGGGGGGGGGGGGGGGGGGTGGGTGCCGTATCATTATTCACTTTCACTCTTCCAGCCTCTTTATTTTTCTTGCTTCCGTTGAATATAAAGATTTTTTTGAAGAATATCCTTCTCATACATTGAAAATGTATGGGGATAGGGGCTGATGAACCCAGGAAATAAAAAAGCACATTATAAGATTTTTGTAAAGTCCATATGACTTAATCCAATATAATCCAAGTCCTCTGAAGACATAAAATAACTTTGAGATTAACAGACAGATATATGATATGTATAAATTAATATTGTCACTGTACGGTGTGATAAGCGAACGACGAAGACGAAGATGAATGCAAATAATCTTTCATATAAACCACACAAAAGGAATCCACAGAAGGTAGGCAGTAACACACGAACAACTCAACTTTAACACTGGACAAACAGACTTGACTTAATAAAAAGGGGAGCTTGATGAGGGACAGGCAGGTGAGGAGGATGAACTAACAATGACATAACGAGAACAGGAACATAACCAAATATGGGCACAAGGAACTAACTAATGAAAGAGAAACAGAAACAGGGTCAATGAACACATGAGGGATGAAAACACAACACAACAGTCCACAGGAGTGTGACAGATCTCCCCCCTCCCGGAAGTGTAGACAGAGGGAGGGACGGAGGGGGACTTAGGAGGAAGACAAAGGAATGGATGTGGGATGGTGACGGGATGGCAGGAACGCTGGCAAACAGTAGAGATGGAGGTTTGGGCGGAGAACAGACTCCCGGGAGGAGGACGACGAACAGAGTCCAAGGTGGAGACGATGGAGGAAGGAGCCAGGGAGGAAACCGTAGGAGCCAGGGCGGATCAGACAGAGGGAGAAGCCAGGACGGAGACAGGAGGGACTTGGAGCAAAAGAAGCCAGGCCACAGCCATGATGGCGGCCCACGGTGGAGCCACCGGAGGGAGGAGCCATGAAAGAGGAATGGCTGCCGCCGACCAACAGCAGCGGAGTAGGTGGAGGAGGAGCCCAAGGCGGAGACGGAGAGCCGATGAGCCATCCGGAGGGCCAAGGCGGTGGACTCGGGACACTCAAGTCCGGGACTCAGAGGCTGGAGGCGGAGACAAGGGATCCTCATCACTCCATCCCTCTGCCTCTGGCTCTGTCTGGCTCCTCCTTCCCTCCGGCTCCACCTTGGTCCTCAGTCACTCCGGCTCTGCTGCGGTCTTCTGGATCCCCGTCTCTGCCTCACTTGCATGAGCCATCAGCTCCGTCTTGGACCTCCGGACCTCGGGTGTCGTCCTGGCTCTCCGTCTGCTCAGCTCCATCTGGGTCTCCACCTCCAGTAGCTCCGTCTTCATCGTTCGTCCCCAGGGTGTCGTCAAGGCCTTCTCCACCATGGCTCCTCCCTCCTTCGACTCCGCCCTGTGGCTTCGTCCTGGCTAATCTCTGGACCAACATCTGGCTCCTCCTGTTCCTGGCTTCCCCTCGGCTCCTCCCACCCTCCACTCCCCCTTGGACTCTTTTGGACTATTTTTGTTTCTGCCTTTCTCCTGTTCCATGCCCTCCTACAGAGCCCCCACCCTCCCTCCTCAGTTGAACTTTGTTACGGCACAGGTATGCACCTTCCCGGGAGGGGGCGAACTGTTACATGTATGCCTTGTTTTCTGTTCTCTATGCCTGATTATGTCATTCAGTTCACCTGTTGTCTGTTAATCATCTCATTAGTTCCCTTTGTTTGGTTCATGCTTATAAGTCCTCAGTTCTCCCTTAGTCTTCGTCCATTCTCTGTCTATGTTCAGTTGGTTTCTGTGCATGTTCTCCTGGATTGCAAAAAAGGAAAATAAAATCTGATACGTTTTCACGGAACCTTGCAAAAGAAGCGCGTTACAATGGTGAGGGAAATGCTCTGTGTATTGCGCATAATCACATCCACACAGTTTATGATCACAACAACGTTTGTCAGGCATCTACATTGTATCTGAGGAGATTACTAAAATAAATTGAGTGGTTTTTAAACCGCTTTTGCCAAAAACACTATTGAGTTACGTAGACTAACCATGTTCCGTACACAATGATGTTCCGTACAGATGACGTTTTAGTGCCGATCGCTAATAAATACTTCCAGGTCGTACATAAACTATATATCTGTGTCATCCTTATTTCTCCCTTTTTCACCCCCGATCAAGATAGAGACCCACCCGCCGTTTTTTTCAGTGAGATTTCAGTAACTTTGTTAGGTGCGCCCACTGCTCTTGAAAATGGATAGTGACAGGGCTTTTGGCAAGCTACCCTTCAAGGCTGCAGCTGATCTTTTTCAAATTAAACCCGTCTGGTCCTCAGTGTTTATGGTCAGTCTTGTGGCCAGACTTGTAATCTCACCCTCGGAAAGTCTGACCAATATGGCAAGCTCAAATCTGATTTGGCTGACTTCTTGCAACTTTCTCAAAACTCTTGCCACTTCATTATCCATTAGAACAGTGTGATTGAGGCTCTGGAAATGCACTGTAAAAATCAAGAGTTATTGAATTCTAAAATGAATGTATGTTGGACTATCCCCATTAAAATCTGCTTAAAGAGTTATAAAGTCTCCTTCACACCAAGACCATTAACTATATAATGCTGAAGGGATAATTAAATTTTCTACGCCAATCCTGAAGTTAACATCACCCTAGTTTATAGGATTTTTCCATTGACTTTTATATTATTGCAGAAAATAAGCTCTGTGACAAACAAAAGTTTATGATTCTTACATGTCTTGTTAGAAGATACTCTAAATGGCCCACCTTTTCAAATAAAATTGTCACAAGTGGGATAGTTAGACTGCGCTTCAGAAATGATCTCCGTCCACACTACACAAACGAAAACGCATGTCCCATGACCATTCATAATGAGCATGATGTTATTGTTTACACAGTCATCAACAATAAGCTGAGCGAATGTGGGCAGCCACGCCATCATTTTCAAAAGTCTCAGTTTTGGTCCGTTTACACTGAAACACAACCCTGGAGTTTTCAGTCTAAAACAAAAGTTTTCAAAAGTCTCCATTTTCGAGGGTCGAGTGTAGTGTAAATGACAGGCGTAACTGTAGCAAAAATTATGCATTTTAAAACGAAAATGCACTAGTGTAAGCATAGCATCAAATTCTGCAAGTAGAATGTTTGAGTTAAAATAGTTTGCAAGAGTGGAATTTTAAACACGAGGATGTAAAAGCAAACTAGTGAGCTGATGAGTCTTCCTTTTCACTATGATGATATTTAATGTCTCGGACAACCTCTATAGTCCCAGTTAGCAAACACCTTTTTCAAGACACAAGATTTTAAAAATCACAATCAATGTACTACTGATGCATTTTATGCCAGAGACTAAAATGTTAAAACATCCAGACCTTTGACATCCTAACCCTAACCCAAACCAAAAGCTCACTCAAATGGAAGTGATAATCTGTTTCTGGGTTTCATGACTCATGAACTACAGTACTACAGTACTCTGTAATGATGTCTATATTAGCATCATGCCAACTGGACATAATGTTTATGCTCATTATACGCTATTCTTCTATAATTCTTTAAAGTGTTGTGGTTCTGATTGGCTGCCAATGTTTATTATTGTTCATCAGCTGAAAAAAAGAATCGTTCCTTTGTGTTATCATTATAGTTGTGGCGTTGACTCCAATATTCTCTTAGAATTCGAATGTTTAATAAAAGTTTATAGCTATAGTTCTCATCCTCGGAGTGAACAGACCTTAATGCTCTACTTTGTGTCTTTTTGATGCTCTCACAGTGATAGTGAGCCTTGTGTCTTCTGATGCAGTTGCACCATATTGCATCCCTTCAGTTCAGTAATGGATTGAATACACACTCTTTTTACACACAAGTAGCATTCTTTGCTTTGTTGTAAGATTCAGAGTTTATTTCAGAAGTTTATTCTAGCAGAGGTGTATGTGCCAGCAAAGAATCCAAAGTTTTCAATGATGCAATGAGAAACAGATATTGTACCAGAACACCAGTTTGAAAGCTGTTTTTTTTAAGCTAAAGGTATGCAAACGAAGGGATCAAGGTTTGACTGGTTAATGTGGTTCAGTTAATTTGGGCGTATATAAACCCTTTGATTGCGCTTAGAGCGGCATAATCAGTCTGAGATTGCCTGAGTGAGGTGGCCTCATCTGATTAAAATCAAACACTGGAGTATCCTAATTCATAATGGGAAATGTCTTTTAATTGCCCTTCTCCAAAACAGGTGCATTAAAGATGCTGTACATATTCACACACATAGTTGGAGATATACAGTCAAACCAACATTTATTCAGACAACATTTCTCACATTATCACTGTTTATTCGCATAGTTTAGAAAATGTGTAATAAAATATGACAAGAACTCAGAGTTAAAGTGTTTCAGAACAAATTCAGCTTGATAATGTTTTATAACTTTGATAGAAAGGTATGTAATGCATTCGTTTGAATAGCTATCAGCTGTTCAATTTAAGCAAACAATTAGATAATACCAATTTAGGTCAACCAATTACCAAGCAATGCTTAATTTTGTTCAGTCTGTGGTGTAAAAAGGTCACATTAGCAATTAAAGAAAAACACTTAAGCAAAACATGGTCAGGTCAAAGTGTCTGAATAATTTTTGTTCCCTAATTTTTATCAATTTTACTAATAGTCCACTCTATGAAGAATTTTGGTGTATAATATATCACAGTTTACTTTATTTTGCTATCCTCACTTATATAAATTATCTATAGTGTCCTGCACCCACTAGTATAAAAATATTTAAAAAATTATATCTGGTCTCTGAATACTTTTTGGTTTGACTGTGTTTATCGACGTATATATATAGCTGAAGGCTCATAGTGACCCTGGAACCAGTCTTAAAGGGGTCATATGATGCTTTTTTAAAGATCATTATTTTGTGTATTTGGTGTAACAGAATATGCTGACATGCTTTAATGTTAAAAAAAAATATTTTTCAAATACTGTACATTATTGTAGGTCCTCTATGCCCGCCTCTCTCAAACACTTCGTTTTTCTACAAAGTCCCTCCTTCGACAAGCGCAGTCTGCTCTGATTGGCCAGCTGACCCAGTGCATTGTGCATTGTGCGACACCGCAACACTCGTCGAAATGTAACGCCCTTACCATATCTCGAGCATCAGCTTTCAAAAATGTAAAGACAGAGCCCCGAAGGGAACAGTACGTCCGCGTCGCACACACACACACAAACACGATGCTCAAAACTCCGCATTTGCACAGTCAATAGCAAATACATAAAATAATAACAAAACAGTATCTGATTCAGAAGCACCAGATTGTCATAACAAAGTCAGAATTACCTCCTCTCCTAGTTTCACAAAACGGTCGTCTATAAAATGCATTGCTGTTCTGTTGTAAGTGATCTTTAAGATTCCTAAATGCATCTACTTTCTGAAGGTAAAATAAAGTGATTTTGCTTTCGCCTATAAACACACAGCGTCTCCCTGACATGGCTTTATCAACACTAACTGCAGTTACTGAAACAACGCCTTCTTTCTTTGCATGAACCTTTGGGCGGCATTATGCAAATATTTCAACATAGTGAGGTAGATAAGTGGGGGCGTGTTAGAATGGGGGGCAGAAAAAGCGAGCCGTTTTTAGTTGGGCTTGCAGAGTCTTAACTTTTGATAAAGATATCCCTTTTGTTTGAGACTTTAGTCTTTGCACTTCATGGATCTTATCTAGCACAATCACTAAGTGAAAGGGGAGGCGTTGAAATGTAACACTCCCAAGAGAAAGGAAAACTTGAAATCGCATCAATGACCCCTTTAAGTCACTGGGTATATTTGTAGCAATAGCCAAATACATTGTATGGGTCAATATTATTGATTTTTCTTTTATGCCAAATCATTAGGATATTAAGTAAAGATCATGTTTCATGAAGATATTTTGTAATTTCCTACTGTCAAATATATCGAAACTTAATTTTTGATTAATACTATGCATTGCTAACGAACTTCATTTGGACAACTTTACAGGCGATTTTCTCAATATTTAGATTTTTTTGCACCCTTAGATTCCAGCTTTTTAGTTGTATCTCGGCCAAATATGGTCATATCCTAACAAACCATACATCAGTGGAAAGCTTATTTATTCAGCTTCCATTTGATGTATAAATCTCAATTTCGAAAATGTACCCTTATGACTGGTTTTGAGGTCCAGGGTCATATATATGTTTTTGAAAGTGTGTGTACTGACAGAAAAAGCCACATTAAGCCCACGGAGCTAACTTGTAAATCTTAATGATTGACGCAATGAGCAGAATCCCAGAACCTAAACAAGTGTGCTTTGACCAATGAGAGGACAGTTTTACTTACATGTGACTTGCATACTATTTTGTTAAGCTTTGGAACGTCGTCTTGTGAAGGTGAACCAGGACGAAAATGCAACATTGTACCAAATGACAATCAACATTTTCACACTTGTACTGTAGATCATTTGCTTTGTTCCAAAACAGGGATTTAAAGGAATAGTTCACCAAAAAAAATTTACCAATAAGTGTTACAATATATAATTCGTCCTTTTTGAAGGAAAAAAAAAAGTTATTTTGTAGATTGTTGGTAACCAAACAGTTGCTGATTGACTTCTATAGTATGGGGGGCAAAATGCACTTAATGGCTAGCAGAAACCGTTTGGTTACCAACATTCCTTGAAATATCTTCTTTTGTGTTCAGTTCTAAAAATACCCTTTGTCTCTTCAGGTATTATAGACTTCTTTGACTACACCAGGTCACTGGTTTAAACAGTGTTTCAGCTTTTGCCCAAAAACACTTCATGATGCAAACATGCCTGTCTGGCTCCGCAGCCTGGCCAGATATGATTGCTATGACCCTGAGGAGCCAAGAGTAACACACTCTCACATGTGCAAAACAAGTAAATGCTTGCAAAAGCTTTGATGTTTTGTTCACATTTATCACTTTCTAAACACATACCTCAGTTTCTGCCTCTTACAGTATCTATTTCTCAGTTTCTCTCAGACAGTACGTATGTTTTTACAGTGCTTTCAAGCATTCTCAGTCTTGGTTTTAAAGTTTGGGACACAAGCTCACCAATATCACATGTCTTTTCAGTAGAACTTTGGTCATTTTCAAAGATTAGTGAACAGTTAGAAATAGAAATACTGTATATTATTTTGGATTAAAAACGTAATTATTATGTGGCCTATTTTTTCACCCCAGCATCAATCAAGTCTTCCTCATGTCTCTGTTCTCTTCTTTTTAGGAGGATGAAACGGAAGATGATGATGATGATGTAGAAGGAGAAGATGAGGGAATGTTGTCATGTAGTGAGACAGAAGATGAGGAGAGTCCTTACTCAAGCAGCAGGGCGGCACAGTTAGCTGCCCGTCTGCGTGCCACGGCACAGCACTTCCTCAGGCACATGGGCCGCATCCTGGCTGTCACACTACTAGCACTAGCTGGTAAGAGAATCAACAGGCTTAACATAAAGTTGGACATTGCAAGCAATAAATGATGAGAGATTAAATGGAAGAGTCAAAGTCAACGGTATAAATTGTGTCCATATGTCAACAATAGTTGTGAGAACAAGAACCTGTATTAGTCTTGAACCTGATATACAGGTTTTCTGTAAAATCTTTTCTAAATAGTATATTTGATTTAGGAATGATATGCATATTAACATACAATAAGATATGCATAATTATGTATTGTAAGGCAGTACATTTAGCTAGATGTACAGTATGCTTACATGCATAAAAAAAAAAAAGCGGCTAGTGACAAAAGGGTTCCAAAGTGTTAAGATGCAATTTGATGATATGTCAAAATGTCCAATACTTTTTTCAAAGGGATGTACTTTTCCATCACCAACAAATGTTTCATTGGGTAGTAGAAGTAATGATTTGGGATGCAATCATTAAATCTCAGTGGGCATAAACATGTAACTAGCAGGTTCCAGATTGCAACTGATTCCTCATAGACTTTGTTTTTGAGGGATGGCAAGAAACATACTCTATGCATGTAAACAAAAGCAGTTTGCAAGTGCAGAGTCTCATTGCACTGTTGCCTTCAAATGTGTGTGCCAGTAAACTTGATGTGTTATTATTCAGGTAGCTATTTATAAACACGTTGACAGATAAATATGCTCAACTGTTGCTTCGCCATTACACAAGTTGACCTGAAAGAGAAAACTAACCATAGCCGCTTACTCATTACTCCATGCCATTTCATAGTCTGAGCAGTGTGTTTACACAAAACATTTCAACGAAAAGTGCACTTCAAAAAGAATTGTAAAATGTTCAACACTTCATGCACTTAACTATTGTGGCTTTCCTTATAGCATGTCATTTGGGACACAAGTTATGGTTAGAAAACTCTGCTAATGCATCTCTTGTGGCAAAAGAACTAGTTTTATATTCTGAATTATGTCCTGATGCATTTCAGAGCACCTTGTTAGGTGAAGCTTTCGAAGATAGAAGCACTTTGTGTAAAGAATGTTTCGGGTCTAATTTTAAAGTGTATGTGAATTGGATTTGAATTCATGTCTTTCTCTTTCCAGGAATCACTTTACCCTCTGCATTCTCTGCCTTCTACTTCCTTCTCTTTATTGGAGTGTGCACATGGTGGGCTTGCCACTTTCCCATCAGCCATCTGGGATTTAATACATTGTGCGTGATGGTGGCTTTCTTCACAGGGGGACACCTGGTGTGTCTTTACCTGTATCAGAGCTCATTTGCACAAGACATGTTCTCCCCAGCGGGCCTGTGGGCCAGGTATTGTTGTCCATTACTCTCAATTCCCTTCACATTCACTGTACTGTATGTTCAGTACGCCTGTAACATTGTTTGTGGCATCATTTTCACTGTCCTGTTATTGGAAAATTGTTCTGATTTGTTGAAGTAGTATGTGTACCTAGTTCAGCATCCTTATTTGTCCTGGAACAACATTCCTGTAAACCAATAAGGCTGGTTACCTTGATTTTTCGAAGTAGGACAACATTGGCACCATTTCCTGGATCAACATCTTTTGTTGGTTCTAGGGCAACATCGCTATCAAACAGTATGGTTTGAGTTAGGATTAAGCATAAGGCTGGGTTTGGAACCATCAAGTTAATGGTTAGGGTTGAGGTTAGGACATTGTTTTATTGACAGGAATCTTGTTCCAGAACCAACCAAAGAATGTTGATCCAAGAACATGTTCTACTTGGAAAATCACAGTGACCATTATTGGTAGTATTAATACTGGCGGTATTAAGGTACAGTGATGTCATTCACTTTTAATACCTTGGTACTTTGACTTTGTACCATGATACTCTAAAATGGCCACATTCATATAACATTGGAATTACATTGCTCTCCAGTGTGCTTCAAACAATATGGAAAGATGAGAGAAGATTGCCCCTTAAGAATATTTACTTAAAAAATTGTAACATCTTTAGATATAAGTTTAGCATATCAGAATTATGATGCATCAGCCAATGTGCTATTGACAGAAAATAAATAAACACATCTTTCTAATTTAGTTATCGTAGCACAAAATGCCAAATTTATCTTTGGCAAAAAGCCCCTCTGGGTAAACTTTTACATAACATATAAAGGAATATTATGTATAATTCTTATATTTATATAATTTTTAAAGTGTCATCAATGTAAAATACTAAATTAGTTAAATCAATATATTAAAATTGTGTTTTGACAATTTTGTTGAACAACAAATGACATACAAAGTATAATACCAGTAAAAGAGATTCATCTGAAGGTAAACTTATTCCTTGGACTTTTACACAGGCATATGAATATGTACATATGAAACTGACAATATTTTAATTGAACACGTCATAATATAATAACAGTATAAATTAAAATTGAATGATTTCTATCAAACTTATTTCTTATTATGATGTTGAAATCAGTTGACATCCATAATACACTATAATTCAAAAGTTTGCGGTAATATTTAAAAAAAGTATACTTTTAGTCAGCAAGGAAAAAAGGTTAAACAAGCAGCATTTATTCAAAATATAAATCCTTTGTAACAATATAAGTAATATAGTAAATATAAATTTATTTACAAGAAAAAATGGTACTGCCCCAAACTTCATTTTAACTTCTAGTTTAAACTTACTTCAGGTTTATTTGATGAATAAAAAGTTTTAAATAACTGCATTGGGGTATTCAGGAAAGAAACTTTTTCTTAAAAAAAGGACAGAAATTGGAAATGAATGAATAATAACCCCATGAATTATATTAATATTTCAAAATAATAATAATAATAACATCATGCCACCAAGGTACATCTGTCAAGAGTTATTTTAGTATCATTGACTTACTATTAGGTAGGTTAGTAATAAAGTTACCCGTTTTTTTATTTTTTATTTCAGTTAATGTTTAGTTTATTTCTCAGTGAATATTAAATTTATCTTAAAGTTACTGTTCATATACAAATATCATTACTTGCATTCCAAATAGGATTTCAAGTTTCTTACCCCATCTTACTCTACTATGGTTTGTCCATATTTTTAAATGAGCAGTCTAGCCTGTTGAGGGTTCTGTGTTCATGTATGTTCATTACATGAGGCTTGTGTTAAGGCAGGGTGTGATGTAAATGTGAAAGTTATTGCTGGACTAAAATAGAGCCTCAGGCTGGCGAGGTGAAGGTGGTGTATCCTGCCAGCCTTGCATAACCCACTGAAAAGCAACACTGAGACTTAAGCCTTAGATATCTGGAGAGTGACACCCACACTTACTGGCTGTAAAACCTGGCTTGGTGAGGTTGCCAGCTCTGTGCATTGTTCATGACACATAAATCTCTGCTGACCTCTGTGCTGTTGCAGATAACTGTCACAGTGAGATAAAACTAAATTCTGCTATACATCATTGTCCTAAACATGTCACATACAAAATGTCTCATGCACACTACTGTCAGATTAAGATTATTAGTGTGTGCAAAGGCAAGCATCACTATTACTATTGTACTGTACATGAATTTGAACAAACCTAAGCCCGTGTGCTGCTCGGTTATCATCAATTATTATTGGTGCTCAATTGTTAATGGTTCTAATTATAATCAATGTTGAAAACAGGTTTTGCTTCTTATTTTTTTAAAATATAAATATTATTTAACATTATAAATGTAAGTAACTTTTGTTCAATTTAATGCATTTTTAGTGAGCAATGTTTTTAATCATTTTTTTAAATAATTTGGTGGATTTTTTTTTTTAATCTTACCCCAAACTATGTGAAGTTGTAGTGTAGCATGGGTTTTCGCTCATTTCACAGTTTAAGTTAAATTAGCATATTTCACAAAATTACAGTTTTACAAATTTTGATCAAATTAATGCAGTCTTTTGAGCATACGTTTCAAAACATTAAACTCATAATTTCCCAAGCCTAGGGGACCTATATTTGTATATATACAAGCAGTTCCTCAGATTACTCAGACTGGTAGAAAGCGTAACACGTATATGATGGCTGAAGTCCTGCCTTTCTAATAAAGAGCCAGTACCCGTTGGTGTGACCAAGCTGAAATACACACTACCGTTCAAAGTTTGGGATCCTAAGACTCGTAATGTTTTTTAAAGATGTCTCTTATTCTCATCAAGGCTGCATTTACTTGATCAAAAAAAAAAAATTAAAAAAAATTTAAACCCCTCGTTACTAAGGTAACCCTCGTTCCCTGAATACTGAACGAGTACTCTGTCTTGCTTAAGACGCATATGGGAAAAAAGCCTTTTTTCTCCTGAACTGAAGCCTTTTTCATTCACGCAGTGAAACTGCACGGCCATTGGTTCGTGCAGAGCTTTAAAAACGAACCAATGGCTCGGCAGTGGAGCTGCACGAGCCTATGGCGGCACAGCCCGCCAGAGCCCGCATATATGGGCGGGGCATCTGGCTATATAAGCGGCGTTTGCCACAGGATTCTCAGATTACTCCGACTGACGCGACCATCTGAGTCGTGCAGCTACTAGAAGCAGCAACGCAGTACCGTCCCGATCTCAGTGAACTGGGGACGTTAGTAACCGAGTACGTTCCCTTTCGATACTTCACTCGTACTGCATCTTGCTTAAGACGCATATGGGAACAGTCCAATCACGCCGTGCTAATGTAGTGGAATGACTAAAGGTATAACTTCCATAAGCAACCAATGCTTATAGAGAAGTCAACAATAACCCAAGGCTAAGTGGGCTGAGCTTTCTAGGTCACACCTGGCCTGGTTATTCGTTCCAGAGTATACCCGTAACTTCGACACCCAGGGGTCGAGAGCTAACAGGTGAACAATGCCAGAGAACTTGGGCGCGGTACGGCCAAGGGCTCTCTGCCATGTCCGTTTACGCAGCACATGCCATTTCAAGCGGAAAGGACCCTGGCATGTAAGGCCGGGACTTCCAGGTTATAAAACCTCGCAAATGTGGATGGTGAGGCCCAGCCGGCCGCCTCACAAATATCCGCAACGGACACACCACTGGACCATGCCCACAACGAGGCGATACCTCTAGTCAAGTGGGCCCGTACTCCAATGGGGCATTGGAGGCCCAAGGAAGAGTACGCTAGCGAGATGGAGTCTACTATCCATCTAGAGAGTCTTTGCTTCGTAACCGGAAACCCTTTGGTGCGGTTACCGAAGCTGACAAAGAGTTGTTCCGATCGCCTATAGGGAGCGGAACGCTCAATATAGATTCTCAACTCTCTGACGGGGCAGAGCAGAGATAGCTCTCTGTCCTCTTCAGTTGGAGGAAGCGCGGAGAGAGCGTAATGACCTGTGCTCTGAACGGAGTGGAGAGCACTTTAGGTACGTAACTGTGCCTTGGTTTCAGGACGACTTTAGATTCATTAGGCTCAAATTCCAGGTAGGCAGGGCTAATAGAGAGCGCCTGCAGGTCCCTTATTCGCTTTACTGATGCTAGTGCTAGAAGCAGAGCAGTCTTCAGCGATAGCGACCTAATGTTGGCTCAAAAGCGGGGCCCTTCAGGTTCCTCAGCACAGTGGGCAGGTCCCATGAAGGGACGGTAGGGGGACAAGGCAGATTCAGCCTCCTGGCACCCCTTAGGAAGCGGATGACCGTGCTGTTTCTGCCCACCGATTGGCCCTCAACAGGGGCATGAGAGGCCGCTATAGCCACCACATAGACTTTGAGCGTGGATGGGGAACGATCCTTATCCAGCAGCTCTTATAGAAATGACAGCACCTCTGCCAATTCGGAAGTGAGGGGGTCTTTGCCATGGTTTAGACACCAGGTGGAGAAAAAAACCCACTTTAAGGCATAAAGGCGTCTCGTAGACGAAGCTCTAGCTTCCCGAAATTGTGTTTAATAAATTTGGCAGTGAGAGTTGTCTTTTGAGGCGAAGAGGTCTACCTCGGCCTCGCCGAAGATCTCCCAGATCGTCTGAACCGTCTGCGGATGGAGCATCCACTCCCCTGACGGGACATTGCTCCTTGATAACATGTCCGCTCCCTGGTTCAATTTGCCCGGTATATGCGCTGCCTTTAGCGAGCGCAAGTTGGGTGAGCCCACTCTTAAGAAGCGCTCTACCAGCATGAAGAGGCGCTTTGAAGAGAGGCCTCCCTGGCGATTTATGTAGGACACAACCGACATGTTGTCCGATCGGATTAGCACATGGTGCCCTTTCAGGACTGGCAGGAAGAACTGACAGGCTCGACATACTGCTAGCATTTCCAGGCAGTTGATCTGGAAGCCTTTTTCCGCCTTCAACCAGTGGCCAAAAGTTGGTATGGCCCTCGCTCAGCGCCCCCCAACCTGAGTTGGAGGCGCCTGTCATGACAACTGTCCTTCTGTGAACTATCCCCATGGCCACGCCCTGTTCCATCCAACGGGAGTTCTTCCAGGGGGTCAGGGCCGATACACAGGCCTGACTCACCCTGATATGCAGGCATCCGTGACGCCACACATGGGATGGAACCCGTGGTTTCAATCAGCGCTGAAGGGGGCACATACGCAGCAGACCCAACTGTAGCACTGGAGATGCTGCTGCCATGAGGCCCAGCATCCTTTGAAACGCTTTGAGAGGGCAAGCGGTACCGATCTTGAAGGAGGTCGCCAGCCTCCGTATGGCCAGAGCCCATTCCGGGGTGACTACAGCTCTTATTTGGGCTGAGTTGAAAATTGTTCCCAGGAACGATATTCACTGGCTGGGGGACAACGCGCTCTTGGCAAAATTGACCCTGAGTTCCAGGCACTCCAGGTGGCTGAGGAGGAGGGTTCTGTGAGATATTAACTCTGCCTTTTTTTCCAAGATGGCGTTGCTGAGTTCGGAAGCCGTCCAGGTCGCTCCACTTAGATTGTGCTTTTATTTACTTTTGTACTTTCTTTTGCTCTCTCTTTTTACACACATATCGTCTGCACTGATCACTTATGACAAAAGAACACTTTTGGACATTGGTCACCGCTACACTAACCTGTTTCAGGACTCTTTATCCTCCAACCCATCGTGGCCATCTGAGTTTCTCCGGAACGCCGAGATGAACAATTGCCACTTGAATAACCCACCGCTGCGACGGATTAAGAAACACTGCGGGAAGTGCGCTGGGATTCGCAACAGACTGAGGCAAAGAGCACACAGCCCTCCTCTGCCGAGCATTCTGCTTGCCAATGTCCAATCCTTAGAGAATAAGTTAGACGATCTTAGAGCCAGGATAAGTTTCCAACGGGACATTAGGGACTGTAACATCCTTTGTTTGTCTGAAACATGGCTAACAACCTCGGTCCCGGACACTGCTGTAACGCCGTCTGATAACTCTGTTTTAAGGATGGACAGAACAGCCGAGAATGGTAAATCTAAAGGTGGTGGAGTGTGTTTCATGATTAACAACAAATGGTGTGACCCCAGGAATATCTCCACACTGTCGCGCTCCTGCTCGCCTCATCTGGAACATTTATCCATTATCTGCCGCCCATTCTATCTGCCCCGGGAGTTTTCATCGATGAAGGTCGTGTACTGGGGCTGTTATACTGAGGTACGCTGTCGCTCAGGCGGGACCCTCTCCTTAGGCAGACACCACCAGCTTGCTTTGTTCTAAGCTTCACATGGCTCCGGTTTACTTAACAAAAGCGGATCCTGACACTGCTTTTATTCAGCGTCGTCGGGGGGTGGGACTGGTGGGGTCGGGGCAAAGCCAACCTCAAGCGGGTCATGCCGAACTTTTATCAACATATATCCTGTCCAAATAGAGGACCGAATACACTGGATCATTGCTACTCTCAGTATAAGAATGCCTACAAAGCTCGCTCACTACCGGCTTTTGGCAATTTCCTTACACCGGGAATATAATCAAAGGCTCGTTCAAGAACCCCTGGTGCAGAGAGTAGTGACGCGCTGGTCCTCCCACTCAGAAGCTATGCTACAGGCGGCTCTTGATGACGACAACTGGGACATGTTCCGAGCGAGTTCATCTGACGTCAGCGAGTTCACGGATGTAGCATTAAGCTTTGTAAACACGCTAACTGAACAAGCAACAGATACAAAAACTATAAGGACCTTCTCAAATCAAAAACCGTGGGTGGACAGAACAATCCGTGCTGCAGTAAACAAACACACTGCTGCATACAACGCCGATCTGTCGTTGGGGAACATGAGTGAGTACAAAGCATCATGCTATGATCTCTGACGGGCGGTAAGAGCCGCAAAACTCCGTTACAGGGAATGAATAGAGTCTCATTTTCAGCTCAATGACTCTCGACGCATGTGGCAGGGACTGAGAACCATCTGTGCCTTTGGAAATAAATCCTCTGCAGCTGTGAGAGCAGAGTTAAACTCTTTCTACAGCCGCTTTGAATGCAATCGAGGCAGCGCGACTCTGCCGATCAGCGCGTCAGGAAGCTGCAGACAGAGCAGCGATAATCATGTAATCACTGTGTCGGAGGACGAGGTTCGGAGGGCCCTAAAGCGAGTGGACGTCAGGAAAGCAGCAGGTCCTGATGGGATTTCTGGCCGTGTTCTGAGGTCCTGTGCTGATCAACTCGCTGGTTTGTTTACATCTATCTTTAATGAGTCCCTTGCTACCTCGGTGGTTCCCACCCCCTTTAAAAAATCTGTCTTCATCCCTGTGCCTAAGAACAATAACCCCTCTTGCCTGAATGACTATCGTCCAATTGCCCTCACGTCAATAGTCATTAAGGTCTTTGAGAGACTTATAAAGAGCAACATTTGCTCCTCCATCCCTGATACTTTGGACCCTCTTCAGTTTGCCTACCGCCCCAACAGATCTATTGACGATGCCATCTCTCACGTCCTGCACTCTTCCCTCATGCACATTTACAGTATGTAAGGCTGCTATTACTCGACTATAGCTCAGCTTTCAACACTATAGTCCCCATCAAGCTAGCTTCTAAACTCACGGACCTCGGCCTGAATTCTTCACTCTGCAACTGGATTCTAGATTTCCTCACTGGTAGACCTCAAGTGGTGAAAGTAGGCCAGTTCACCTCCAACTCCATCACTCTGAACGTGGGAGCTCCACAGGGCTGTGTCCTGAGTCCTCTGCTCTACTCTCTCTACACTCATGACTGCGTGTCTTCCCACAGCTCCACATCTATCATCAAATTTGCTGATGATACTGTGGTTCTGGGCCTCATTTCCAACAACAATGAGGCCGCATACTTGGATGAGGTAGAGAAACTCACATCATGGTGCCAGGACAATTGTCTCTCTATTAATGTGAGTAAAACTAAAGAGCTGATTGTGGACTTCAGGAAGAGACAGCAGCGGCCCTATACTCCTCTTATGATCAGTGGGACCCCAGTGGAGAGGGTGAGCAGCTTCAAGTACCTTGGTGTAAACATCTCCGAGGACCTGACTTGGACTTCACACATCCAAACTCAGGTTAATAAAGCCAGGCAAAGACTGTACCATCTGCGACAGCTGAGAAAATTCAGGGTTTCGCCAGCAATCCTGAAAACTTTCTATTCAGGGGCCATAGAAAGTGTATTGACTCAATGTATCTCAGTGTGGTATGGGAACAGCTCCAGTCAAGACTGCAAAGCCCTGCAGAGAGTTGTGCGCTTAGCTGAGCGCATCTCAGGGTCTGCTCTCCCCTCTCTACAGGACATTACCTCAAACGCTGCAAACGCAGAGCTGTTAAAATCAGCAAGGACTCCAACCACCCTGGTAACTGTCTTTTCACTTTGCTGCCATCTGGTAAGTGCTTCCGCAGCCTGATGGCAAAAACCGAGAGACTTAGGAGGAGCTTCTTCCCCCAGGCCATCAGGCTCCTAAACTCAAACTCAGTCTCTTAACACCAACATGACTTCACTTAATTATCAGTAAGACACTTAATATACTGACATTGCCACTTGCACACAGCAATTTCTGTTATATTTTATAAACTTTGTTTTTTTTTCTATTGCTGCTATTGAACTACCCTGTACAACCTGTTTGCACATTCTTCTCTTGTACATTCCTGCTCATCTTATTATTTATTAAGTCTACAGTATACTGTCCTGCACATTTTATTTTATTCTTATTTTTAATTATTTTTAAAAATCTTTTTCCATACCTATATTTATATATATTTTTCTTGTGTTTGTATTCTTTAATAATTGCTCTGTCCATGGAGCGGACCTGACTTACATATTCATATATTCTCTATATAACCATGTACTTTATGTGACAAATAAAAAATCTTGAATCTTGAATCTCTCTGACCTCCGACTGGGCCAGAACAAGCCAGTCGTCGAGGTAATTGTAATACGGATTCCCATCTGTCTTAGAGCGGAGAGAGCCGCATCCATGCACTTCGTAAAGTGCGAGGGGGCCAGGGACAGCTCGAAGGGAAGGACCGTATATTGATAAGCCACTCCCTCGAAGGCGAATCTCAAGAATGGCCTGTGACGAGGGGCATCCTTCAGGTCCATAGAAAAGAACCAGTCTCCCGAGCGAATTTGCGCGTGGATCTGTTTCAGTGTAATCATCCTGAACGACATTTTCATGAGGGTGTGATTCAGGTGTCTGAGATCGAGGATGAGTCGGAGGCCACTATCTCTTTTGGGGACGAGGAAGTAACGGCTTTAAAAGCCTGACTCGCTCTGGGCTGGAGGAACCGTTTCCACAGCTTCTTTTGCCAGCAAATTCATCACCTCTGAGCGCAGGACGTGAGCGTCCTTGCTCTGCACTGAGGTGGGGACCACGCTGTTGAAGCGCGGGGGTCTTCGAGCGAATTGGAATGTATAACCTTGTTTTATTATCCCCAAAACCCAGTCTGGCACTCTGGGGATGGCCTGCCAAGCCTCAGCCCGAGTGGCGAGGGTTTGAATTAACTCGGGTGACTGGCCGCAGGGGGGCAGAACACTTACGAGTAATGAAAGAGGAAGTTTACCCTGTCAAAGTGCTGCTTGGAGAGTAATGCAAGCGGGGGCCTTGCCGACTTTAATCACTCAAGCCTGATCGATCATACCCATGAGTTTGCCATTTCTGCCTCCAAGTAACTGGGAGGAGAGAAACACCAGAGGGGGGGAGGCGGGGCTTAGCAACGCACACACAAATGCGAAGCTGCCCGCGTTTCGCTTTGATCTGCCTAGGAGGATTAAGCCGCTCTGTGTAACGAGGGGCGCTGATCCTCACGTGTAGAACACACTGGCAGATTAAGCACGCATGATGTTTGTAGAGGATTGCTCAAGTCTGATCGTTCAAACCGCAAGTTCGTCATTGCTTCCTCCTAGGTAGCTGAGAGGAGAGAAACATGAGCACCGGGAGGCGGGGCCGCCTTCCGCGAATGAACGGGGGCAGACTGCTTTTGTGGTAAAAGCGGCCCATCTTTGAGCGCAGCCATAGTGACACACACAATTCAAAGCTGCCAATGGCAGCATCTGCTCCGATCTACTTAGAAGGATAAAAAGCCCTCGATTCACGAGGGGCACTAATCCTTTTGTGATACACGATCTCAACGCATGCGGTGAAGCGAGTACGGCAGGCTCTGTGTCAGCGTAGATCGCTCAGACCCGTTGGGCTTATTTCCCCAGGCTTTCGTCATTTTCTCTCTCCGAGGCTTGCTGAGAGAGGAGAAACGTGAGAGCGGGGCTGTTCATAAAATGCGGTCCCGCGAGTAAGAAAAGCGAGACTCTGCTCGGTGAGCATCTGTCTCAGTAAGCTCGTAGCTCCTGCCCCTTCTGCGGGCGATCCAAGTGCAACGGAGAGATGAGCACTCATGCACGTGCCGGCATGAGATCATTCAGACGATTGGCTTATTCCCTCTCTCTGCGTGTTTACATCTCCGAGGTTCGCTGAGAGAGGAGAAATGGGAGAGCTGGGCTGCTTTCCGTGAAGGCGGTCCGCGAGTGGAGAAGAGCGAGACTCATGCTCGAGTGAGCATTTTGTCTCAGTAAGTGCGTAGCTCACTGCCCTTCTGCAGCGGATCTGAGTGCAACGGGGAGAGTGAGCACGCGGGTACAGTGCCGGCATGCGATCGCTCAGATCCGGTTGCTTAGCTCCCTGACTCCGCTGTTTCTCTCTCCGAGGCTCACTGAGAGAGGAGAAAACGGGAGGGCGGGGCTGTCTCCATTGGAGGAGGACCGCGAATGGAGAAGAGCGAAACTCATGCTCAAGTGAGCATTCCGTCTCAGTGAGAGAGCAGTCTCTGCATGGGGTCTGCCCAGACAGATGACATACTCATTGCTCTTCTGCATCGTGCAAGTTTCCCTGCACGAGCCACACTCGCAGAGTGACATTTGCAACAACGTCGCTAAAATTTGCTCTTTTAGGGCTTACCTGCTAGAAATAAGCTCTTAGAATCGCCGGATGGCGGCAGGGAAAATGGCACGAACTGCTGCGTCGCTGTACGGCGGAGTAACGGTCAGCGTGTGCTAAGGTCCCCGGTCCAGAAGTGCGTGTCAACGGCGAGCAGGCTTTAAGGATCAGCGATGAGCATAGAGTCGTCGCTGAAGGAGAATAAATCTGAGAATCCTGTGGCGAGCGCCCGCTTATATAGCCAAATGCTCCGCCCATTCTGGCGGGCTTCGGCGGGCTTCGTCGCCATTGGTTCATTTTTTAAGCTCTGCACGAACCAATGGCCGTGCAGTTTCACTGCGTGAATGAAAAAAGGCTTCAGTTCAGGAGAAAAAAGGCTTTTTCCCATATGCGTCTAAGCAAGACGCAGTACGAGTGAAGTATCAACAGGGAATCTTACAAATGTTTATACAATATAAATAATTGTTTCTATTTTAGATATCCTTTAAAAATAAATTAGTTCTAGTGATGCAAAGCTGTATTCCATCAGCCATTATCCAGTATAAGGGCACATGAACGTTAAGAAATCATTCGAATATTCTGAATTTTATTATTAGAATTATCAAGTTGCACAGTTATTTATATATACAATATTTTTTTGGAAACTGCGATACTTTTTTCAGGATTCTTTGATCAACACAAGTAAAAAAGAACAGCATTTCCTCAAAATATAAATCTTTTCTACCAATATAATCTTTGCTATCCACTTCTTAACACTTTTAACACATCCTTGCTGAATAAAAGTTTGAATTTCTTAAAAAAAAAAAAAAATTCTTAATGGCCCTAAACTTTGGAACTGTATGTATATTTGTTGAAACTATTTCTATTATTTTAAATAAATGCTGTTCTTTTTAACTTTTTAATTCATCAAAGAATTCTGAAAAAGAGTATCACAGGTCAAAATAATATTACGCAGCACAACAGTTTCCAGCACTGATAATAAATCAGCATATTAGAATGATTTCTGAAGGATCATGTGACACTGGAGACTGGAGTAATGATGCTGAAAATTCAGCTTTGTATCACAGGAATAAATTATATTTTTTAAATATATTAAAATAGAAAACACTTATTTTAAATTGTAATATTTCACAATATTAAATTTTTCCCTGTATTTTTGATCAAATAAATGCAGCCTTGATGAGCATAAGAAACTCCTGTAAAAAACTTTTGTCCGGTAGTGTATATGCTTTTTTTAACACTATAAGAGACTAAATTTATGCAAAGTTCATTTTAGATTTTGTTGCTAATTTAAAATGTCATTTAAATGTGAGTTTGACAAGGAGTATTTGAGATTCCGCTATGTTCCCATTCAAGTAGATAAGAATTGGTTTTGCATGCCTGAAATATTTGCTAGTAGGCATTGTAAATATGGCCACCGAGTGAACTAACTAATTTTCCTTGAAAGGGATTTGGGCTATATGTAGTGACCAGAATATCACAGAAAGTCAAAGGTTGCATGTTTTTCACTCACTTATTTTTTGCTTCAGACTGTTTGGCCTGAAGGTGATAATAAAGCCTGGAAACTGCTCTTCTTTTGACATCAACATCAACACGCAACATGACTGGCCGGTGTACGTCAATCCTGGCATTCTTTTCCTCTTGTACATCTCTGTGACTATTGTGCTGAAAATCAACAGTTACAGTCTTGGCCACACAGACAAGGTGCTTTCACACACTCATTTGTTCAATTAAAAGGATAATTCGCCCAAAAATTAAAATTCTGTCATCTTTACCTTAAGTGAATCAGCAGAATGTTCACGTTGTTTTCCAACCAGTTGATGTCAAGCTTAAAAAAAGGACATTCTGTTATTCATCTGTTCACTGAATTTAATTACTTTTTTTTTTGGCTGAACTGTCCTTTTAATAACTCCTTGAACAAGATGTCACACAGTAATCTCAGTTATCCACACATTACATTTGTACCCTTGTAAGCCACTGAATAACATTTGACTCATTGTTTGTGTACAGTAATGGAGTTTGGGTTAGTTGGTGATTCATATATTAACTGATGTAATGTCTTTCTGTTTGTGGAGACCGATGAGGGTGGAGCAGTTAAAGCAGTACAGGGTGAGGCTGGAGAGGAAGTGGAGCTCAGGCATTGGGAGGCAAGTAGACATAGTAATGAAGATGACACTAAGGTAAGACTTGAATCACTGTGGTTCTTCACAAACTCTGCCTATTATTCCTCCTACCTATTCTACCTAAAACACAAAACACACAACTTGTATTGACCAACTTTTACTAAAACTACCTGACAACAAAAAAATATCCTGGACGAGCCCCCAATTTGTATTAAAAACAAGTATATTTACTCAGATTTTTATTCTCAGTCAAATTGGAGTATGTTAATCAACAGTGCTGAGTACAAAAATATAACAATAATAAAATCCTAAAATAGCATGTACATCCATGTCTGTGGCAACTTTTAGTGTTCAGAATGCATGTAAATCTCAAATAATTTTTTTTAGCAGATATTTGTACAGGAATGCTTAAAATGGAATACACTGAAATGCTTTCCAGTGCTGTTTCATAGATGTAACATAAGCTTGCAGATTGGTTTAACTGTGTCAAACTAATTCCACAGCTTTTATGTAATGTGTAAAATAGGGCTGCAATGACAAAAAGTAAAAACAAAAAAAAACAGTATTAATAATGATCATCAAATGATCTTTTAAAATAGAAAATATGTATTTGTATGAATGTAAACAAGTTTATTTATATTTTAGTATTTTATTTATATTTTATATATTTTAGTATTTGTATTATACAAAACATGTTCTAACACCAATCTACATGTCATTAAAATTGAGCACATTTGGAATACAGATCTATAGATGTACAGATCTATTCTCTTCTATCTATAGATGTATATTTTTATATGAACAGTAGCTATAATAAAATGATTGAGACATAAGGAGTAGTCACATACATTGATTCATTACAGAAGAAGTAATCTATTGATTTCAGAGTGTGACTATGTTAAAATGAAAATGAAAATTCTGTCATCATTTCTTACTTCTGTGGAACATAATAGAAGATATTTTTGAACAATGTTTGCAACCCCACCAAACAGTTTTGGTTCCATGCAATGTATTTCTTTCCATACATTTGGAAAACAATGGGAACCAAAACTGTTTGGTTACCAGCCTTATTCAAAATATCTTCTATTATGTTTCACAGAGGAAAAAAAGTCATTCAAGTTTGGAACTATGCCTTGGCTGGACTATCTCTATAAGAGAAGGGAATGTGTGTTTCTGCTGAATATTCTCACCTAAACACCTTGTACCTGATAACACAATGATGTGGAATGAATATTTCATTAATTAAAGGAATAAAAATCAGATTAAGTACTTATGAAAAAAGTGTCGGATGCAGTCCTTGTGTGAAACCATTGTGTCTTTTGGTTTGTTTTGTTTAGCAAACACTTCTCACCACGGGAGAGTCACCTCTGTCTGAATCACAGATGTCTAAAGAACCTGTGACCAATGGTTCAAGCCAACATGACATAGGTAGGGCAATGTACATTGTGCATTTACACTTAGAGAAGATGCCAGTTCACCTTTAATCTGTATGTATATTTCTGAGCTTGTGATGTTTTTTTGTGCAGGGCCCAGTGGAGAGGCCGCAGCCGATAATCCTCTTCGCCTGGTGGGACGAATGATCTTGCAACAAAGTTACATTTGTGCCCTCATAGCCATGATGGTAAAACAAATATTCTCTTCTATCTATAGATGTAAAGCTTTGTGCTGATTCATTGTCCGAACAATAATTTACACTTGAATAATGTGTTTTTGTTCTTGCCCCTGCAGGTGTGGAGTATAACATACCATAGTTGGCTGACGTTTGTGCTGCTGCTGTGGTCATGCGTGATCTGGATGCTGCGGGCACGTCAACGCTTTGCCACTCTTTGCTCTCCCTTCATTCTGTTGTATGGTTTCACTCTTTGCTGTCTGCAGTATGTGTGGGCCATGGACCTAGAAACGGAACTGCCCCAGCACATTGGAACCATGAGCCTGCGCCAGCTGGGTTTGGACCGAGCACAGTACCCCTGTTTGCGTTTAGGAGCCATGGTGAGGACAGTGAAGCTCTGGCAAATGTATTTTTTTTTGTATGACTGCCATTATCGTGTAATACTAGTTGGATAATAATCAAGTTTCTATTTAAAAAGAAAACATTCTGGGTTAAATAGAAGTTTGCTCAAATAAGCACTTACAGCGCAATGTTGATTACCAGGAAAATGAATTTTGTCTTGACCTTCCTTTTCTTTGAATAAAAAGAAAAAGGAGGAACTTACAGTGGAAGTGAAGGGGGCTTGTATGTGAACAATAAGGTTCTCACTGGTTCAATAGTATAGCCACAAGGCATAAACAATGCAAGTTGTATACAATCATGTCCATAGCAACATTATATCTAAAACTCTAAAATGACTGTAAAATTACAGAGAAATGGATGACATAGACCAGACTCAAACTCACATCTACCACATTAATTCTCTGGCATATGTGCCAGCCATAAAGCCATGACATTTATTTTAAGCATATACTATTCACTTCAGATTCATTCAAAGTTAAGGAAACAAAATCATTAATTACTGTTTATTTAATCATAATTTTTAGAGAAGGGTTACAGTGAGACACTTACAATGGAAGTGAATGGGCCCAATATGTAAAATTATATACAATTCTCACTGGTTCAGTAGGATAGCCACAAGATATAAACAAATGTGTTCAACATAATTAGTGTTAAAAATTGCTCAGTCTTTTCTGTGTAAAGTTGTATACAATTTTACAGTAGATTTGTATACAACTAAAAAAAACTAAAATGACTGTAAAACTGATGAGAACAACTTTATATCTCAAATTAAATGCAACCTTTAACAGATTAATTGTTGTGATATTATAAAATCATAAGCTTCACGTTTCTGCATTTAAATTTTATATCCTCCATAAACCGGCCCCATTCCTTTCCATTGTAAGTGCCTCACACTTTTTCTTTTTTGTCTTTTTCATTTAAGAAAACAAGGGAGAAGTATTTTTTTGGGGGTATAATCAACATTACGCCACAAATGCTGTCAAGTTTGACTTTTGAACCAAAAATTTTCCTTTAATGCAGTGTTTCCCAACACTGTTCCTGGAGGCACACCAACAGTACATATTTTCAAAAGCTTCTTACTCAAACACACCTGATTCAGCTCATCAGCTTGTGGAGACTTCAAGTCCTGAAATGAATGTGTTAGAAAAGGTAGAATATGTATTGTTGGTGTGCCTGCATGAGTTTGGACGCACTGCTTTTAGTTTAGAATGCACAACGTTTCTGTATAAAATTACAATTCTAAATGGCGTTATGTATTGGGATATAGATGGCTGCAATAAACATTGAAGTTAGTCAGAAATGTAGATGGGAAAACTTGTTCTCACTTGCTACATCTTTACACAATCCAACCACACGTAAACCACATGATCAGTCATAATTCTCATGATGTTTCATAATACACTGTGAGCAAAGTGTAAATATTGCTTCACTCTTTTTCTCTTTATTCTCAGCTGCTGTTCACGTTGACATTTTGGCTTTTGCTGAGACAGTCTGTAAAGGACATGTTCAGCAGGAAGAAGAGAATAACTGCACCATTGCAGGAGGTCACCACTGGAGGTGAGCAAGAACATCAGGAGAGGCAATTTTGTTTGGTTTTGTGCCATTTTTTTGATAGATCACATTTAGAGAGAACAGGAAGTGATGTTGGGCCCGGGGACCAGAGTCAAACTCACATCTACTTCATGAAAACCCTGCCATTTATCTGGAACAAGAGAAAAACATTTCTGATTCATTCAGGACATTCGGGAAATTAAAGCATTAATCACTGTCTGTTAATAATCATTATTAAAACATTCGTAATTCCCCCTCTGCTCCACCTCATCTATTCTTCCTGTTTCTTGGTTTTCTTGGCAAACACACACACTGCCACCAACAGCCAATTTAGTTTTAATTTTCTTTTTGTTTTCGTTTTGAAAAGCCTGTGGACTTTTGCTGTTTACCTGATGATAAGTGTTTGCTAAACTTTCTGTAATTTATTAGTCGATATGTAATACAGCATGTGGTAGTGTATATGAAAAAAAACTTTTTAGTCTTTCTACTTCAAAATTTTGTTTAATTCATGGTGAAAATTTTAAATCCTACAACATTTTTATTTTATATTTATTTTTTCAGTGAATTAAAATTCATTTCAAAGGCATTTGCTTAAAGGACTAGTTTACACAAAAATGAAAATTATGTCCTCATTTATTCATGCTTATATCAATCCAAACCTGTATGAAAATCAAAATGTATAGAAATCAAAAAGAGACAATTTGTAGATAGTTAAAAAAAAAGAGAGACAGACAGTTGAGCAGTTATGACAAAAAAGCACCACTTAAGTACTATAAAATCAGGGTTTCTATATACAAAGCCATAAAAGTGGTTTTGAGTGGTTAAACTCTTCTTACTTTGTCTTATTTTATTTTTGGGTTTCTCATTTAACCAGATAGTCTAGTTTAAGAGTGTTTTTTCTCTCTTTCTCTTTCAGAGAGTACAGGTCGAAATGAGTCGATTTTGAAAGTGTTTGGTGGGCTGGTGATGAGTCTGTATGCTAAGTACTGGATCTACGTGTGTGGAGGCATGTTCATCATGGTCAGCTTTGCAGGAAAGCTTGTAGCCTACAAGATCGTCTACATGCTGCTATTTCTGCTCTGCCTGTGCCTATATCAGGTACACTTTTACCAGCCCACATACAGTATGAGATATAATGTTCTTCTCTAAATTTAGTCATAAAACTGAGCAAAAAAAACCTCTCTGTCCTTAGGTGTACTATTCTCTCTGGAGGAGGTTGCTGAAGGCCTTCTGGTGGATGGTGGTGGCCTACACCATGGTGGTGCTCATTGCTATTTACACCTTTCAGTTTGAGGACTTTCCAGGCTATTGGGGAAACTTCACTGGATTCACAGAACAACAGTATGTCCCCTGGTTTAGTGTTTACTATTTGTAAGTGTTTCAGAGGATATATGAAAAGAAGGATGGCATTGATGTCATTCCAAACCCATGTTCATTTATGTATTTGTGGAACACAAAAGGAGAAGTTTATTTAAATGTTCCTGCTGCTCTTTTCAACACAATTAAAGTAAATGAGTGTGGGACATTTAAGCTTCAGAAGAGCTGGAAAAAAGACTGTAATCACACATACAAATTCTGCATAGTGTCTTGTTTTGTGTTCTGTGGAAAGTCTTATGGGTTTGGAATGTTATATGGGTGAGTAAGTGATGTTGGAATTTTAATTTTTAGGTACATGTGATAATTGCATATGGTTCTCCATCTTTAGGTTGACTGACATGGGACTGGAGACGTTTAAACTATCTGAGCTCTTCACCAGTATTGTGATCCCAGGCTTCTTCCTGTTGGCCTGTATTCTACAGCTTCACTACTTCCATAAACCCTTTATGAAGATCACAGATCTGGAGAATGTCACGCCCATCCACAGGCATGAGCACTACCTCTGAACAAATGCATTAATATATTCTAGACTAATTTTAATTTACCAAAATAAAATGCATTTTAGAATCATTTAAAAGACATTAATTATTTTGAACTGTAAAAGTTAGCATATGTAGTTTTTAATACTATAAATTCTGAATACTATTTAGAATTATTTGTTCAGATTTTCATCATAACTGTTTCATTATCTTTTGGGACATGTCTAAAAACTAAAAAACAAAAAAACAGTAGGGCTGCCCTCGACTAAAGATTTTTCTGGCCGACTAGTAGTCGTTCATTTTAAAGCAGTAGCGACATTAGTCGCACTTTATTCATAAAATAAAAAAAAAAAAATCAAAAATAAAAAAAAAAAACTTTGAAAGCCTTTAATTGCCTATATAGCCTAATAAGTGCTCAAGCTTGCCACAGCGCTCCGGCAGATATAATAATTATGAATGTGTCAGGGAAAAACAGCAAGTAGACTACATTAACGTTTAAATAATTTATTGATATACTAGTGCTTTTCTTTGTTTTCGACTTAAGAGATGAAGTCAGCAACACTGACTCGTCATCTCCACAGTAGTGATGCGCCTTTATGCATGTTTCATATGGATTACATAATCTGAGAATATTTGTTTTCTATTTAAATTTTTTCATTTAAAAGTAGACATTTCACTCACTATAGATATATTTTTCATGTCTGAGTTTCGAAGTGATGTGCTCAGGTTCACAGAGACCGAGATGGCAGAAAGCGCATCCTGTTTGCTTTCATTATTTTACAAAAGCACAACGTTTCATTGTTAATGTGAATGCACACAAATAAACATAGAGTCTTCGATAGATTCGAAAGATGTATTACTTTTATCTGTATGACCAAAAATGATGGAGTATTTTAAGAGTAAGTGACCGCACAGGCGCCTCCATCTGTCCTGCAGTGAGTGCGCTACTGTTCAGTTTCCACACTCCATACAGACACTTCAATAGTGCACATTTCTCTAGGATAACTTAGATTGAGCGCCCATGGCAAATTTGCTACTTACTGCGACTAAAAAGATTTTGGTCGACCAAGCCTCTTCTTGTCAACTAACGGTTAGTCGACTATTAGGGGGCAGCCCTAAAAAACAGAAACAGAACATTCAGAGCTAATACAAACTGATCAAAGCTGCAGTACTGTAATGGAGCACACATTTTCAGTTTTATAAGTCAGATGTTTAAATAAATCTACTTTTGTCCAGTGCTTTTTTCATATAGACTCGCACATTTATTGGAGCGTTGTCCTCGATTTCTGACCGTGTTAATTAAACATATTATTAATATTCACTTGCCTTAAACAGATTAATCATAATTAAATATTTTAAGTGACTGACATCCATAGATTACACTTTATTTTACGGTGTCCCTGTTACAGTGTAATTATAAATTTAAGAACTGAGTAATATTAATTAACTACATTACTTCCTGATTTTAAAAAAAAGAAGAAAAAAAAGAAATCCACTATTATCTGCAAATGTACCTGTTATTCAACTGCAACAGCATCAACAAAACATATCACAACTTAAGTTTTATTGCTTTATTTGGGATTGTATTTTTTAATTTTTCATATCAACAAATCATGTCATATCATCATATAACTTTATTATTATTAGTATTATTAAAATGCATTATTATTATTTAATATTTTATTTCCAAATTGCAAATTCCTTTCTATTTTGTCATTTTAGCTAACTGTAACTATTAAATTAATATATTTTAAGGTTTGTGTAAGATGTTTATCGAAAATAGGCTGAAATCTTTTTGAGTTTCTATACATTTTTTATTTTAGATGCATCCTTTAAATAAGTCAAATGTGTATTGCATGTTAAAAGTAAAATTTGGTATCTTGTTAGTGTTGCATTATTTTTTGTTGCATTATTGTTAGTGATGCATTATTTCCCCTTGTATTCTTTCTATTCCACATGCAAAAATAAAATAGCAGAACAAGGCTTTAGAAATATTTCAGAAATTAATATCTAAACATTTTTAAGTCAATTTTAATTTTGAGGTTTAAACCATTAAACACAGTGTTTAGGTTGGGTTAGTTGCATTTAACTATCCATAATAGACTGAAAGTGCTATAGTGTACATGTAATGTGTAACAAGAGCACTGTGTAGCCCAGCCCTATTATTTAAAATATTAATAATGCTGACTATAATTATCAGTATAATTTTGATGTAAAAATATGTGTCTTTTGCAGTTAAAAATAAAATAAAAATCTGATGCAGATTCCCAGGGTATTTTTTTTATTTCTCCATTTAACCAGTTGCATTCTGTGAGAAATATTTGAGAATATTTGAGACATTGAAGAGATACGACTTGTGGGTTTTTAATTTTTTTATTACAGTGCTGTTGTTGATCTCCCCACAGGAAGAGAGGTATAGAGAATCCAGATTTGGTTCGGTCCACAGAGGAAGTAAGATTTGAGGAGGAAGATCTCATTACAGAGCAGGGTGATGATCCATCAGAGGTCGACGGTGAGAGTAATAAATGCTGCTTCTGTGCTAGTGTAACTCAATAAAAGGAATTTTAAACTTAATATTGGCCAATACTCATATGGTTGCCAACATACGCCCCTAATTTTAGTGTGCATTCTATTTTCAGAGGTGATACCCAGCAAGTGGGGACTGGTGATGGACAGAGTAATGGTTCTGTCTAGGAAGTTCTCTGACACCTTAACCCATGTCCAGAGTTTCATTTGGAGAGTATTAGAGCTGCACATCGTCAAAATTGTGGCTTATTTTGTCGTCTGGGTGGCGCTATTGGAGGTCTGCACACTCTTATATTTAGGCCATTTCATTGTGTCGGTTTCATAACCTGCAGTTATTTATGTAGTTTCTCAGCACACCAGACAAACAGCCATCTGCTTCCGCCTATCTTGTTATGAGGTGATAATATGTCAGTGTTTCACACTTCACTTGCCTTGTATTTACTTTCTTGTTTTCTCCCTTCATTCATAGCCATCTGCAATGAACTTGGTCCTGGTGGTGCTGTGGAGTTTTGCCATGCCTTACGGCCGTTTCAGAGCAATGGCCTCCTGTCTCTCCACCATCTGGGTTTGTGTCATCATCGTCTGCAAGATGCTGTACCAGCTCAGTGTCGTCAACACTGCAGAGTACTCCAACAACTGCACCGTGGTAAGACAGGACACCTAAACACACATGCTTACAAACACACTTTATGCATTGCTAGCTGTAAAGTGTTTTCTAAGGTAAGCATCACTATTACTATGGCTTCTGTCATTTGAACAAATACTGAACTATTTAACATCACATTTTTGCATCTGCTACAGTATAATAAAGAAATAATTAAAAAAAATTTAATTTAAAGGACCATAGCAAATATTTGTCGAGCGCGATTGAGACCCAGCGCGGACCCACAAAAAAACAACCACACTAAAAACGTTAGCACATATTTTTTTTAATTGTTGTTTCCATTTTATTTATTGATTTATTTTTAAGTAAAATTAGGATTCAAAACATTTTGATAACTTATTTATTGAGGGGAGGTGTGTTGTTAATTTTCAGCTAGAATCAGACATTTTATATCCATATATATATATTTCAATCATGACAACTTTCGGAAGATTTTAGCATGGTGATGAATATGACAATGTTAATGTATATGGTCTACCAATACTTCAAAAAATAAAGGTGCTTCACGATGCAATAGAAGAACATTTTTGTCTAAATGGCTCCATAAAGAACCTTCAACATCTGAAGAACCTTTCTGTTTGACAAAAGGTTCTTTGTGTCAAAAGAAGGTTCTTCAGATTACAAAAAACAGTGTTAGGAAAGAGATGGCTTTGTCGGAAACTCTAAAATGTCTCTATGGCATCGCTTGAAGACCTTGAAGCCCTTTATTCAGCACATGTGTAGGCGGAATAGATCTGCTACGCTGCTGCTGTTGGTTATTGCTGTAGTTGTAGATTATTGCTGCTGCTGCATGCAAGTACAGGAATTTGCTACTGCCAATTCATATGCCAGTATGGTGCTGTGAGTATTTAAGACATGCTGTTGCTGCACAAATAGCATATAAAATAACTGTAGCGTCTTGACCACTCCAACACACAATATATATTTGGTTAGCTAGATTTCACAAATAAATGAAAAATTTGTAACACCCCAGGACGCTGAACAAGACCCTGGTTTCATGGTAACCGATACATTTACAACCTTGTGGAATGCGAGCCGACTCTTAGCTGCATTCTCCAGAAACAAGGGGCACAAATGCACAGGAGAAATGGACTTTTCTACTAATTAATTCATAGGAAAACCTTCTTTGAATGAAAACCCATTTTCTTCAGGCCATTGTGTATAATATTGCTGTGTTGTATTTAATCTGTTGTAGTATAGACTATTTTTATTCATGCTTACGATAAACGCATTCACTATATGTAATCTTAACTTGTTTAGTATCTATGAATTTGCCTTTTTATGATCGAAACAAGCGTGTATATTAAATATTGGTACATAGGCAATATATATATTAGGGCCCTGAGAATCATTAATAATTTCGATTTAAGTCCATTTGCAAATTACCATGCTTAGAGAACAAAGGGTCGTAAACCCTCCAGCAATTGCCACCTCCCGCTCGGAAATTCCATTTTGCTCATTGGACAAGCCCATCTTGCAAGGCGGAGATCTTCTCCGACCTTAAACGCCCGGCTCCAGGGACCCGCCCCAGTAGGTGGTTCGGTCAGAAGCAAAGATGAAAATGTGAGAAAAACGCTTCAGGATACCAAAGCATCTGTGACAGGCCTTTTCTTCGGCCTAGTCCTTTACATTCATCAAGTGATTCTGACTCAAACAAGCTCTTTCTCATCATAACCACTTCAGTAGGAGACTTGGGGCCTTAAGATTGCACAGGCATCTTTTTCGACATAGCAAGTATTCAAACTTAGTCTTATTTAATTGATGCATTAAGTATCAGTGACACCTTTTTAAAAAGGTGTGTTTGAACTAAGAAACTGACGTTTCACTCAGGTGTAGATCTGCTGAATATGCAAATAAATTTCCATAAATTCTGCCTACTCCCCTAGCGAATCTCTTCACATTCACGACTGACACATAAAAGACCGTTTAACCCTTTCTATCAACTGTATGTGTGTGTGTGTGTATGAGTATGTTAGACCAGTTTAAGTGTTTATGTAGTATTTTAGACTAGTTTAAGTGGTTATGTAGTTAATAAAACCTTACTTGTTTCACACTTGACGTGTTCATTGTTTACCCATAACCGGAGTCAATAATCATGCAGATATACGTTACAAACTTATAGAATTGTACAATAAGAAAGTTATTTCCCTTAACCAGGAAAAATAACGTTCTTAGAATTGACAAGACGGTTGACACTGAGGGGTCAGTTAAATATCTACAGTGGATCTAATATATGAATAGTTAATTATAATTAGTTATGGTTAATTATTAATATTTCCCATGAGTTGATTCGCTACAGATTGGTGGAGGAATGCGGGCATGATAAAACAAAAGCTTATGAGGTTAAACACTGGCAACTTAAAAGTGTGTGCGTGATAGCCCAGGTTAAAATAGTACGTGACTTCAGATGCCCTGTGGTGTCCCTATTTGCTGGCTAGTTGAGATGCAGATAAAGTGGGGGTTTTAATTGGTACCGCTATTATAATTGTGAAAGTCTTTATGTATTTCATGCTTAATGGTATCAGTGTAAGGTTAATCTGATTTTAGCAAAAAAAAACTAATTTCAGTATTAAAGCATAAATCTGTCTGACAAGCGTTAAGTCGGAATCTCAGCGCAGCGGCATGTCAAGAAATGTACATAAATAGTAATAGCTTTAGTGAGAAATCACAAAATGCAGTAATTGTTTAAAAATGTTTCTTTGAAGAGAATCTCAGTAGTTATATCAAGGTAGATGTGAGCGATGCTCCCCTTTCTACAGCATAAAGTCCTTATAGTTTATAATTAGATTGAAGTAATTCATCTACACTTTGACTGCATATGTACAAGCAACCTGGTGGTCATTATGTTTTTCACTCGCTGAGTGAAATTAAAGGTTTAATACTGTACTTTAGTATTCAGGTGTGAGGCACACATAACTATATATATGTTTAAACTGGCTTTAACATACAGTAAACCTGTTTTGTTATTCCTTAAACAAGTGCAAGAAGTTTATTGTTGCATAAGAGAAGCACTCACCGAAGTGCTAATGCAATGCAACAAGTCTTGAAGGCTGAAAACACCACGTTCTAAAACTATGACTGTTAAACATAGACAGACATTAAACTGCGTTAAATACACTGGCATGCATTGGTTACCGTGACAACAACTTGTCACAGGAAGTGCTAACGTCACATAGCACAACACGCCATGTTTGTAAACAAACCATTTGAAGCAGCTAAGCTAACACGACTTAGCATAGTTTCATTTTAGGCTAAGCTACCAAATAGCTTTAACAATTAGGGGTTAACACTCTTTAATTGAAGCTTTTAAATACAGCATGTGTGTATGCAGTGTGAAGTAATTTGAATTTAACCTAATCCCTGGTTTCTGATTTTTCACTTTCTTGTCCTAATTTTTCTTCTTTTTCTATGTTTACCAATCTTCAATTCGTCTCAGCGAACTATTTAACTATCTTAGGTGTATCCTTCCTGAATGCTATTGCTTAGATACTAGCTAATTAAATCTAAATTTAATAAAATTTTAACTGTCTACCTAGAGAAGAATCATTAAGTTATTGGGTGCTTTTAGTAACACACTAAACACTAGTGCTGCTATTTGTTCCTAATACCAGATTGATTACCTTGTTTTAATAATAGCAGTCAGCTAATTTTAAATCCATTTACATGTTATGCCACCTTGATGTTCTCTCTGAACCTCAAAAAGGAACCAGAGACATTTCTATTTTTGATTTGTTTATTTTCAAAAATAATCAGCATAATCTGAATAGAAATGCTCTCCTTTTCCTTCTGCTTTTCCCTTTTCTCCTTCATACCTCAGAGATTAAGCCTGTTGGGGAACCGTCAGCAAATTCTGAGTGATAATTTGACAATAATTTGACAGTAGTCTTAAGTCATCAATCAAAATCCTGTTTACGCCCTTTTCAGCAAAACATATGCTGACCCAAAACTATTTTAGCATTCACACTCTGTTTTGATCTTGTAGTAGTCTCTAGCCCTTACTCTCAACACCAGTGGGTCAAAACGTTGCAGATGCTCAGACTAAATGCCCAGAATGCAGACCAGAGAGGGCCGGCCAGGCGTCGTGAGGAACACCCCCATTACCCAGGCCCGACGACCACCTACTGAGCCGAAAGCAACTGGACAAAGAGAGAGAAGTGTACCTCAGACTCAGGACTCAAGCGAGAGTTATGGCTACAAAAAGCTCGCCAAGGTCATCATCTTCCTGGCCCACAACCTCATGGGTCTGAAACAGGAGGTAAATGATCTCAAGCAACAGATCACAGCGGTAGCCCACAAGGACCCCAGCAAAATGGAGCTACAGGAGGAAATCAATAGATTTTAAAAGGCTCTGACAGCTGCTGAACAGAAAGAGCACCTGGAAAAGGTAGCCAGAAAGGACCTGGAAAGGAAACATCCCACACAAAATTACTATTAAAGCAACAAATTCTGAGCTCTTAGACAAAGTTGCCAGAATTGAGACTCTGATCCAGCAGCTGAACAACACTCAAGACAAACTTGACATGGTCCAAAAAGAACTCAGGTACTCTTATAGGCTGCAAAAAGAAACGCAGTGAGAGAGACACCCTACTCCCGCATCCTCATTCAGCCGTGCAAACTTCCTCATATGCACCAAGCTACGAAGGGGGGGAGCCAGCACTTTCTGCTTAACAACTGACAGAAAAAGAACTGTAATACTTCCAAGCATCCCTGCAGCAGCGCAGGATGTGACCCCCAGAAACTTTGACAAGCTAGCCAGCAAAATCCCGGCATTCACATTGCTGGGAAAACAATAGTTTCCTACTTTATGCAATACGAGCAGTAATTTAGAACGGTGGAGTCGTTTTAAACATTGCTTGCAAGCAGACCCAGTAATCAATCTTATGTGTCTGTCTCATAAGTTAGTAACTTCTTCTCCATGCGCATACCAGTTCCTGATCAAAACCAGATAAAATTATAGTTTGAATGCGCCTTCCTTCAAGCAGTAAGAAGTTTCAGTGCTATAATGTGTTTAAATAATACGATAAGAAACTAACCTGATTTTAGAGAAGAAATCCTAATTTCTGTGTTAGTAGCGCACAAGTCTATTTTCTGACGACGAAAACTCGGGATTAGCAGCTCATATAAATGATACCAGAATAAATCAGTCTGATTTTGGGCGAAGAAATCCCCTACTTCAGTACTGTGTAGGTGATCTGAGCGATGCTCCTCATTTCACTGATTTAAGGCATTATTATGTGTTATGTATCATTGTATTCATATCGACACACTCATGTGAAACATTTACGTAACTCTTATACATGCGCGGACCAGGTTCTGAATATAATCAGATAAAATTATAGCTTGAATGTGCTTTCCTACAGGTATTAGAAAGTTTCAGTGCAATAATGTTTTTAAATCGTACGATAAGAAACTAACCTGATTTAGCGAAAGAAATCATAATCTCTGTTGTTAGTGGAGCATAAGTATATTTTCTGACGACGAAATCTCAGGACTAGCAGCTCATATAAATGGTACCAGAAAAAATCGGTCTGATCTTGGGCGAAGAAAACCCCTTTTTCACCACTGTGTAGGTGATCTGAGCGATACACCTCATTTCATTAATTTAAGGCCTTAATATGTGTTACGTATCATTGTATTTCAATTTGACTCGCTCATGTGAAACATTTACGTAACTCTTATACATGCGAGCACCAGCTTCTGATCAAAATCAGATAAAACTATAGCTTGAAGGTGCCATCCTACAGGTATTAGAAAGTTTCAGTGCAATAAATGTTTTTAAATAGTACGATAAGAAACTAACCTGATTTTAGCGAAGAATTCCTAATCTCTGTTGTTAGTGGAGCATAAGTCTATTTTCAGACGACGCAATCTCAGATTAGCAGCTAATATAAATGGTACCAGAATAAATCGGACTGATCTTGGGCGAAGAAATCCCCTTATTCAGCACTGTGTAGGTGATCTGAGCAAACTCCTCATTTCATTAATTTAAGGCCATATTATGTGTTACGTATCATTGTATTAATATTGATCCGCTCATGTGAAACATTTAAGTCAAATTAATGGTTTTATTCTAGCTTAGCTAACTATGAATTCACCATTGCCTGTGAAGTGAATGTGCTGATTTGAGTAATGAATGAATTTGTACGGGACATGCATGAGTTTCCCATACATGCTCACAGCAGTGCAAGTCTGCTACACATGCACCTGTTGTGAGCTTGCATTCGTCTCCTAGCAACACGTGACCCCGGAAATGTGAGCAGACTCTTCCGGTTAATCTGACAACAGCATTCACTTCACAGACCTGTGTGTCAACAAAGAATTGCGTGTAACTAACGCTAACTCTTAAGCTAAGCCCTTTACCTCAACTGCTAACTGTTAGCATACGACTAACGCTAGATAAGCGTGTAAAGTGTAACTTTCTAACCAAACCTCTCTCTCCCTCTCTCTCTCCGTCTCTCTCTCTTTATTTTGTTTTGCTGTATCTACCCGTTTTAATTTTATTGCATTTATTAATTTGTTAGCCAAATGTACCCATTCAGCGAAAGTGATTTGTATAAATTTGAGATTTAATTAAAATCAAATTTTTTTTTTTTTTTATTCCATTTTTATTTTTATTTTTATTTTGTTTATTTACTTTCCCCTTTTAATTTCCTACAGCTCTTAGGACCCCTTTTTTATTTTATTTATTTAATTTTTTTTGTTTTTTTGTTGTTTTGTTTTTACTTTTACTTCATTTAGTTATTTGCACCGCACCATAGTCGTGGGGATAGATTACAGTAGGTCGAGCACGTGTTACTTAGCGGTAGACAGGTTATTAGTAGCATAATCCTGTTCCTCTATATTCTCCTCACGCCTCAGTGGCCAGGCCTACTAGGTGAAGGGCAGCTACCATGCAACACATGGAGGCTAACATAAACTGAAAGAAAAACAATTCCCACTGTTTCTTTTCCGTTTGAGACAACGGGATAGTGGAATGGGGTCACTGCAGTTTAGCTAACAGCCTACCCTAGGGTGATGAAGGCTTGGGCAGATCAAACAAAGTGAAACCTGCTTAGCATATCTCTTAGAAACAAAACTTAAATAGGTAAAAATGTTCCTTTTTTTTTAGTTCATCTTATTTTATTTCAATTTCGTCATAGTGACCAAACCCGTGAACCATCAGTAGTATAGCCCGGTCATCAGCTGACCCCTGCTTACGGCCCCTCAACAAAGTTACTCAAACTCTTCCTTTGTGTTCACAAACAAAAAAACATAGCACCCTACCTCACTAGCTGCCTCCCACCAGCTAGTCATACCTTACACGCCTACACAGCCGTTCCCCTTAGAGATAGTTTAACACATCTGTACGTACCTGCATTTGCCTTGTACCTCTCTCTCTCTGGTGTTCCCACAACTGTGCCAGTATGTCGCAGACATTCCAAAGACATCCAGCCCTGCCAGCTCACCAAGACCACCTAAAAACCCAGTAGAGCACTGTAATGGACATCATTCAGCTCAAAGCAGCCAACGACCTGCCATGGCAAAGAAAGGAACAGCGAGACTGCGACATAAGCGAACACTTGACCAGCATCATCCTCTCCTCGGCCCACACCCTCAAGGGCCTCAGACAGGAGGTATATGAGCTGAAACTGCAAGTCACAGAATTCTGAAGAGAACTGACACCTGCTCAACGAGAAAAAGCACAAAACGGATGCAAAGAAACTCACAGAATGGTACGACAGAAGGAAATCACCAGTCTTCACAGAGGCTCTAACAGCTGCTAAACACCAAGCGCCGCTGGAAAAAGCCATCACACAGGACTTGAAAAGAGAACTGTTTCACACAAAGTCACTCTTAAAACAACATATGTGGAACTAAATGAGAGAGACACCACATCTTAGGCCTTACAAGGCCACCTGCATACAGACAGAGCTGAGGTCCAAACCCTGACTCAGCAATTAGAAAGGAGCTTGACTTGGTTCAGAAAGAATTTAAACAGTCCTACCGACTGCGCATAGACTTAAGCAAAACACAGCCGGCTGAATATCGGTCGCCAGAAGTGCAAGCCCTCCACGCCTGTGCACAGCTACGAAAGGGGGGATAGGGAGCCAAAGCCTTCTGCTTGACACGTCACAAGTCAGCTCCTGAAAACCTCTGCAGCTGCAACAAAAAAATAATAATTTCAGGCGAACCGAAACAACGCAACGAGGTGAATTCAGTGTCACAAATGAACTGAAATATGCTTGCAGACCACAAGGCGAACAGATAGGGAAACACGAAACAGAACTTCCCCTGAACACCCCCCTCAGCCAAGAGTCTGAACCTGAGAGGGGGGGGCGAGAGCCACTGTTCAAACGTCACCAATCAGCAGCCACAAGGGGGTGGGGCAAGGACCTTTCCAGAGGATCACTGCAGACACACACACCGTGTGACCCCACAGACCCCAACGAGCTGGCCAGAGACAACACATCTGGCAACCTAAATACTCTCAGACCCAGAGTCTGAACACGGACTGATCGCTGCCCCAGACACCAAGCAGGGCCGGCGTGAAACTCCCCATGCTTACTACCACAGACTTTGACAAACTTACTCCAAAGCTCACGATTACCCTGGGATGGCGGAGGACACCAGCTGCAAGAAGTCATCTAGGCATTAGGGCCTGCCACACAATGCCTAATCAACAGCTGCCTAACCTGACACAGAAGGCCTTTAACAAACACAAGTCCTCCACTAAAGGGGTTTGTAAGACCCCACTGATTCTGAAATGTACAACCCAGAATCCAAAGCAGGCACCAGAAGGCACACAGCATTGCCACAATGCAAAACCCTTCTACAGAAAGCCCCTAGCCAGAAGAGGACAGAGCCATCACCATGGCAACAGACCCAGGTTCCAGACCAACCACTGGGAAAAGGCATCCTCATCCTGCAAACACCACGGTATGTCCAACAGCAGTCCACCAAAACATCCTCCTCCACACAACGGAGGCAACACAAGGACAGCTGGACACGCCTACATCTGGGTTACAGGAGCTGCTGACACTCGCAAAAGAGCTCCTTGAACAAAACTCAAATAAGGAATACTGAGAAGGACAAACTTCTGACTCCATGCCTGATGCAACACAGCATCAGACCCCTCCAAGGGAGGAGCAGCCCTTGAAACCGGTCGACACCCCAGAAGCAGCCAGAAAACGTTGGATTGAGCAACGGGCCCACATGCCCAACAGCGAAAGCTCTACCAACACAACTCAGGCAAGCTCAAGTCGGTGCCACCACAAGAGCCAAGTGACACCGCAAACATTGAATTTCTAGTGACGTTGAGCAAAGCAGAGAGCTCACAACCACCTGCCGCTTTCCTGCCATCATCACAAGGTCAGTCGGAAATTCTCTACACACAATAGAATCTCCATAACAGTTCCCAGCAATCCCTGGAACCACCTGCACTCTCAACAGTGAGAGTCTAACCCAGCTGTGCCACATCACGGGTACCACAGATAGCCTACTGGCTAACAACATCAACAAAAACATCCTACCCGGACTAAATCACTTCAGGATGACAGGTGACACAGCCTCGACACCTGCTGCATAAGCTCGAGGACCCACACCTTGCTACAGCCTACATCACCACAGCACACCACCTGACAGCATCCATCACGGCACCAACAGCCAAAAAGCCACCACTGGCTCCCAGCCGTGAGTGGCAGGTGTGTGTTCGATTGTTCTGCAACTTTGACATCGCTCGTTGTTGTCTATTATATGGACAACAACGTTCGAAAGGGGGGAATTTGTAGCGTCTGGACCACTCCAACAAACAATATATATTTTGTTAGCTAGATTAAACAAATACTCTGTAACACCCCAGGAAACCGAACAGGACCCTGGTTTCATGGTAACCCAATACATTTACAACCTTGTGGAATGCGAGCCGGCTCTTAGCTGCATTCTCCAGAAACAAGGGGTACAAATGCACAGGAGAAATTGACTTTTCTATTAATTAATTCATAGGAAAACCTTCTTTTAATGAACACCCATTTTCTTCAGGCCATGGTGTATATTATTGCTGTTTTGTATTAAACTGTTGTATTATAGACTATTTTTATTAATGCTTACGATAAACCACTCATTAATATAAGTAACTATTTCATGTCTAGTATCTATGAATTTGCCTTCTTATGACCGAAACAAGCGTGTATATTATATATTGGTACATAGGCAATATATATATTAGGGCCCTGAGAATCGTTAATAATTTCGATGTAAGTCCATTTGCAAATTACCATGCTTAGAGAACAAAGGGTCGTAAACCCTCAAGCAATTGCCACCTCCCGCTAGGAAATTCCATTTTGCTCATTGGACAAACCCATCTTGAAAGGCGGAGATCTTCTCCGACCATAAAGGCCCGGCTCCAGGGACCCGCCCCAGTGGGTGATTCAGTCAGAAGCAAAGATGATGTGAGAAAAACGCTCCAGGATACCAAAGCTCGTGCCAGGCTTCGGCCTTGTCCTTTTCATTCTTCAAGTTACTCTGACGCAAACTGTTTCTTTCTCATCAACCAACTTCAGCATGATCTTGGGGCCTTAAGATTGCATCAAGAATCTATTTTCAGACAGACGAGACTCACAAGTATCAAACTTAGTATTATTAATTGATACATTAAGTATCATAACACCTTTTTACAAAGGTGCGTTTGAACTAAGAATCTGACGTTCCCTCAGGTGTAGATCTGCTGAATATACAAATGGTTCCATACATTTCATTCCTTAGTCTCTTTCTTTAGTGTTAAGCTTTAACCCTTTCCTATACAAACTGTATGTGGGTGTGTGTGTATGTGTATGTTAGACGGGCTTAATGTGTTTATGTAGTATGTTAAACTACTTTAAGTGTTTATGTAGTTAATAAAAACCTTACTTTTATCACACTTGACGTGTTCATTGTTTACTCATAAACTGGAGTCACTTAATCATGCAGATTTATGCTACAAGTTTTTGTAGAATTGTACAGTAAGAAAGTTATATCCTTTAACCAGGAAATTAACGTTCTAAGAATTGACAAGACAGTTGACCCTGATTGGTCAGCTAAATATCTACAGCGGATCTAAAATATGAATAGTTAATTAAAACTAGTTATGGTTAATTATTCATATTTCCCATGAGTGAGTCGCTACACTAACCATAACAGATCTATACAGGTGGAGTGGAGCGTGGGAAGGTGGAGGTTTCAGAGGAAACTCTGTAAGTGCTGCAGGAATCTCTAGTGAATGCTAGCCAGCCATATGAATGCAAGGCAGTAAGCTCATTGGTTGCATATGCAGCATGAACCAATCAGCTGTGCCAAGTCATTTAACTCTCTGAATATCACCAGTTACGTTAACAACCCGTCGCCTGCGCCATCTAGAGTTTCATGCCAGAACTATATATATATATATATATATAATTTATTTTTGCCATTACAGGACTACCATTGGGATACTAAGAACAGCATTTATTATGACTTTTGATGAGAACGCACTCCCCATTGACTCATAAAATGTGAAAAAGCTAGTTTATACTACCTAAGTACTTTAAACCATTTCATGCGAAAGTACCATATTCCTCCCAACGTGTGACCAGATAATAACAGCAACCCCGTTCTCGCTCACGATTTTGTGATAGTTACATCTCGGCACCCTGCTGGTCTCATAAACTTAGCACTAATTAAACAAATACCCTCAAGCATGGATGAAGTTGATGTGTTTAGTCTTGCGTTTTATCTGTGTTTGGGGAAAAAAGTGAATTGTTATTCTCAGGTGATTTACAAACGCTACGGCTATTCCTCAGGCTTTCTGTTAAAAAGGCTTGTGTTTATCGCCATATAAATGGCCAAACTTTCCTCTTCTGAGTAATTACTCTATTCTGCTGACAGGATTGTGCCTTGCAGCCTAAAAGATGTCTAGCAGACTTGAAATGTTCCTTGTGTTTCTTGCCAGTTTGTTTCTTTCCATTCAGTATTTGTGAAGTGTCCTAAACAGATTGAACATGATGTAGCAACAAGATATTTTGTTGGTACCGTTCACTTTCAGTGAGGACAGAAAAATAACGTAATGTTGGAAACTTGCTGGTTTAGGCCACATTGTTTACTCCTTTTCTCTCTGTATTGTAGCCAATGGTCAATGAGACCAGTCTAGAACTGGATGAAGTGCTGAACTCCACCCTGTATAAAGCACCTGTGGACCCAGCCAACTGGTTTGGTGTTAGGAAAGATGCTACTATACTTGGTTACACCAAGGTGAGATTCTGTTTTACCTTTCACACAAACAAAAGCGAAAATACTTACTCTATTTGACCTGGAAATATCTCCACATTTTTGGCTTTTTGTAGTATTTTTATAGTGTGTTATTTTTAAAATCATTGTACATTTTTATAAGTATGCTCAAGTCTAAAATGTCACTTTTTTTGTAAGTGAAATCTCAATCTCTAAATGACAGTTACAGTTTTAGTAAGTTGCACACTAGGTCTGTGCTCTGTTCCATTAGGATCATCTGCTAGTCCTGATGCTGCTGGTGTTTGAGGCAACAGTGTACCGGCACCAGATTCATCACTACAGACAACAGCAGCGCTCACCTCCCCCAATTCCAGTCATCTTTCCCCAGGCCACCCGTGACACGCTGGACAAGGGTCTCCTTCCCTGCATCAAATACCTGCTCAACTACAGCTTCTACAAGTTTGGCCTTGAAGTATGACATCCACCTAAACCAAAAACATCATAAATGCATGCTATTGGATATGTATCAGAGTATGTGAGCGGAGCGTCTTTTTTTTTTTTTTAAGTGGCGCGTAGTGGTCTTCCCCTCGTCTCCAAGGCGCTCAATTCATCAAATTATGCCACCTGCCCGTAAAATAACGCTATTTAGCAAGATTTCACTGTTAAACATAGCCTATGTAGCGTAGGGTGATAAGAGCTGGCTCACTCAAATAGACAGACTGGAACGACTAGGATGCCGGCCAGGACCTGAGGGGACAGTATAGTTCTCAATGTGAATTTTGTTGTTCTTCGGCATGATCTCTGAAATTTACAGCCCACCCCCCTGGTGAAAACGACAGGCGGATATGATAGCAAACAGGGTACAGACATCACAGAGGACGCAAAGGAAACCTCTCACACCGAGTGCCGATTCCGATGGTTAGAAATCTAGAAGGAACCCAAAGTATAACGATGTAGGCGAGTGCTACTAGAGACTGTAACAGTGACGCGAACGAGACCTCAGGGATTTACGCGCAGTAGTCGTGGACGGGTCACAGAAATCGGGATAATGTAGGGACAAATGCAGTGGGCATAGTAGGCAAGATCACATTAACTGACGGCGAGACCAACGGTACTGTTATTTCAAATAACAAACTAATTATCGCCAGGATGCCTGCAACAACAAGAACGCATAAGACCAACTGAATACCGTTTGCTGGCTGAACAGGCACATGTGTTTTAGGCTTGTCTGTGGTGAGGAAAAAGGGTCTTGACCACACTATGTGTTCCAGTAAGCACATGGGGTTTTTCTAGTTAACAATAGATCGACGTTAGACACAGAACTGCACTATTTCAAACAGAGTGCAGGGATAATGTAGATGTTTAGATCGCAAGAGGGCCACAAACTAGTTAAAACTATAATTTTAAACTGGGTGAATCGACACAACTTCACTCTAGAGAGCTCTGCTACCTGGGTATGGCCCACCTTGTTAATGACTGTGAATGTTATTGGTCAGCGTATGAACTTCCTGGTTATTATCCACGGCTGTTGGTTGGTGGCCATCATGGTGCAGCGGCGCAGAGCAGCCATTGCCAAGATCTGGTCAAAGTACTGCCTGTTTCTGGTGGTCTTCATGATATACCAGTATGTTCTGTGTGTGGGCATCCCTCCTGCCCTCTGTATAGGTGAGTCTACCACTCTATTCAAAACAACAGCACTGGAGACCTGTCCACACTACCCGTATCACACGTGTAAAGCACAGCATAATGATGTTTTGTTCAACAATTAAAAAGGAAAATATAGAGAGACTGACAGGGGCCTAGGTTTTGTGGACAATTCATCGCAGATGGGTTCTTGGATTTAAAAAAAATAAGAGATTCAGACAAGCATCTGGCAATGAAAAGAACAGAACACAAGACTCTGAGACAAAACCACGTTGTAAAAAGTCCAAGATGGGGCTGATTGAGCTGTGGTTCTCAAACCGGTCCTGAATTGAGTGTCAACGAAAAAACCCCTCTTATTAAAATAATTACGATAATTACACACACTACTTCTGTTATAAACCTTACGCAGATAACATCACTCAAGGTAAGTGACTTAACTATATAGCAAATCTCAAAAACTTGCTTGATTGTTATATGGTGGCCTTGGGGGATAAGCAAAATATCAAATACATTTTTTCCCTCCACAGCAAGGTACCTACGTTATATGACCATAGGCATAATTTCTTTCTTTTTGTAAGATTATTTTTGGGTTTGTAGTTAGGACACGTTAATAGGTAGTCAGGGCAGCAAAAAGTGGAGGGAGATTCATTGACGGATTGTTAAAAAGGTCAACGAGCCAGGACGCAAAAATCCAGGACGCACCAAAAATGCAACAACGGCTATATGTCGGCTAGTGTACTGCCCACAAGGTTAGTTATCACCTGATAAATGGACGAATAAAGGCATTAAGAGTTAGTCACCACGAAAAAGAAAAATTATGTCATTACATTGATCCCGCTCCACTGTCATTCAAAAAGCAACGCTAGAGACCTTCGTCATTGGTCGGCAACCCAAATAGATATTTTCGAGGAATCTGAGCAGCACTCTACTGACCTCCCATAGATCAGGCAACGCAATGAAAGGTTCCCAGACAGTAACTAGCAGGACATCGGTAAAAAATCGTCATGTGACATCGTGGGGTCACAAAATTCAATTGCGAGGCTCGAGACACTTTTGGCGCAAAGAAAACAAAAATACACGCCGAATAGTATTTAAGACACTTCTTTCCCCGTGGTTAGCTGTCAGTATCTGACATGTGAGATGAGAACCAAAGAAACGTAAATAGGCCTCCTGGTGTTTACAGTATAGGGGGAAAACGCGCGCATGAACGTAACACGCGGAATCAAGCGTGTTTAAACGTAGGTAAACTGTTGCATAGGCGTTGTGAGTCCCTCTAAATGGCAGAAGACGGTAGCTCGGGGGAGAAGAATTGTTGAATAAAGTGTTTTTTTGTTTTTTTTCGCACAAAAAGGATTCTCGTAGCTTCATAAAATTAAGGATGAACCACTAATGTCACATGGACTATTTTAACAATGTCCTTACTTAGTTCAGTCTGATAGACCTTTCAGTTGCGTTGATGTCTAGGCGCGCGTCAGAAGTCAGCAAGCTCTCAGATTCATCAAAAATATCTTAATTTGTTTCCGAAGATGAACGAAGTACTACGGGGATGTGGAAGACACAGGGGAGTGCAGCAATTAATGATTTTTTACAAACAATTTCATGTGGGGTTACTATCCTTTAAGATATTGAAACATAAATGATGTATTTGTGTAAAAGCTTTGAAAAAATGGGTTGTGAAAGCGGCTATACAATAAATTTGACAATTGACCTAAGACGAGTATAGTTCAGCTCAGCGCCGAGTACCACAGATAAACAAGAACATATTCTGGGGGTCTGTGTGATTAGTATTAGTACAAGTTTCTGTTACGTAACAGGACGTCTCACAGTTGCTATAGATTCCCTTGGAGATGGAGACCCTCGTAACTATACATATAGCAGGACTTGCGGAGGTAAAGCGTCTACTTACCGGTACTTCTACACATCCTCAACAAACTCTAGGAAACTCATATTTAAAAGTGATACCGTCAATAACCACAGTTGCCGGGATCGTAGACGAATATAGTGTTACAACAAGGATTATACTTAAGCCCCATTAAAAAATGTATGATGTTGTTACATTGACTGTACAATATCAAACCAAAGGCGATCTGCAAACAAAATCTAAACTTTTAAGAACAATGAAGTTCAGTCAACTAGCAGGTGATTAGTCTTATCTAATACAGGACTTAATTCAAGTTAGTGGGGCTTAAGATTAGCATTATTTTTTACCATAAAAGTCAGGAGGCATCAATGACTGTGTCACAGACCTGGGATACGCCAAAACTATTTGTAGGGTAAAATATTGTGATGCTGCTTAAAGGGGCCCTGACACGATTTAATGGTTTCCTTCGCTTTGGAGTGTTACACGCGTTCGTGAATAGATTGATCCCCGTAAAGTCGCAAACGATTAAAAAGTTCAAAACAACAAAGAAGAACTTGATTTCTGGAAACAATGTGATAAAGGAGATAGATCAAAGACAGCAAACAGCATTACCAAAAACGCAGGACCAAGCATTAAAAAGCACAACAAACATTTAGGACTGGTTGGAAGATTTGATAAACACGCCCAAATGTATACGCCAAAGAAAGAAGGCACGTAGTATGGTACACCACCGCCATGTTCTGGAGATGCTGGTGTTTCAAATATGGTAAATTCGGGGCGTAAACATTTCCGTCATTGCTTGAGGTAGTGGACCAAATCACAAAAAGCATGGAGTATTGGCCAATAGACAGTCTACAGCGATTCCAAGAACTGAGGAGATTTGTAAAATTCAATCGCTCAGAAAGGCGGGCAGCGAGGCAAGCAAACGCAAAGGGGTACGGCTATGTAGAAAATAGTGGTTTTTTATTAATATCAAAGTATACCACATAAACACAATGCTTACACACCTATTCACCAAAAATAATGCAGTTAGTTTTAGCATCTGTCATATGACCCCTGTATGATATGCTTGACAGAATGGTAAAATAGGTATCAAGAGGGCTGGTTGGCTTTCCGTGGATGCGGTCAGATAACATAAAAAAACAACTGGTTGTAAGGTGCAAAATCAGTTGGGAAACTGGTTCTCCACGCACTCTATTGTATAGTGTCTTTATTTTAATGGGTATGGATTCTGTAGTGCGCAAAATCTGCACAAAGGGTGGCATAGTGAAATGAGGCCCTCCACACTCTCCATCAGAAACGTTAAGGCAGCAGGCGAAATAATCGTGTGTTGAAAGAAGCGACCTTCCTTCTGGTGTATTGAGCAAGGAGAAAAAGTGGAGAAGAATGGATGTGACATGGGAGGTGAGACAAAAGAAAACCTGACCCATGGAGGAGATGCCCTTCACACCGCATTAGCCCGGAAAATTATCATGCCGTCAGAAAAATTTGGGATGAGTCCGTTCTGGGACAACTGACGGAACTGCGTACGGGCTCTAATCGAAAAAAAGGGAGCTTTCAAAGGCACATACACAATTTGGAAAATGTACTCAAAGTCCTGCAGGCAGCTTAGCTGTAGATTGAGTATTGTTCAATCATCGGAACAGAGTTGGAGAAAAATATTAGGCAGCTAACAAGGCCGACGCAGTATAGTAGCACCTTAAACCGTTCACTATATTTGGATCCTCTGCAAGTGCCCGGGTATAAGCTGCCGTCAGAAAAGACAGTCGCAACAATAGTGATAAAAGCATCCCATAATAAACAAGTTAATCCACCCCACGCCAGGTACCACCATGCGAGAAAACAGTAGAAGTGAAGAAAAGCAAGATTCTTGGAGGTGGTGAAGAGAGTGTGCGTTTTTAAGGATAAGAGGAGAAAGATAAAACGTTCACACATCAAGGTGTTTTACACTTGCAAAACACCGTCTTGCTTCCTTGCTAAACACCATAATAACGACTTTTCTTCAGGAACAAGTCCATTCCGTTTATCTTACAAGAAAATCAGGGGACTCAAACCACTAGACTTGTTTAGAACTGTTGTACACCGTTTTCATTGTAAACGGAGCTGCTTGATCTGATGCTAAGTTCTCTGCTCTTCAGATCAAGGCTACACTGTTGTTCCGACGGAGAATAAAAGTAATGTATCGCATGCGAGGACTTGAATTTAAACAGAAGCAATGGTTTGTGACGTGATAAGAACAACACATTCTTAGATGGCTGTTGCTACAAAGCAACCCGGGCTTTCACTTCCAACGACGTTAAGTTGATTGGACTGGAGGTCGAATTGTGATGTTTTTTCAGCTGTGTGGAGACGCTCCAATGTGCTGAAACCGCGCAAACATGCACTGAACCTTAAGGCTCGATTGGTCTCCAATCTATTCTTCAATGAAGATACATTCGTCTACAACTTGGATGGCATAGTGGGTGCAGTCAAATTCGACCATTGTCCCAACGGGGTTGCGATCGTCAAGCGAAAGAAGAAGGGAGTTCGTAAATGCTAAAGTCTCAAAACAAGAGCTTTATATAATATAGACACATGTCTGATGTGCCATATAGAGATGCACTGAAATAGAAAAAAGGGCATGTCAAGAAAATGGAGTTATCTCACCACTCAAGGCTATTCCCTGTCACGTGGGGTGACGCTCTGCGTCTATCCCGCTCGATGCGGTGTAGTGTCTCCGCTCCAGTCGCTCACGGCCCATGTGAGTGCTCCAATCATATACCGTTCATGCTCATCGGAAACAGCAAAGTCCACTCAAAAATCAAGCTGACAGAAAACATCTATGTAGTACAGTATTGTATGTTTAGAAAAATAGTACTGTGCTGTAACAAGTGTAGGGTGATAATTATGGGGACAAAAAGCTCGTAGGTACGACGCCCTTCATTCTATTGAAATCTGGCAATTATGATAATCTGTAGTGCCTTAGATAATAATCGGCTCTTCTAGGATTAAACATATTTGGATAAATGGTTAAGACAAAAAGGTAAAAAACTCATCTTGAATAAGCGCCTAACGGTGATGTATGGACCTCCACGTGAAAAACTAAAAAGCCAATTATTCATTGTAGGCCTAAGTGAATATTGTTTTATTGGGCCTACTAGTAACGACATTAGTAATTCTTTTTTGTTCTTATGTTATTATTAACGGCTTAAAAGACATCCTAATGTCAAATTTGAAAGTTGTTGAGAATCACGCTATTACGCGTGCTACTGCAACAAAATTACTCAACTGTAAAATCAAAAATACACTGAATGAGCAAAACTTTTTTAAATTACCATTATAACTATCTCACAATATTTACATATGAATAAAAGCCTACATTAAAAACTGTCATATAAATTGGTCTCCTTGACTAGCATATGATGGCCAAACATTGAGGGGCCCAACATTATTTTTGTTTATAATATTAAAAATATCTGTATGACAGTATTTTCTGCAGTTCTTCCCTGTTGTACCGAGTATATCTATACTTTTAAAATTATCATATCGAAGATAGAAATTTAAATATTGTGTCAAAATTAATTTTGTAGGGTGCCACATGTTTGTTAAAATTTCCAAAGGGTGCCTCGACTAAAGAAAGGTTGGGAAACACAGGATTTAAGACTATTTCATTTCCTTTTCTTTAAATTGTTATTGCTTTTATAAAAAAAACCCCCATATGACAGCAGCATATGATAGGAAGAAAACTGCGTCTGTAATAAGCTTAACGTAACAAGTACTCTACAGAAACGAACTGGGTGGAATGTTGATTCATGTGTAGGAACTGTTGCCGCATTAAGGTCTTGTATTGAAAAAATAATATACTGTGTGTGTCTCTCTCTCTCTGTGTATTGAAGGTCCTATCTGGACATGGCAAAGGTCCTGGTGTTTCGGTACATGTTCTGGTTTGTGCTGTCGGT
>JADLZN010004579.1:0-241190 GCA_018155175.1 Sinocyclocheilus anophthalmus
CTATTCACCATTCACTTAAATAAATAAAAACCATTAACGTTTGACTGATGGACATCAACAAGTGGCATACTGGCCCGGCATGCCGCAAGATGTGGCAGAGTACGTGAAAGGAGGCCTTGTCTGCTGCCAATTCCAACCGGCAAACCCAAACCACAGAGCCCCACTGCAGCGCAGAGGAGTCACATTTCCTTGGTCAGACCTTCAAATTGACTGGGTCGGACCCTTACCCAGGTCAACAAGAGGCAACAAGTATTTCCTCACAGTCGTGTGCCAGTTCACAAAGTGGGTAGAATGCCTCCCAGCACCCAATGACACTGCTCAAACTACAGCATACCTCCTGTTGAATCACATTTTCTCCAGGTTCGGGCTGCCGCTGAGAGTCAACTCAGACAGAGGCACCCATTTCACAGCTGAGATCATGCAGCAGATTTGGAAACTCCTGGGAGTACAAGCACAACTGCACATCAGTCACCATCCAATTTCTTCGGGCCAAGTGGAACGGACGAATCAGACTGTGGTCAGCATGCTAAGAAAATATGTGTCTGCTAACCAGAAGGACTGGGATGTGAAACTTCCCCTGGTGCTCATGGCCATCAGAGCAACTCCACATGAGTCAACAGGTGTTCCTCCCTTCGAACTAATGACAGGCCGGCAAATGACATTGCCCTTGCACTTGCTGTACCAGCCAGGAGACTCCAACCTTGTCACCGCCTACACCACTCATCAATACCTTGATGAACTACACCGGCATTTGAGAACCACGTTTGCTTTTGCCCAACAACGACTCCAAAAGAGCGCAGAAGGCCAGAAAGCATACTACGACCGGAAGGCGTCACACAAAGAACTGGATGTGGGCGACAGGGTCTGGTACTACAGCTACGCACAGCCTCCTCAGATAACCTCTCATCGGCTATCAAAGAAGATCCTACCACACTGGACAAGACCGCATGAGATTGTGGACAAACTCTCCCCTGTCGCATATCGGATCAAGCTGAGTCGGGGACAGAAAGAACCAGTTTTCAAATGGGTCCATCGTAACCAGGTCAAGAGACATGTGGCTGCTGTCAGGGAAAGACAGGGGGGGGCTAGTGCTAACTAGGCCCCGCTGCAGTTTTCAAAACAAAAGACTGTCTTAACCAGTCCAAGCATCTCGACCAAAGACATTCATTATCTCTGCCCCAGCAAGCCCTTCCTTCGAGACAACACTGAAGGAATCTGCGGGTTACAACCCATGCAAAGAGAGACACTCTGCCCCGCTGAGGCCAAGTCTCGCTCACAAGTCACAGAAACACAAGCAGAGATTGTGGCAAATCGGTGGCTCGTCAACACGCCCACCCGTACCGCCACACTGATCTATGACCAGCACGACACTGCCACCCGTGTCGGCCTGCCCAACCAGAGTATGTGGATTATGTGCACATTTGCCCAAAGGTGCCATCCTCCACCTCGTTGACCTGGCGCTGTACCACCTTCCAAGTGTACCAATCCGAGGTAGAAATGCCAGACTTCTTCAGGGACCACAATCTCACCATGGAACCTGAATTGGAACTGAGCATTGAGAAAGGGGGGTCCCAGATGATTGACATCACCCCAATCGACACAGCCCTCCAAGCACTGTCCCGGATGCCTGTCCAGAACACCTTTCCCGTCGCTCGATCCTGGACCTCTGCCGACATGGCACTTTGCCTTGCCACAGCAATCGGGTACACCCTAACACTCGGTCTTGCTTTTGTCCAGTTTAACAGAGTCAACGGGGTGCAAAAGTTCCTTGAACAGGTGCACAGCTGCCCTTCCTCAAACCTACAAATGGACCCACCGGAAGAGAGGGACCCAGGCGGATGACAATGCTGAACCTGACCAAGGTTAACCCCCCCGCTGAGGATCCGAAGTCTGAGGAAAATTAGGATCCACCTGCCATCTGACAATCCTGATCCACCTGGCATCCGAAAATTAGGATCCACCTGCCATCTGACAATCTTGATCTACCTGCCATCTGACAATCCTGATCCATCTGCCATCTGTCAATCCTGATCCACATGCCATCTAGCTATTATGATCCACCTGCGACCCGATCATCATGATCCACCTGCTGTCCGACCCTCATGAAAACTGTTGTCTGACGAAGTGTGCAGGTGAACTTCGTCAGCCAAAAAGGGGGGCTGTAGCGTTCCCCCCCCCCCTGCGTAGGATCCGCCTGAAGCGTGGACACGTTTATGGCTTAAGATACCCTTTTAGCCTTTTGACATTTGCATATTAATTACAGTTCTGGTCAGAGACTTTACATTTGTATAGGGGTTTTAAATTGCTAGATGGTTCTTCGCCGTCAAGAAGATTCGAGCCAGCCCCCACTATCATCCCCCAATCTGATTTCAAACACATACCCAAAGAGCTGTAAATGGCCAAACTAACACACACAAACTAACACACACACACACCCATAAAGAATTTCTTTAGTTAGACTATATTAATCAGTTATATTGATCTGGTATATGCATGTTTTGTTTGTATGTTTCCCTATTAGATTAGCTGATTTACCACTCGTTATTTGTATTAGTTAAAGCCATGAAACACTTATATTCAGGTGTATGTATGTATATTTGGTTTAATCTATTCCAAATGGTTTTCTTGGTATCAATGTTACCTGTTTTTTATTCCTCGGACAATGAGGTACAGTATGTGGTTGTGAAACGCATCATACGATTTGTACTATTTTTTGGGTTAAAACTACAGAAATTCCAAACCAGCCATAAAACATGCAAATGAGCCATAAAACAAAAGACAAAGAAAGATTCTCCCGCTCAAAATCCATGCCTCTCACTGGCCAGTCCACACAGAATAGGAATTCTCAAAAACGATTAGCCCGAAATAATCTTTGCTCAGAAACTTCTTCTTCGTTTGAGACAACACCTTTCAAGACTCTCAAGATCTTCCTCTTGAGTTTTATTTTCCGGCAGTTTTTATCTTCTAGTAATGTTAGTCGCTGTGGACTTTTCCTTCTGAAGAACCAGAAGTAAAAACTTCCAGTTGACTCCTCACGAACTCATCAAAAGATCTCCGGTGTCTACCGCATCAGGATTCTTCTTCAGCGATCGAAATCAATGCAAGTAACCGCTTGAAATTATCTAGATGCGTGTTTGAGTTTCAGTCCCTTTTAAGGTGATTTTTGGATTCTCTGATGATTTTCAAAGGTTGTGGTTAAGTGATGTGAAATACTGCCATTCTTTACCTATTCTCTCTCTTTTCCTTACTTTGTTTCATTCTGTATATATATGTGTTCGTTTAGTTATATGTTAGATATAGTTTCATTTTATTAAATCCCTTATATTCACAACGTATTGTCTCTGTTTGCTGCTCACAGTTTGAAGTCAATGAATGTGTTGAACCCTTGCTACATTTGCTAAATTAATGCAAGCACTTGACAAAGAAGGACAGTTTATTGTTCCGCGGCCAGAAAAATAAACATTCCTTGAATTGATGAATGATTATATTATCTGCTCGGTGGACGGACAGATCAAATAATTGTAATATTGATTCTGCCGCAGTTAATTCGAAGATATAATCTAAATATTTATTATGAATCATAACCAGTTATAATTCGTCATAAATATTCCCCTTTTTAGAGCTAATAAATAATAAAAACATTACATTTGTATTTTGCCTTTGAATGATTGGTGTCACCATCTGAAGTAACTGCTGAAACTGATTAGGGACCACCCGAGCAAAATTTTGAAAGCTTTGTAAATCTTCCGACTGCAGTTCTCTGCATAAATTTAAGTAGGCGCCCTGTCTTCCCCGTCGCAGCAACCATGGCTTCACCCACAGCCTCTTTCGTTTTATTCGCCGTCTTGTCAGGCGAAGAATGACACGCAAAGACATTAACAGTAAAATTTTGATTGTGGTTACAGGATCATCCATTTCTTCCCCAGTCAGACTTCCCTGATTGAAGTCTGTTGTTGTCCTTGTTGAGGCAAGTGTGACCTGACATTTTATTTTTCATACAATTCTAAATCCAGCGGCCAACGTGTCTGTTGGCGTTTGTCGGCAGTTGTCGGTGCGGTGTGAATTGGCCTTTATACAATGACAATTTTAGTAACAATAGAGCACTCAAAATTTGAGCTGCTTATCCACTCCAACCTCTAAAACTAACATATCCTTCATTAAACTAGCACAGTATGATAATAATAAGAATAAGAATACTAACTCAAATAATAAATAATAATAATCAGAAGCGGTACCAAAAGCAAGAGGATGGAGATGAAGATCTCTGAATAAAGGCTTGTATTTGGGTCTGTTCGTCACAGTCGTATAGATTCTAAACATCTGGTTTACAGTGAACAAATACAATTGATTACTTAAATAAATATTACATAAGTAATGGTAAAAGGTTTTAAAGTGTAGTCTTGTTTAACATTATGTAATTCATAGTGAGTTGGCAGCAGAAGTCACACAGAACAGAACAAAATGTTATCATTTTTAATAAATTAAATGAGAAAACTGCATTTAATAAATGAGACTGAAAACAATGTCATTGATGTGACATTTGAATATAATATAATCAAAATAATAATGGCGCAGTTTCAATATTATACTTTGTAATATTGAAAGCAATTTCTACCAAGGGGGGCCCCCCTCAAACCCTATGTGGATCATGTTGTTATGGACTACTTGTATGGTTATATATGGTGCTTTTTGTTGTGTCATTGTTGTCATTGTATAGTAAAGAGTGGCCAAAATGTTTCTTCATAAATCCACTTTTACTGGTTTGAAATAACATGAGGGAGAGCAAATGGTGACAATTGCCTTTTTGAGTGAATTATTCTTTTAATCTGGAAACACTAGTCTTCTTGCTCATTTTGACCTGTCATCAATTGAGTCTGAAGGAAAGATGATGTTATAACTGCGACAATGACGGGAAAGACAGGACAAAAGCATTTTTTCTTTTGACTTTCCTCTGTGAGCACAAAATGATTTTCCAGATCCATTAAACCTCTTCACACACACACGCACGCGCGCGCTGCATGCACGCACACACAATGATGGATAATGATTTAAAGACATCCTTAACCAGTTACAGAAAATATAGCAAGACTGAAACCTCGTAACCTCACTGATATGAAGAATGAAACTTCTAATGCAGATACAAAGAGATAATGTCGTGCTATTTTACAAAAAAATGGTGTCTTTCACATTAAAAGTATGTTTTCCAGTGGTATGGAAGTTGTTATTTCTGATTTTCAGTTTCATAACTGTCACTATAATTTGTGTGTTATTTACAGTTGCTTCAAGAACAGAAAAGGGATTGATTTTACTAGTTTGAACTGCTTTATGAACAGGGCAATTCAAGAGTCAGCTGTTAGTAAATATGGTTGATTCCCAAAAGGTGTAAAATCCAAAGATTCTCAAGAGTAAATTCACTGAATATTTTAATACACCATTCTCTACATGTCAGCACTCTCTCTCAAAGCAGAAGCTTTTTTTTCACCACTGTTGTAAAATCAACCTCAATCCAAACACCATCTTGCCCCTTTGACTCACAGAATGTTAAAAGGGGATACTAAACACACAAGACTGTGACTTGTTTATTTGATAAAATGTGTGATAGTCTCAGGGTTTCATTCTGAAACATGGTGGTTTGATCTGACAGTACAGAAAAAAAAAGTGTGAATGTGCTCTAATACCACAGGGTAACCCCGAAGTGTTGTAAGGATACCCACAAAATAACGGAAAACAAAAACAATGAAGCAATACTCCATGTTTGTTATTTCCAGCAATAATCTTACAGCGCTTTGATCTCAACCTGAAATCTCAAAAATTATCACTCCACCACCTGCTTTACATCATTAACAGTTCTAAGCAATATGGTTCAAACAATAGATGTGTCAGGGACAGTCCAGCCTCGTCAGGCCCAATCATCTCACACACCCGTTCACAATCACCGAAGTACTGATCAGCCGCACCTGGCACCACCTCATCAGCACTAGTTTAAATGCACAGCCACTGCAGTCACACTTTGTCTGGTCTTGAGTTCATTACGCTACTCCTTACCTGACTCACTGAACCTGGATGCCATCCTCATACCGTCCTGTCTCTGTGCCATCCTCTTCAGCCTGATCCACCAAGGAAGCTGTCATCATGTGAACCCAATCCCTTCCATTCCATAGACTGTTGCTCTAACCCATTTGCTCTCCATCTCTCTCTCAGCACCTGTTCAATAAAGCTCTGTTTACTTTACCTCTCCTTCTGTACTGTGACAAGATGTGACAAATTCCGAAAATTTTTTTTTTGGGAAACAGTTGTGGCCAGCTAGTTACTTTCTCCAACAATGCATCATGCTATGGTAATTTAGCAGCGAGTTACATCATTGCGTAGGAAACCCTGGTCTCTGTGCACTTTCATTAAACGTACTTTGTGAAATGTCTTATGTCATAGCATGTTATGTTTTAATGTAATTATTCATGTTACTTTAAATATATTTCTACTTAATTTAACCCTTATAAAATAATGTTGGTGGTATAAAATATATTCGGTTGATTTGGCACTTTTTTATATAATTTTTACTTTTATAATATTTTTCATTTGAATAAAACCAATTAATTTAGATGTTACCATTTATAGGTTCTTTTTTTTTTGAGTAATACCTTATTTTGATAGTCCACTTTAGACATTCAACTACCTATAAATAACTTTGCAACTACAACTAGAGAATTAGTAGTCTGTCTGCTTAATATCTACTAACCCTTTATTTTGATGGTTGCTCAAAAGATGTTCCACTGACTATAATTAACTTTGCAAGTACGAAACGTATTCTAATAACCCTAACCTAACAGTCTACAAATGCTCTAATGAAAGTTAGTTGACATGTAGTTGCAAAGTTACTTACAGTTAGTTGAATATCTAAAGTGGACTATCGAAATAAAGTGTAACCCTATATTGTTTAACCCTACTCTTTAAACCCATGCTAAAGTTTAGGTCAGAGAAATCTCGAAGGTTATAGCTAAACCTTTACCACATGCTCAGAAACACTCTTTTTGCAGCTATAGGTGACATGTAGCTTCAGATTAAAAGCAAAGTAGTCTGGGTTAATATTTGAATCTTTAGAATGACTTTCATTTTGATTACACACATTGCACAGTTACCTTTTGTGCATGCTAGACTTTTTTTCTTGTCTCTGCTGTACTCAGGGCCCACTGTGATTTGTATTCAGTGCAATAAAATTCACCATAAAAAGACAAAAATGTTTAGTGGCTGCTCTATCGGGCTTGTTGTCTAAGCACCTGTATCTCTCATATGTTGGTGTTACAGGGGGATTTCTGCTCAAGTCTAACACGCGCATCATGATGCCTAGTTATCAGCTTCCCTCCCTGCCTCGGATATCGAAATGTCAGACTAGGCTTTGGAAGCAGACACCATTACGGTGTCTCTTCACTCACACACACATGCATACATTTCCATGGCCTAAGATAATAACAGAATAATGAAGCGATTGTTTTTTTTAATATCACACCTCAAAGCACACCTATCCCCCCTTCAACACGCACACACACGCACAATCATGCAGACTTCCAACAGCTCTGTCACTTATCCAGACAGGATGAATGTGAAAATTAAAATCCTTTGGAATGTAATGCATGACTTGCACTGCCACCATGATCACTAAAAAGGAAACCCAACATCCTTCACTTCCAAGAAGAGACCGCAACTCCCACCCCCTTCCAAACCAATCTAATTTCAGAGGCAATTAACACCCCTTTTATGTATTTGCTATGAGATGAGCTAATTTAGTTGCATTAGCTGTGCAATACATGGCGAAGTGTAAATCTCTTAGGGTTCCATTCCAAGGTCACATCTTTACATTTTCCCCCCTCTGATACCTTGAGCACTGAACACTATGCCCTAGAATAGCCACTGACTTTGACATTTGCTGCAACTCTACTATAATTACAGAAATATTGCCTTTGCCCTTGAAGCAGGATGTTAATATTTGACCAACACCCATATGCACAGTCCATCCGGAAACTTTAATAATGCATCAGCTGTATTCTATTAACAATTGGGCTTAAGACATTAATTTAGTCACTTTACCTTGAAAATAGTTTACCTCGGGAATAGAAAATAGTTTAAATAGTGTTTGGAAAGATGTTTGAATTTGCAAGAGTAATTTTTATAAATTAATTTATGTAAATTTCATTTAATCAATTTAATACAATTTAATGCATCATATATTAAATAACTTTTAATCTGTTCTGTAAATTTAAATGAATGCAATGTTTGAGTGTAATGGTGGGTGGAGATGATTATTCTTATGCATAGAGAGTTACATTATGGCTTTGGAAGGCTTGGGATATAACAAACAAATAAATAGATTACATTTGTGATCCCTTTTATGCTGCATTTGTCATTTTTCTAGCTGCAGCTGTCCTGCACCAAATAAAATAGAAAGTAGTTAAGTAATTAATGATTTTCAAAAATGTAATTCATTTTAACATGTTAAAGGTTAGGCTTGGGTATATAGTGATGAAAATGATCTAAATATGACATCAGAAATCTCAGTAATGAAACTTATGTCAAATTAGGCAAATAGGCTAAATAAATGTGATTCCTTTAAACAAATAATTAATCATATTGATTAAATACTATGAAGCGCACTTGTTAATTTCAAATCAATATGTTATTACCTAAAATAGGTTTTAAACATTTGTACATTTCTAAAGTTTTTCATATGTTGTTTAGATGTTGTTAATAATGTACGTTTCAATGTCTCATGTCTTTGCATACAAATGAAAATGCATATTCTAGAACCACACCTTATGCCAAATACCTATGAATTATTATTGGGTCACGTTGGGAAACTTGAGTGATCTGGTTTTGTCAGGATAAGAGATGTTCTAGTCTTGATTTGTGGTAGATGAGAGAAACAAGAAGCTTCGTTACTCGGGATTTCTCTAAGCTACTACAACAAAACAACCGTAACTCACATTCAAACACACACCGAATTCCCTTTCTACCCTCTCTTTCCTCCACTTCTTCTTCTAATGTTCAATACGCTATCATTTCCAGCGACAAAGTGAATACCTGCAATTGTCAAGATGAAATACACAGCTCCACTGTGAATTTGCATCATGTACTGGGATGCTAACAATGGCTATGCATAGAGGTCTGGCTGTGGGTGAAAAAAGTAGACATTCAGAAGTCTTGGGTTTTCAACAGATAAAGTTTTGCCAGATTGCAAGGCTGTGGATTTTTTTTTTTATGACTCAGACAGGATGGTAATCTTTAGCTATGCGACAATCACAGTGGCGTGTCTGATTCCTGCATCTGTGCTATTCATCTCACTGAGGCCCCATTTGCATTCAAAATACTTTGACACAATGCACTCTTTTAAAATGACTCCAGAGAGATATATGAATGGCGTGCTATCATTGTAATAGCTAGAACAGATTTTTCAGTCACAGCTGCATTTACCTCGACCGTCCCTCTAAAAATTGAAAGTGTGATGTTAGTGACACTGCAGTTGTAAAACCAGATTGTTCTCCAATAGTCTGATGTAAGTAAAACATTAAATCTAATGTGTGCATAAAAAGTCTATTTGGAACAGAATATGAATCTCGCTTTAACATTAATCCCAAGTAGATTTGTTTACCTGAGTTTTAAAATGTCTCATAGCCTGTGGACTCTCTAACGGTTTTGTTAGCTTACTATGGTGAAATGTACTGGATCCGAGAATAAATTCATGACATCCTTTTACCTTCTGTTAATTATGACTATGGCATAAGTAATCACTATGTTGCTTCATAAAATCATGTCCTTCAACAGCGGTCCTGTGTCAGGTATGCAGAAGCAGCAAGTGGAACTTTAGTAGCACATAAGTTGCAATTATTCTCTATAGCATGTTTCCCAGAGGAACTTTTATCTATGTTGTGTGTAAAAAGCACTCATAAAAATACACAATCTTTGACTATAAATGTCAACAGAAAAAAAACGAACCTTTATGAGTAACATTTTAGTCAAGGACATACTTCTTGGCATATAAGGTGGCCAAAGATGAAGATGATTTTAGACTGGAAAGCTTGCTACTGTATAAAGATTTATGTTATGATAATGTGTGGGAATTTGCATGACAGAATGTTGAAACTTTATGTAACCTGTTTAATCTTGTAGACAAAGCTTGACATGCTACAAGTCTGAAATAATTAAGATTTTTTTAAGGCTGTGTCTATTTGAACCTTTGAACAAAAATACCATCAATTTACAGTAATAATTGTGAATGTGTTCTTACACTTTCAAACAATGTGTTCTGTTGTTCATATAATATATATAGATATATATATAATTATATGTACTAATATATATATCTAAGTTTTTTTTTAGTTATTTCTTTGATGTTAAAGCTGAATTTTCAGCAACCATTACTACAGTCTTCAGTGTAACTTCATCCTTAATAATAATAATATGCTGTTTTGCTGCTCAAGAAACATTTCGTATTATCAATGTTGTGCAAAACAGTTGTGCTGCTTCAGATTTTGTGGAAATCGTTCAAAGGTTTAGGGTAATTACATTACACTAATTACATTTTAAATTATATTGCAATACATACAAAAAATATTTATAAAACTATTTAATATTTCACAATATTACTGATTTTTGATCAAATAAATACAGCCTTGATGGGCGTAAGAGACTTAAAAAATGTTTTAAAATAAAATATTCCAAAATGTTAACTGGTAGTATATATGCATATTTTTTTACAAGACAAATGTGAGCCTGCAATAGAGAGATATATCAAACAAAGTCTACCATTCTAGAGTTTTAGTTGTTTAGATTCTTTTAAAATTCTTATTATATTGAATGTGACACTTGTTTAAATTATGAATGCATATACTGACCACAAAAAAGTGCAACATTATCTCTGTGTGTGTGTGTGTACAGTTTTTAATCAATAAAACTATCAGTTTTCAGGCAGTGCACCAAGAATGAAGGTATCAAATAAATTATTGAGAGAGTAATCAAATACCAAATCTGTCTGTGCAGCTTTGACACTTATTATAGTAAACATTTTCAACACTTTGCCATTTCGTCCTAAAAAGAGGAAAAGTCAATGCTCATAAGGTAGCACAATGAGAATACGTCTCTCTTTCTTTATCAAGAGTGATGACGTCCAATACATTTCATTTTAAACTGAGTGAAAAACCTAAACGCGTACAGCTGAACACAGCCAAAACTTCAAACAATGACAAACAACTAGCCTTGCATAATAAAGCCATTTGTACCCATAATATGACTCTAGACCACTTACCAATCTCAGCCTCTCTTCATGTCACAGGCAGGAATAATCAGTACAAGATAAAGCAATAGTAATCTATCATCAGACTCCGGGGCTCTTGGATGTTTGGTGAGAAGGATGTAGGCTCGGTTAGTGCAATGCCATCCATCATCACAAATGCAAACTAGGCAGGGGATTTTAACATGGAGATAATACAGCCAGCAAATGAGACCTCAGTGTTGCGCAAGGGGGCCCTCTTACATTTTCAGCAACCAGGGGTGGAATGACCTTGTGCCAGGCTGCAACATAAGCTTCGTTCCATGATTGTGGAGTTAGTTCAGGCTCAAGGGACGTGGTGAGTGTTAATCAACAGATCATGATATTATGAAGAGGTGAATTAGAGCAGATCCGTAACTCTCTTCAGAAGCAAACTCCAGCAAGAACAGATTACATTTCCCTCATCCGTATGTGTTTTTCTTCCACAAGGTTAATACAGATTCAGAAAATATGGAACAGAAAATGTGGCAGAAAAAGTAAATTAGCAATGATCTAAACTGAGTGTTGGAGTCTTGGTCTGTTTCATGTATGTTAAATTTACACGAAAAATGCAGGCATATTTTGTTCTTACCAAAGACATTTGTGAAATTATTATTCTGATAAAAGTTACTCAGAAAATAATCTTACAACCAGACTTCTGAATTGTGAGATAAGGTCTGTGTAATGGTTATGTATTATCTTTCTTCCTGTTCACCTGCCCTGTTTAGTTCTGTTGCCCTAGTTTCCTTTTAGTCCTTATTTGTTTCTATGGTTACTTATGATTTGCAGCTATCCAGCTACACACCACAAGATAATCGGGCTGATTTTGGGCCGATTTCTCCCCTTCCGACAATCCTAGATAATGTCCCGATTATCTTGGTGGTTGAGTATCTTATCAGATTTTCCTGTGGTGTGTTAAGAGTGACTGAATCTGCTCGGAAGAACGTCGGAGGCGCCCCGATCGCGAATCGTAAATATTCAACATGTTGAATTTTTACGATCAGAAATCCTGATGTGTGGGGGGAATATCGCGACACACCACACACTATAGGAGCAAAACGGTTCAATCTAGGATTTTTTGTCCTCATGTTTGTGGTCTCTCAGATTTAAAAAATCTTTTAGTGTGTACCCAGCATTATACTCCCTATTCTGTTCAGTCGTGCCAAGTTATTTTTTCTTTATGGTTGTGTGTGCTACGTTTGCTCCTATGATTCTCCTGTGTGGATTTCTTGTGGATTTATAATTAAAAGACAGTTTAAATGGCACTACACGTGACAGTCTGGTCCACTTTGAATTTTATTTTACTTGTTTGTTGACTGCTGACACATTGACTGAGCCAATGTTATAATGTTGTACATTAATATTTGTAATAATTATTGTTACAGTTGTATTTAAAAAATGCAACATTGCTAATTGCTGTTTTGTGTTAGCTGTTCAATCAATGTTTTTTTTTTTTTATCTTGAGTTCTAATGTTAATTTCAAGTACTTCTGTGTTAATGAACAAACATGAATGAACATAATCTGAACAAATTAAAGCCCATTTATAAAGTATGATTAACCTAGATTAATACATTAAGATTAGATTAAAATTTGTTTAGTTTAGTTTGTCAATGATGCCTGATTCATTAACTAATGTTATTGAATTAAACATTATTGACAGCGGCGGACAAAGTACACAACTCCATTACTTAAGTGAAAGTACAGATACTGCTGGTCAAATATTACTCCATTAAAAGTAAAAGTTGTAAAGACAGATTTTTACTTAAATAAAAGTACAGAAGTACTTGCTTTTAAAAGTACTTAAGTACCAAAAGTAAATTTCCTTATGTCAATGCACTGTTTTATTATTGTTGTATGTAATACTTGCAATACCTCTGAAGCAACTTACAATACATTACACCTACTGAATAGACTGACTAGCTTGTAGTATCTTTGGAATAAAGAGCTTTTAGAATGTTAAAAACCTATGATGAAAATAAATAAATCAATAAATTTAACACCCCTATACCCACCCCCACAAAAGCAGGATGGTAGTGATCTCACACAGCTCTGGACACATCTATGTGTAGCCATTGCATCCCATTTGAACGAGTGGGACAGTGTGAAATTGCTGTAAATACAGACTGATAAGGAAGAAAATAAAAAATCAAACCTGCTTTAAAACCCAGCAACACAACTGTAGCTGTATAACTTTACAACAGCAACACTGCTTTAACAAAAATGCAAAACAGCAAGACTTATTTGAAATCAAAACAAAAAAAATGCTGTCTAATCGCTCTCGCTGTACTTTGATGTCATACACAGAATGGCAATGCTGCTTCAGTCAAACACCTTTTGTGTTTTATTAGGAGACCGCACAACAGTTCTTCTGTGGCTTTATAGGTAATATTTTCGCTTACACAATTTAGCAAAATCAGACAATATTGTGTCTAATATATACCACAATATCAGTTTCTTATTATTGAATTGTTGTAAATAAATATCACATTTGGAACTGGTCAGTGCTCAAACAATGCTGGGAAATCACTTCATGGAGCCCCAAGATTGATTACTGAAACTGTCTGAAAAAAGAAAGTCACGTTTTAGAGAAGAAAAAAAATCACCTACTGACTTTCAAAGCTGCTAACGACTTTGTACTTCTAGGATCTTGATAGAAATGTAGTGGAGTGAAAAGTACAATATTTGTCTTTCAAATGTAGTGAAGTTAAAGTCATAAGTTTCCAGAAAAAATACTCAAGTAAAGTACAGATACTCAAAAAGTGTACTTAAGTACAATACTCAAGTAAATGTACTTAGTTACTGTCCACCTCTGATTATTGCACACTTTAACATGTCATCATTTTTTAGTGTTTTCATGAGATATTAACTTTTGGCTTTGTTCTATTACCTTTTGGTCATAGAAAATATGTGAATCCCCCATCAGTTAATAAAGAATTCACATTGCAATTACTTTTTTGTTTTCTGTATATATCTTTGCTCTTTCCAGTGGAGATTACTTCAGTAGTAAACATGCAAAAGTGAACAATAGGTCTTAAATCTTTTCTGTTGGATGCAAATTCTCAAGAGTTTTGTTAAGGATATCTCTGTAACAGCTTCTCAAGGACAGAAAGCCACTGTGAACACTTCACTGCAACCTGATCTATATTCTCAGCAAGGCTGATGCTATATAAAGAGAGCTAAGCGACAGGAAAATGTAAGTTTACCTGCCCCAGTTTCTGTAATAAAAGTTCCTGAAACCTTGGCTCAGATAATATGAGCGGATGGGAACAAAAGCTACTTGGGAATAAAGAGCATGTGATCAAAGAACAAAGAATATTTCAAGAAGCTGGACAAACTGTCTAGCATAAATTATCATTTGCTTCTTACCAAGGATTTGTATCTTCCCTTGTATTACAGTTATGAAGCAGAAGCGTTCTTTTCTTGTGCTGACTGGTGAATTCAACCAGCAATCTTTCTAGTAAACAAATATGACAAATGGTGGTATTTATCAGCTTTATGTTTAGCTGTGCATTTATATGTGTATTCATTGTAGTAGTTTCATTGGAAAGCTAATTCAAAGAAGCCACATATTTGCTCACCTCAGCATCTCCAGGTGCTCATGATCATTAGCTTCTCAGCTACATCCTAAAATCGTGCAAAGGCATTAAGACATACCTCAAAAGTTGCACTGCAACAAACCTCTCATTCCATAGTGTGTAATGGAATGAGAATAAATCACCAACATTTAAAGGTTAATTTCCTGAAGAGTGTCTTGGAATAAAATGGGCTAACTGGGAATTACACTGAGAAGACCAGCAGGCAATAAAGTAGGGGAACCCTTTAGCAGATATTGCAGAGCATGCAGTTTTAGCCTACAGTTTTTAATTATTTTAATAAATCAAAGCTAAGAGAGCTGCTTGACATGCTACTGAAATCTGCAAAAGTCTCACAACTGCTTTATGGTATATTGACAACCTAAATGCATGTGCACAGCAAAACCAAGGGTCGCTCTTGTCTGTCAGTGCCTCTTTCTCTCACAGAGCCTGTTGCTAAACATAATTCTATTACCTGTCACAGATGAAGCGAAAGGTTATTGCTCCTTAATGAAGGATGGTCAGGAGGCAATCAAGGCTTAAGGTCTGGAGCATTGTCGTCAAGCTAACCATAATTTGTTCATGCTGTCTTAATGCAGCATCCTGTCTTGTCCAAATTAGAAATAAACTGCCTTGCACAATGGGATGCCAAAACATGGTGAAGAAAAAGCAAATTGATTAACCACAATGAACATTGAAGCTGTAAAGGTCTGTTTAAGTGACTATTGAACTCCTGTTACAGTGCTTGGCATTTTCAGTTGGCAACTGGAAGTGCAGAAAAGTTTGCTTCAGCATGTTTCTCTCAACATTCTCTGTCACCACTTTCTGCTCTAACTTCCTGAAAGTCATTTATCTGCAATTGTGTTACATGTGTAGAAAAGTCTCTGTCATGACAATTCTTTATGGTGGTCATAGGTCTATGGCCAAATGACTGTGCAGACCCTCTCTGATGAGGTCACCAAAGGTGTGTCATAAAATTGCCAGGTTGGGGCACAGATTGAGTTCCACTTCACTCCTCATACACTTAGTGATAAAGGTGTTGGCACTGCTGACATGCGCCAGTAACTGCTTGCTAAAGGATAAAGCTTACATTTTCCCATACAGTTATTTAACAATATTTCATGATATTTTGAGTTGTGTGGTGTGTACAGTGGCAACATACACTTTAATGACAACAGTACAATGTTTACTTACAAGCCTTCTTTTAAAGGCCTGAATTAATTAATTAATTTTTTATTTCATCAGTTCCTTCACATATAAACACTGATTGACCCACATACATAAAATATGCATGACCCACATACATATAACACGTAAAATATGGTCAATGGTTGAGCAGCAGTTTACCATATTTTATGTACTATATGTGCAGTGATTTATGTTTAAACGTGAATACAAGCCTAAATTAAAACTGGTTATTATATGAAGCAATCACATTTCTTACTTGGAAAAAAAAAATTCTTATGGATTATGCATGTACAGTATGTATGTATTTAAATGTGTTAATGAACTGCTTGAAGCATCAACGTTTTGGTGGCAAGCACTTTCAAAGGAGGGACAGAAATCTCTTGGGTTTGGGTTATGGAAATGACATGAGGGTGAGTAAATGATGAGATAAATTAAATTACTGGGTGAACTATCCCTTTAAAAGAACACAGTGATTTTTTTCGTTTTAAAAACTCATGTAGCTGGATTAGTTTGCGAATAAGATGCAGGTGAAATGCCACAAGCTAAAACAGGCACAGTTACCTGCATTCTTAATAACCAGCTCTTTTGTCCTATTTGTGCCTGCTTTATGTAATTTAATATTGAGAGGGCTTTATTAGGGAAGCCTTTTAAGAGCCTGACTGACTTTTGAACATTAAAATGTAAAATTTTCGCCAAGACAATTTAATTCCTAAGTGTGCCCAGGAGTGACAGTACAGAAGGAAGTGAATTGATAAATCTTAGTAGTCTCTGGTTTGCACTGGAGGATCTGTTTATGTCGTCCACATGATATTGCAAATAAATAAATAAATACATTTTAAAAAATTGGTCCGCAAAAGAGGTCTAATAAAAAAAAAAAATGCTTTCTTCTCTTTCAGCTTCAAATGAGTGATTGCTGGAACTTTGATCTATTTTTCAGTATTATTTAAATTCATGTCAGTAGTACAGACATGGAACGGACACCCAGTTTAATGCAATGCAAGAGGCAAATCCTGTTTTGTGTGAAAGTGAGCAAACTGTAAAGCACTCAAAAATCAACAAGCTGTTGTTCCATCAGACTGTGACCTTGCTTTTATAAGTTGTGATAAATGGGTTCTACTCTCGTAGGGAATATTAAACCTTTCTCTAACTTATGGAGCTTATACTATGACAAAGCTAATTGAATTTGTATTGTGTAAATTTGAATTATTGACAAGTGTCATTTAACAAAACTGAATATTATGTGGCATTTAACAGTTCTGAATTCGATTTTTTTTAACTTGAATATTAAACATTTGAAAATTAACACAACTGAATATTTTTATAGACATGTATTTTCAAACATAATTTTTTTTGTTCTGAAATCTTAGACTGCAAATATCCAGTTTTTAAAAATACAGCTTCAAGTTTTCAAGATGAAGAGGGAATTCGGAACATCAAATTCAATATTCTAAAATTCAATACGCAGAAATTCAGATCGTAGAGAAAGTAGGTCAGAGGTAATCCACAGAGAAGAGCAGATGATTTCCGAAAAGTCAAACGAAGCCTTTTGGCCAATTAGTAGTTTTCTGGCGTGAACGTGCAGTTCAAGATCTACCAGATCAATAATTAAAATTTACACAATACAAATTCAATTTGTTTTGTCATATTATAAGCTCCATACTAACTACACAGCACTTCATGGCAACATTTACTTGGGGGCCTATGTGTAAATATGTCAATATGGACAAATATGTTCACTTTCTTATGTGATTCACTTTGATTTCCATAACCTGGACATCTCATATATAATATATATATATTATTATAATATATATTATATAATATATATATATACATATATATATATTTAGTGTTGAGTGTTTTGCTTCAGTTGCACTATAAGGAATGCTGCAGGAAAGCTTTTTTCAAACTTATCAAAATGACCACAGTTGATCACAGTTAAAAGTCAAATGGCTTTGTGTACCATACAGCTGGATAAAGCAAGAACTGTGTAATGTTCTTCATTTCAGACTGTAAAGCAAAAAAAAAGCAGTTTAGTTGTTTCAGTTATTTATTTTAAGTTGCAGTTTCTGAATTTGTTCATTCAACTTAACATTAAGTTTAATCACTTTCTCACTAGTTCCCATGAGTTTAATGGCACTTTATATATAGTTTATAATTAAATATGAATTACGTTGATCTCTCACATTAAGTACTGACACATATGTGTATTATAGAATTATATTTTATAGGTACAAATCTGATCATTTATTAATGTTACAGTATCATCTACACAGACAATAAAGATGCTTAAATTTTCTCTCTCTCTCTCAAACTCTATTTTTCTGGGTGGAGCTACAATCATTACAAAATTATTTGATCAAGTTATTTTCCTTGAATTGCAGATATTAATTTTCTTAATTTGACCCTGGGCTACAATAGCATATATTATTAGTAGTTAATAGTAAATTAATTAATCTGTATTTAATAATGATAATTTCTCCACTGAATATTTTTGTCTTAGATATGTTCTTTCTTTTTTAGTTGTTTTCCCTTTTTACACAAATATTCAGGAAAGAACCGAGAGTAGACACCATGTTGTGTATAAACAACTGCTTATCAAGTGAAAAATGTTGCAGCATAAAAGCACTAAATGTGGAAATGCAGTGAATGAGATGTCCTCAGCAAATTCCCATAGTACATCACTAGACCAACACCTTTAACTCCATGTGTAAATTTGTTAATGTAAAAAGAAAAACCAGCATGCAGCATGAAAACAATGACTATAATCACGTCTTGAAATAAATCGTTTTGTTTTTTAAAGGGACTTTCCAGGGTGACAAAACAAAACGACAGTGTCATCATTACACTGAATGTTTTTGGCACCACAAAGCCTCAGTGTTTACACTTTTTAGAGTGAATGAGCCCACAAATGGCTTCCTTATAGCTGTCTCTGCACATTAGGCTGGAATAGGACAAAGTAATTTATGTATTTGGAAAAGTGTGCACTTCGATGCAGAATAGAGGAAGAGTTCTGTCTTGATATGTCAAAATATCAAGGCGTACCAGAAAGCTTGGTGATTAAAGTAAAAATAAAACATTATGCTTTATTTATTAAAGTAAATGGTCGGTCGTGGAAAGTCCCTTTAAAAAACAAAACGACTAATTAATTGCCATCTTGTTTAGAGGACATGAAGTGCCCACACTGTGAATTATAGATGAGGCTGCAGAAGCTATAGGCCTGAAGAGTAATGGGGGACCTAATCAGTGAGGACAAATAAAAGAGAGGAGATAACACTAATCACTAAAGGGACTGACACACGTCCAGCATTATGTCCAATTTGTTCTGTCCCACATTTGGTCTCAACTAATAGTGCTGATTGCAACCTAGCTATTTGCCTTCTTCTGTGGTCGGGACATGCCAATGTTGTCGGCATGCTGCCATGAGACAGCGAACATAGTCTAGTGTGACAACTAGTGTTCCAATACCTCCCGGAGTGCCCATCACTATGCTGTATAGGCTCGCACCGGAAATGTAACGCCCCTTACCATAATCGCAAGCTTCATCTTTCAAAATAAATGTAAAGACAGAGCCCGAAAGGGGAACAGAGTCGCGTGACAGACACAGTGATGAAGGTGGTATGTGTTTGTACACAAGCCACGGTTAAGACAGCAGACTCCACTTTGATAATGACCCTGGTCTCTCTCTCGTGCACACACCACCACACACACACACACCACACACACCAACAGATCAGTCAATCAGCAAATATGTTAAAACTACTAACCAAACAGTAGACAGATTGCAGAAAGCGCCCGATTGCTCCTAGCAAAGTACAGAATGCCTCCTCTCCTAGGTTCACGAAGAAACGGGCATCGTCATAAAATGGAACATTGCTGTTGTGGTTGTTGTAAGTAATGCATTAAAAAGATTCCAAAGTGCATTACTTCGGAAAGTGTCTCCATAAATTGCTTTTGACTAGAAAACACCCGCGTCTCCCTGACCTGGCTGCCTCCACCAACTGCGGTTCCTGTGACAACCACGCCTTCTGTCTTCTGCAGTCCAATTGGGCCACCTTATGCACCTCTGTCGAACCCCATCGTGAGCAGATCTGAGAGGGGGCGTGTTTAGCACCGCGTCTTCTAATCTTCCGGCGTCCCCTAGTCTTTGTGTTCACCCACGCCCCCTCCCCCCTTACACCGGCCTTGCTGTCGACTCCTCGCGTAACCACCTTTCCCCATTCTCCCATCCTTCTGTGTGCTCCCATGTGCTGCACATCTGCTCCTGTGATACCTGGCCAATTGGCTTACCCCCCCCTCCCCTTCCGCCCTTGCCCTCCCAACACGACCGTTTTGCCCCCCTTTCACCACACCCCAACCTCCACCCGTTGCCCGACCTCCCACCCTTTCCCCCCCCCTTCCCCTACGATCGCCCCCCTCATCAGATTCATCTGATGTGTCCCTTTCGTTCTTGATCCTCCTCTTACCCTAGGGAGGGCTGTCCTCCCTGTCTCGTGTGTGGGTAACATGTGTTAGTTTCTATCTGCTATCTCTTTCCTTGCTTATCCCTCGGAGGATGTGTTGTGTCTAGTACCTATCAGTAGTTCCCTCCTTCCAGAGTAGTGCACACACAGTCCTGTCCCTGCCGCCTTCCTGTCCCCTTTCTTGTGTTCATCATCGTGTTTGTTAATTGTGTGGTCTTGGATGCTGTAAGCGCTGTGGCAGTCTCAGACAAGACAGGTTAAGAATAAACAGGACCGGGTGGTTATTGCACATGAGAGTAGATTATAGCAGAAGTAGGTAGGACTTGGAGATAAGGAGCAGATTTACGAGGTGTGACGTGAAGGTACTGTGGATGCTAGATGATCTTTGTTATGGTATGCCAGGGTGTTGTGTGAGGACGGGAGACTGGAACACGCATTTCCGGTAAGTAGCTTGGGCAAAGTTTTTGTATTTTTTTTTAATTATTTTGTTATATGAGCAACTGAAGTCTTTTTCCCATATGTTGAAAGCCAGACAAGGGTTGTGTGTAAACTGAGTGGCTTGTATTACCTGTGGTGACTGGTGAATTAGTGAAAAATGACGGGTCAGGTGCGGAAGTGATCAGAAAATAGGGTGGATTGGGATCGCTGATGAGATAGGACAGAGCCTGGTGTTCCCCTTCAGGAAATACTCGAGCTGAGTCGAGGACTCTAGTGGGAACGACCTTGCGTGACCGCGTTCTGAAGCACATGTAAAATCAGTGACCATGGAGCAGCGAGACGTCACGAGCAGGGTGACGTAAGCAACAGAAAGCATAAAAGCACATCCGGCCAGGCGCAAACCAGCTTCTACTCTTCAGTAGCGCTCTGTGTATGTGTCTGTCTATTTACTATTGTCTGTCCGCACAAGCACTCATATACAGTATATATAAAACAATGAGAAAGTCTATGGCGAGCGAACGTCATTACAAATGCTGTGTTTCTCCCTGCCCACGATTTCTGGCGGCGGGGGATACACACGATTCGTGTGTCGTTTGTTTAGGAGCGAAGCACGCACGGTCAGCTTTCGAGCAGCTGATTGTCATCACTGCGAGCTGATCGCAGCGCAACGCGCACGCGCTCTAGCTGTCGGGACGTTTATGACTGCCGGCCAAGGCTCGCGCTCCGACTGGCAGCCGAGTCCCGCGTGCCGAACGGCACAGCACAGACTGATTGTCCCTGGGCATCGCAGGCCGTGGATCTCAGACGGACACAGGCAAGTCCGAAGACGCAGGAGTCCGATCATTATTCGACGATTCCTCACCTGCTAGACTCCACACGGCTCTCCTCGACGCGGCCCCCACCCACCGCGAGAGAGAAGAAGCCAAGCCGCTTTCAGTCTATCTTCCTCGAGAGACCAGGTGGAACCGGTGAACGAGTAGAATCACGACGGCACAGAAGGAGCAGCTGGACCTGGACCCCACCAGTCCCTCGCGTATGCGTGTGATGTTTGTGATTAGGGGGGTGTTCGCGCACCACAATCCCCTATCGTTGGCCAGACCTGAACAGGAACGCTTCCTAAACACATTAGCACCGGCATGTTCGAAATCCCCAGACTCCCCCGGCCTCCCAACGGCCGCCCGGGGCCATTCGTTATAAACCGATCTCCATGAGGTGACAAGAAGGGGGCACCAGCGAGAAAACCGTACTCATCACGTAATACAGCACCCACAGCGGCATTGAGGTTCCAAAGAAACCCTCGTGCGGGCTGACTGATACGGTCCTTTATGTGTTCGGCAGATTGCCCAGTGTGGAAGCAAGAGCTTCGAGCTATCTTCTCCTTCGCATCCGTCCTGAAGGCCACCACCCTGAAGCTTCCACACGGCCTGTTCGGAAATCGAGTCGGTTGGGAAAAGACATTATACGGCACGGTAGGTCAGGCTGGCGAGTTTGCACACCATGGCGGGTTCAAGCATATGTGGATGTTGCACTGAACGGTTTCATCAGAGGGTGGGGACTCATGCCTCTGAACACGCGCAAGCAGCCAAAGTCATAAGATCCTTTGTATATCACGCCGTTCAAAAAACAGAGCGAAGTGCCCACCCGCACCCACGCCACAGAAAGATCGAGGGGTGGGGGCGAGGCTCATCAAGTTGGGGTTGTGTATAAAGAACCACGAAAAAACGGCTCTGCGGACCCGAGTTGACTTTGTCATAAGAGGACCTCGGGACCCAGACGAACTGTCACTACCATTGTCAGCGTCACTGAGGGGCAGACCCACCATGGCCACAGAGGGAAAGGCAAACAAACACTCAGATATATGGTGCACAATCCACCTCACAGTGCCCTCCGGAAGCGGCTATTCGATACCCCGACACCCTACAGGAAGCGTCAGGGTGCAGTGAGCTCCGCCGCGAATAAAAAATGCGAAATTCCCAGCTGCCGCCCGGCAACGGTACGGCACGGGAGAGCTCGCCCCTCAAGTGAGGGTGCTACAGCACTCAGGTCCGTTGTTCCTTCAGTGCCCTCACGGAGGTTCAGTATGTATTAAACACCTGACCAACAGCGGTAGCTTCAGCGAGGCTCAGATGAGCTCACCGATCGAGCGCAAAACGAGTCCCAGCTGCCGCCCGGCAACGGTACGGCACGGGAGAGCTCGCTCCCTCAAGTGATGGTGCTACAGCAGTCAGATCGGTCGTTCCCTGCCGGTCATCCAGACGATCACGAGGCACGACACGGAGTCCCTCTACTAATCACAGACCCCGCTCGCGAGATGGTTCCACTAGATCAAGAGTTTTCTAGGTAGCAGTGGAAAAAAATTCTCACCAAAATATCGGACGAATAAATGGGTCCTGCAGACTGTCGAGAAGGTGACCGAACCAGTTCGGTCTCGTCCGCTCGTTTCAACGGGTCATCCCCATAGTGGGCCCCCGAGCAGGACAACAGCGCAATGCCACCACCGACGGTCCGCTTACTCTTTGAGGCGGGGCACACTCGACCGCTGTGCTCCTTGTCTCTCTCGACACGAGACCGTCCGGGATCATACCACAGCAGATCCTTGTCATCGTTTGCCGAAGCAGGAGTCGGAGGGGATTATGCGCCGGAATCTTAGATCTACATATTCGGAAACCGCGCTGTCAAATGGCTTCGGTTCAAGATGCTCCCTATCAGCAGATAGTATCTCAGATCCAGTCAGAGGACTGGTTTGTTACGATAGATCTCAGAGAGGCTTATTTCCATGTTTCCATCCTCCCACAACACTGGAAGTTCCTGAGGTTTGCATTCGGGGGCAAAGCGTACCAATATCGAGTTCTTCCCTTCAGCCTGTCACTCTCAACCCGCACTTTCACGAAATGTGTGGATGCAGCTCTGGCTCCCCTGCGACTCCAGGGCATCCGCATACTCAATGAATATGACGAATTGGGACCAACTAGTCAATCGGAGCAGAAGGCGGAATCACCGGCATCTAAAGAAGTCGCCATCGCACCATACGATAAGGAGAGTTGGGGTTAAGACTAAATGCCAAGAAGAGTGTTTTTTCTCCACTACAGAGAACCACTTATGTTGGTGTGGTGTGGGACTCAACCTCGATGCACGTCTGTCTCCTGCTCGAATCGATTCAATCCTCACGACAGTCACGAGGGTAAGAGGAGGCCAGTCACTCACTGTCAAACAGTATCAGAGGCTGTTGGGCCTGATGGCAGAGGCGTCCAACGTGATACCTTTTGGCCAGCTGTACATGAGACCCCTTGCAAAGTGGATGGCTCAGAAAACCAAAGGTTTTGTCCCTGAGGGGGAATCCGAAAGCTTTGCAGAAATGATCAAGGTACGCAAGGCAGATACTTACGTATGCAGACATGTGGAAAGAAACGTTGTATCCTGGATTTAAAGGCCAGACGTTAGGGGAACTCTTAGTCGCGACCGTAAGGCTACAAAGACGGAAGTGCAACTCTTACATGGGATGGGGAAAAAAAAAAACAAAAAAAAACAAACAAAAAAAAAAAAAAAAAAAAAAACGTGGTCAATGACAAGTGGACGCTCGCAAACAGGGTCTGTGGGAAAGGACATCATCTCTTTTGGCACATCAACTGCATGGAGATGCTGGCCGTGTTTCGAGCTCTAACACACTTCCTTCCAGACCTAAGGGGGCATCATGTGCTTGTCCGCACTGACAACACATCGGTGGTCTCCTACATTAATCGGCGGAGTTATGGATGCTGTGGGCATGGCCCCTGAGGGGGCTCAGCTCCTAGCATCTGGTCTCTCAACAGAGGTTGTTGAGACTATACTCCAGTCAAGAGCTCCCGCCACTAGGAAACAGTAAGCCTTAAAGTTGAAGATTTTCACTTCATGGTGTGGACAGCGACTGCAGAACCCAGTCAACTGCCCAATTGGTACAGATCTGGAGTTTCTGCAGGAGCGATTCTCCGCGGGGTTATCTCCCTCCACTCTGAAGGTATATGTGGTGGCCTTAGCTGCTTACCACACACTTCTGGGTGGTTAATCATTGGGAAGACACCCACTTGCCGCTCGTTTCCTCTGTGGCACCCTGAGGCGGAGGCCGGTACAGTGCACCAAGGTGCCCTCACGGGACCTGGCTGTGGTTCTGGAGGGCATATGCAATGCCCCCTTTGAACCCATAAAACAAGTTTCGGTCAAGTTGCTCAGTCTCAAGACCATCTTTCTCCTCGCTATATCCTCACTAAAAAGCATTGGGGATCTTCAGGCACTTTCTGTTTCATGCCTGGAGTTCGCTCCAGGCATGGTTAGGGCATTACTTTACCCGAGGGCCGGGTATGTCCCCAAGGTGCCCACTTCTTCACCAGGGCCCAAAGTACTTCAGGCATTCTGTCCTCCTCGTACCGAGGAAAGTAGGCACAAGAAAGGCGTAAATAGTCTGCTCTGTACACAGTTCGAATATTTAAGAAGACCACTGGGACGCAGTAACGCACACAGTGCTGCCCTGTGGCATAAGGCAGATCAGCTATTTGTTTGTTTTGGTCCGCAAAAGAAAGGATCTCCAGCGACCAAGCATACTATGAGTAGATGGGTGGTCAAGGCCATCTCACTAGCCTACGAGTCCCCTGGCCTCCCATCACCTATGGGGGTCAGAGCACACTCGACCAGGAGTATGGCGGCCTCCAAGGCTTTCAGCTTGGTGTGGCCTTGCAGGATATTTGTGCTGCAGCGGGCTGGTCCTCTCCACACACTTTTGTCCGCTTTTACAACCTAGACCTGGCTTCTACACCAGGTTCCCAAGTTCTCTCTTCGTGATGGGCTCATAGGATACACACACAGGCAGGGACTTGGTAGCATGGCGCAGTGGGTATTCTTGTTCCCAAAGCGACTCGACGCAGCTCGAGTCCTGAAGGGGAACTTCTCTAGGTTACGTATGTAACCATGGTTCCCGAGGGAACGAGACGCTGAGTCTCTTCGCCATACTCCCTGCATCCCTGCAGGCGCTACTTCATCGAAGCTGGTTTGCGCCCGGCCGGATGTGCCTTTATGCTTTCTGGTGCTCCATTGGACGGATTTGACACGTGCTTCAGAACGCGGTCACGCAAGGGCGTTCCCAAAGCGTCTCGACGCAGCGTCTCGTTCCCTCGGGGAACCAGGGTTACATACGTAACCTAGAGACGTTTCTGTGACACTTATACAGTGCTCTCCCCTCTGGTCTAACATTATTACTCATCTTAAAAACAGTACACCACAGTGTCAACTCTTTCATGTAGTCCCTTTTTGTTAAAAGATTTTACACAAGCTTTATACAATTTTTGTCCCATTACTTTCATACAAATCAATTTCTGTCACCTTTTCAGATTCCAAATAAAAACCTGTACAATCACCTACATTTTGCGAAAGAAGCTGGTCCTTCTCATTAGGAATAAATTCCCCATCACTGTAACCTTGAAGCATTTTTAATTATTCTGTTGTAAAAGCAGATTGTAATTTCTGTAGTACTTGTGTAAAAATTCGATTGGATTTTACTCCTAAAAGAACGGCTACATCCCCAGATTTTCCAAGACTTGGGGCAGTCACTTTGACTAAATGTTCAATTGTTATAATCTTGGATTTAATGAATGCTGCAGTCATTGTCCCACATGCAACCAAAATGTCCAAATGTGATCCATAGATCAGGGGTTCCTTCAACAGCCAGAATAAAGATGATGTAGAACCAGTTATTTTCACTTGAAAGAGGACCCATACTTTAAAAAGATTCCTGTAAAACTCCGGCATCCTGGATGTGTTTACTTTTTTGGGATCTAACAAGAACAAAGGCTTATCCAAACATAGCCCCTCAGCAGTCTTTAAAATTATACTGGCAACTGGCCTCCAGCTTAAGTTCTCTGGGCCAGTAAGGAATCACTGTATAAACTGTAAGCGAAAAAAAGCATGCATGTCCTACTTGTAATGTGCAAAGTACCTTATTCCTCATCCTTCCTTGGTGAGTACAAGCAATATGGGTGTTTTCATTATTTTTGTTATTTCTATTTATGTTGTATACGTGGAACAATGCACCCCCCCCCGCCCCCCCCCCCCCAAAAAAAAAGGATTGGATTTCTGCAAGTAAATATGCAAACGATGGAAGGGGCAATACAAGCCAGTCAGTGTCATAAAGAAGAGGCCACCAAATTAGTAATAATGAGGGTACATCCTCTATATAATAAATTCTTTACAATCCCTTTGCAATTCATTAAACAACCTTTTAGTTTTTCAATTAATCCCTCCCAATTTTTTTGAACAATCATTTCATCACCTAAAAACACTCCTAAATATTTTAAACCATCTTTTTTCCAGGTCAAACCCATTTGGGAGTGTTGGTACCCCTCTTTCCCACTTTCCTACTAACACTGCTTCGCTTTTACCCCAGTTTATTCTTTCTGAAGAGATCATTTCGAAATCCCTCAATGTTTTTAATCATCATTTTGATTATTCAGTATTATGACAACATCAGCAGCATATGCTGATAGACATAAAGTGCTTTTACAGGCTTGTACAAATACCCCTTCTTAAACTCTTAACACATTTATTTAAAAGTGGTTCAATTGCCAACGTGTAAAGTATCCCAGACAGAGAACAGCCCTGTGTTACCCCACGACACACTTTTGTTAACTCTCAATACACTCTCAATGTCATTGTATAAAACTTTTATATATCCAATACAATCTGAACTAATACCAAATGCATATCAAGTTTTCCACAGATAGTCATGTTCTACACCAGGGGTCTCCAACCTTTTTTACACCACGGACCGGTTATGTTTGGAAAATATTCTCGCGGACCGGCTGGACGCTGGATTAATATATAATAACAATAATATATGGCTGGATTAATATATAATAATATATATTAGGCTATTACATAGTATTATAATAGCATTATATAGTGGTTCAATGCATTATATTGTGTTTTTTTTTGTCACAGTTCGGACTATTTTTTCGGATAAGCAAGAAAAATTTTTTTTAAAGCACAGAGAATGACAATGCCGTGAAGGGTTTTTGACAGGCTAATTTTATATGTATACACAACTCGGTATTTCCACGCTGTCTGAAACACGTCTCTATATGCTTTTGCGCCGCGTGAATTGTGTCGAGACAAACAGCGAGGGGTGGAGTCAACCATATATTGAGCTCTCCTTTCATTTCTTCTTGTGAGGTTTAAAATTGCTTTGTACGGTAAATAGGCAAATTAATCTGTCATTAAGTGTCTCATCTGCACGTATTTACGGATCAATGCGATCGTTTACACTCCTAATATGTGATCCGAACATTCTTTTAATTACTTATTTGTAACATGCAAGATTGTCAATTTGGTACACCATATCGATGCTGGGTATACAATGAATATATACTAGAAGAGGTGAGAATCCTATCAAATTAGACAGAAGTCCGCCAAATAGCATGATGTGTCAATCTATATCATATTTTTCCAGGACGTTCTGGCAACCCTGGTAGCACATTTTCCACGGCCCTGGTAGGGGTCGCGACCCGGGGGTTGGTGGACCTGGATCTACCAGACCACAAAATTGCTTTCTCCTGATCTAGAGAATGACAAATCCCCATATCTATACCATAATTTTAGAAACATCAAATAAAATAGCTTATTAAATGGATGTTATCAAATGATCGTAAAGGTACACGGGAGTAGGGCTGTGACCAGACGGATTTGTCTTCCCGCGCAAAACACCCTTCCTAGTCTAGTAGCGATAACACTTTTGACGAGCAATTTTAGGCACAGCACAGCAACGATACAGGTTTGCCAGTAGTGTTAGGTCGCTCATGTTAATTTTGGCAAAAGTGGTAAGGAGCTGCTCTTCTACATATCCTAGGCAGAATTCACTACTGACTAAGGACCGAGGGGTTAAAGTACCAATTTTTTTTTGGCACGTTCGGTCCTAGAGAGCCGCAGTCCTACAGAATTCAGCTCCAACCGGAAAAAAAAAAAACTCACTTGCCGATAGCCTTAATAATATGAAGACATTATTAGGCTATTCGGTGTGTTCGGATTAGGGTTGGAGCTGGACTCTGCAGGACTGCGGCTCTCTAGGACCGAACTTGCCTACACCTGGACTAGACTGTCACTGAGAACTGCCAGCAGATCCTCCCCTATCACAGGCCAAAAGGCTTTATAGAACTCAACTGGGATTCCATCTATCTCAGGAGCCTTGCCATTCTCCATACTTTGGAGAGCTTCATGCAGTTCTCCCAGGCTTATAGCCCTCTTGAGTGCTGCATTAGAATCTTCAGAGACCTTTGGCAGTTCCTCAAATAAACACTGTTAAACAACCTGATCTTCCTTGTGTTCACAACTATAAAGCTTTTCATAAAAAAAAAAAACATTTGCTCTTTTCTGAATTTCAATAGGGCCTGATATCAGAGAACCGGTCTCAGAAAATAAACAATGTATAACATGTTTTTGACCTTTCTTTTTTTGTAGACTAAAGAAAAATTTTGATGGCACATCCATCTGGTCTATATCTGTAAACCGTGATTAAACTAGCGCCCCCTGTGCTTTCACTCTTTGCATGTCAGACAACACATATTTTTCTTAAAAGGGTCATAGGATGCCCATTTCCCACAAGTTGATATGATTCTTTAGGGTCCTAATGAAAACTCTATAACATTCTTTGGTTAAAATTTCTCAATGGTAGGGTAAAAAAAACACACTTGTCTTACCCTGTCACAAAGGACAGTCTTTGAGAGCATGCAGATTTGTAAGCATTTCCCCTTAATGTTAATGAGCTGCTGACCCGCCCCTCTTCGGGAGCGCTCTCCAGAGAGACTGCTTACTTTAGCTGCATTCATCGTGAAACTGGCTAATTTGCACATTATTAGTAAAGGCAATATGCAAAGATTCGTTAAAAAAACTTTACACTTACTTCTTCTGTAGGTGAAGCGGGGTCAACTGCCGCATGATTAAGCGCGAAATTCCATAGACGGACAATTAGGTAGATCGGCGGGGGGGCGCATTCCCTTCAAAAACAAACATAATCCACTGCGTCTTCAGCAGCTCAGATGTCGGGAGTAAATGAAGACTGCTATGTTCATTATTTCATCCAACAACAGAAGACCTCAATCGCTTAGGAGTCATTCTTGTCTACAACTGCTCCAGCGGTGAAACAATGGCGGACTGATAACAGCTCACTCAGGGCGGGTTTAAAGACAGACGCTAGTCCAGTCTGTGCTGAAATGCTACTGTCAATCAAACTATCGTGGGGTCGAGGCATCTGAGATCGGCTCGATTTGAGAAAGGGGTAAAGATTTTAGTAGATTGACAAAAAACCACTGGGTGGATTTTTATCATTATAGGGTGGTTGTGTACACACACTGCCAACACACATTTCAGTTCAAACAACTCGTAAAAGTGCATGTAGCATTATATGACGCCTTTAAAAAAAGGGCTTCGATATGTGTTTGGTTTCATTTTCATCTTCTCAAACTTTAATAGATTTAATTATATCTTTTGTGACATTGTGAGTGTACTGTTAACATTGTTGCTTGATTTGGGTTTTACCAAACCCCCACCATGCTTGTAACGACTGAAAACTTGCTTTTTCATTCCTAAAACTTTCCCAAATGTATTTAAACATGTCTTTAAAATGTACATCACTTAATAGATTTGTATTAAAATGCCAGTAAGCACTTTTCAGCTTGACAGAGCTTTAAAGTTACTGTACATATAACTAGGCTATGATCAGAAAACCCAACTGGGGTTATGAAGCAGTTCTTAAAAATACTAAGATGGTATTTAAAGCAATATAATCTGTCTAATCTTGCTAATGACAACATGTTATCACGGGCATGTGCCCATGTATACTGTTTAAAATTCCCATTTAAACTCCTCCATACATCACATAAATCATTAGCTTCAGTCATCTGAATAAATCGTTTACGAGAAAGCATATGTGGTTCTACATGTTACAGGTCTTTATGTTACTTTCCACACAGTTAAAGTCTCCGCCCAAAAATAAATACTCTTCACTATTACATTTATCTAAAGATTCAGTAAGAACATGTAAAAACACCATTATTTCTGATGGTAGAGTTGGGGCATATACACAAATAAAATCAAGGGTGTGATTCTCAACCTGAGTTCGAATCTTTAGCAATCCACCTTTCACAACCTCTTCCATCTCAATGGAATAGGGAGTAAAACTATTTGCAAATAAAATAGCAACCCCTCCACTAAGCAAAGATTTATGATTTTAAAAGGAGAGACCTTTAAATAATTTTTCCCATTCAACAGCATTGGTTACATCACTATGCGTTTCTTGTACAAGTAAAACATCAAGTTGTTTCTGATTCATAGTTTCATATATCACTGTGCGTTTTATACAATCTCTAGCTCCATTCACATTTAAAGACGCAATGTGAATGTCAACCATTTGAAAAAATAAAAAATAAATAAACTTAGACCATAAAGAAAAAAGCAGCCAATAAGGGCCAAAAGTTTGAGCCAATTTACTGCCATTAACTTTTCAGCTGGTTTTGTAGTTTTGTCACAAATTGTTTCAACCTATAAACCTCTTTGTTTGTGAAACATCCCTCACTCATGAACATTCTAATATTTTCCACAAAGCGTTTGATGTCTGGAAAATAGTCGGCAACCTGTACCCCCTCAGATTTATTTTTTAAAAACTTCCTGATTTCCTCAGTATCATAATCTTGACATGTCCATTCATTGGGAACAACTAGAAGCACCAGAATTAGAAAAATCACTCTCGCTGCTAATATCATGAACATCTGACTCCTTTTCATTTTCTGATTTTCTAGCTTGTTTCGATTCTGAAAACGTATCTTTCTTTTTTCTCTTTAAAGGTGTTTTAAAAACAGCCTGATCCATATCCATCATTAAATTATCACTTACATTGACACTCTCTGAAGGGGATGTTTTGTCCGACACTATACACTGACATGTGAAATATCCATGATCTCATCAGCCTTGGACTCATTCCTAACGACGACAGGGACAACTAAATCATTCTCTCCATTATTTTCTACTACAGCCTGATTCACCTCTTCTGTCTGTGAATGAGGCACAGTATCAGTTAAGCTACTAGTGGATGGCCTGGGTTCAGCTTGGATTGGGTCAGGAACATTATCTGTTGTTCCTTCATTCCCGACTTGCACACCATTTTCATTTGAGGCATCCTGCACGTTTGTGCCATTTTTGTCTGGACAAACACGCACGAGATGTCCCGTTTTGCCACAGCCAAAGCACTTCATCACATCAGTACTTACAAAGACAGTGTAATCAAAGTCCTCAACTCTAAATGTCAGATTCAGGTTAAGCTCAGTTCTATTATCTTTCAGGATCATATAAGTAAATTTCCTGAAAGATACTACATGTTTAATCAAGTCTGACTTACTTCCGAGAGCAATTTTTTTCATGGGACTGACTATCTTTCTAAAAGGTGACAGTTCATTAATTAAACTTTCATCTTTAATAAACGGTGGAACATTAGATAACGTGACTTTCTTAGCAGGGGTAGAAAGGGGAAGCACTGGGGTAAACGAACCGCTAATTACTACACCTTTCTCCACAACGTCGTTTGCTTTCTCAACTGAATTCAAAAACAAAACAATAGCGAAAACAATAACAAAACAATATGAAAGAATTAATTCTAGATGCTGCTAAAATAAATTCATGGCCAACGACATCACCAACGGCCAGAATGCACTCCTCCACATTCACCGCGGACACCACTTTCACTCCATGGCGCCGTATGAGAGACTCCGAACTACTGCTTGTGTTTTGGACTGCCATGGTTCCCAGTGATGCACTGGTTGGAAATGCCCGAAAACCCCTCAAGGAAACCTTATTTCACCACTCGATACACCACAGATATCAAATACCCCGAAAAAGAAAAGAAATAGAAAAGAAAAAAAAAGAGAAAGCAATTGTTCTTGCCACAGCGGGCAAACACCGCTCACACTCACCACATGCTCCTCACACTCGCTCAACAGACACTCACGCATGTACAGAGAGAGAGAGAGATGCTGAGCTTGCTGATAAATCCTGAAAAGAAACAGAATACTAGAGAAAATAACAGTTTGAATTAAGATTTAAATAATTTAGAGTCTGAAACAAACTCTTGAAGTGGAGTTGGAAATTTCAAGATCGGATAGATCATCTTTATAACAACTGCATCATACAGAGGAAACAACATATTAACTGCACTGTTTTCCAAGGGAATTGGTGAGTTCAGTGTTCAAACTGAATGATGTTTGTTGTTGAAACAATATACTATCTAAACTAAGGGGGAAATTAACATATTTTGTCTGGTGTATAACAAATGTACGCAATATCGCTTGAAAACTGTTAACAATTAATCTTGTGACTAATTAAGTTGTGGAGTGAACGATATTGAATCAAAATTTGTTTTGAACTGTGATGATTTAATTAATGAGTGAATTAAATGTGCTGACCGGTTATGTGCAGGCCGACTTACTGGCTTTTCTGAATATGAAAGGTTTTTTTCAGCTATCGATTTGCCGACATGGGAGGACCTGATATCTCGGAGGATGCAGTTAACAGATGGACAGCCACCTATAAGATGAAAAGGAGATGGAACGACTTGTGGACGTTGCATCGGATAAACTGGTTGGATAATTTTTTTTTAATCTGCACTACACTTCACAACTCTGAAGTGGAGGCAGAACGATGTACATGGCTGATTGTGGTATGAACGAGCCTTTAAAAAAAAACGTGGGAGGGGGGGATGGCATCTATTAATTTTTCTGCATCTATAGAGACTGAGCGTTCATTCATCACCATGTATGGTCATTAATACTATATTTTGTATTTATTTTTCATGTGATGAGTTCTGATATTAATATCTGAGTTTGATTTAGCTGATTCCTTTGAGTGTGTTATGTACCTCAGCATTTCACTGCCAATGTGAGAGGTTGAATGGTCCAAAATTTAGTCAATTTGATGTAACCTGTTGAAAAGAAAAGTTATTTGTTACACAATTAGAAGAGAGGAAAAGCAAACTTCAAACTTAAGATTAAATTGTCTATTTTTCCTCAATTTAGTGATCTTTAAAAAGGGAAAATCAGTTGAAATTTTGACATCGTTATCGACATCTGTCAATTTCTGTATGTTTGCATCTTTAATTTTTATTTTCTAATATATTTACATAAAGCTTTTAATCTCTTAACTTGCAAGTGTGTTTCCTGCCTCCTGTGATACCTAAACCTTCTGAAGACCCTGTGATTAGATAAAGTCTTCAGGGAAATATCACTACTTGTTACTTACCTCAAGTTATAGCAGTATCACACAAGTGTTACACATAAATTGGCGAGCCAGCCAGGAGGCAGAAAATAACACTAGCTGCGTTTACATGGACCCTACTAATCCGATCGTAATAGGACTAGGAGCACAATCAGAATTAAAAAGTCACATGTAAACACGTCAATCGGATTGAATTGGCCAGATCAGACTAAAATTTTGATCGGATTGTAAGGGGTAGTTTATTCCTTTTGGAATCTGAGCAAGAGGACATGTAAACACTTGATCGGATTGAAACCGAAACTGGAAAGTAGGCCGAACAGTCTCACCAGTTGTACGTTAAGAAATACGTAAAGTGACAGTATGCGCAGCTGGAACCCGAGCTGTTCTTCTGAGTGTATAAAGTTGGTACTTAACCTTGGATGTGTCCAGTGTCATTATTAAAATCCAAATCCTCTGGACACTCAGCATCTGTGAAGTGGAGCAGGGGTGGGGAAAAAGGTTCCCCCCACCCTAGTCCTTGTTTACACTTACTCTCATATCAACCTGACAATGGTGTTTGGAGTGCGAAAGGGCGAACTTTTAACTGCTCGATTATGAAAGATAGGCAGCACAGAACAAACAGTTCATGACAGAGCTGTTCGAAGACGCTTAAATTGAGGCACGAGCAGATATAAATAAATATCAAGTGTGCTTTTTAAAACAGTATGTGACAACAGGGGGAAACTCTGTATATCCATGCAGTGTGCGCATGTCAAAAGATTAAATCCAATCAGAAGCTTGTGACATATAAACGCACATATCAAGTAAAAAGTAGTATGAATGAAAAAACCGTAACCAGAACCACCGGGTTGGCCCGATCACTTATTAGGTTGGTTTCACTGGGATAAACGACCGACAGTACGGAGTCCAGACATCAATCAGAATGAATTAATTCCAATGGAAGCAAAAATTGTCCATGTAAACGTACCTACTGTTCATATTCAAGTCTTATTACAATGTATTAACCCTCAGTGTGGTCCATCCCGGAACGCCTATTTTATCAAAAAGTGCCCCCTCAGCGGCGTCTAACCGATGATCTCCGAAAGGCCAAGAAGACAGACAATTTTATTTTGGTCCAGACAAAATAAGAACATTATATTGTCCATTTTTATATTTGTTCCCTACTTTTATTTAGTTAAATTTATTTGATTGTTATTTTATTTTAGTCACATTAAATTCTGGATATTTTTAGGAAATGAGCATATTTTCCTCAGATGTTTAGGGACCAAAGAATATATTAGGAAAACAAAAACAGAAAGAAAAAGAAAGACACAATTTCTGCATTAAGTTTAGACTTAAACATGATGATCAATCAGGACCTAGGTCACTGAGTGGCTCTGATGTCATTTCGTGGCATAGGTGAGAGGAATAGCAGAGGAAATATAATACAATTGCAATTTAGTATGATTATAGCACTAGAAGGGCTATTGTATCCTATGAGATTCTTAAATTAGCACCAAAACAAATGGAGAAACTCAATTTAAAATACATCCAACTTGAGGCTTCATTAAAGGCTATTCAGAATATATCCGACAACTGTACATTTCAGATGTATATTCATTATGATGACCACTTAAAAAAAAACTATATTTGTAAAAAAAAAAATGAACATTGATACATAAATTTTAAACCAAACAGGATTTACATATTTTACAGTTTCATAAAAGTGTAGATAACAAATATAGAAGATAAATAAAATCAAATGAATAATATATGATATTAAACTCATTGGGTCCATCCACACTCGCGTTCACTCAAGAATTAATACCTGTTAAGTCAGAAAATAAAACAATACACACAATGACGAGCGTACATGCCCAGCAGAAACATCATAAATGCTAGAATGGTTTCAATGGGAGTGTGTGTGTGTCGTGTTCATTGTGTGTAGCGTAGTGTGGTGTGTGTGCCTGTGGTGTGGTGTATGTGAGTTTTTTGGTCAGGGTGCATCAGCCAAAGCTAAGCTCCATTGTTTGGGTATGCAATCTTTTCTGGAGTGTGTCAGATTTTTAATATGTGTAATACGAGAATGAATTAAATAAGACAAATAAAAAAATGCTGTTTTTTTTCGGACATTCCATTCATTCCTATGGCCCGGTCAAAATGACCCGTGAGGGACACTTTTGTTACTTTTTTTAATTAAGCTTATTTTTTACAGAACTAGCAACTCCGCGAAATCGACAAAAAATTTATGTATCACTCTGCATGACTGCAGAGGTTGACAAAATTAAAAATTAAATAAAAAAAAAGTTTTTTCGTAAATTCCATGCTTTTCCAGTGGCGGGTCAAAATGACCAACGAGGGACACTTTTGATACTTTTTTATAGCACCCACTTAAACTGCTCGAATTCACTCTAATTGTTTTCCCATGTATTTCCGGTTCAAGTGTGGGAAAAGTAACAAAGTCTCATAACATAACGATCAACGGTCGATTTTTTAAAAATGAGTTTTGAGTCAAAATGTCCCGAGGGACGGATGAGGATTTTTTTTTTGACTTAACACAGTTAAATTTGAGTGACGGGTGGAGACAAATGAGTTTATATAATATGATCATATTTCTTGACCTGGTAAGGACTCTAGTGACTGCATTTTGGATTACCTGTAGCTTGTTTACTGAAGATGCAAGACAACCACCTAGCAGTGCATTACAATAACAATAGTCCAGTCTAGAGGTCATGAATGCATGAAATAGCTTTTCTGCATCAGAAACAGGTAACATGTTTCGTAACTTGGCAATGTTTCTAAGATGGAAGAATGCTGTTTTTGTAACATGGGAAATATGATTTTCAAAAGACAAGTTGCTATCTAATATAACACCCAGATTTTTGACTGTAGAGGAAGTAACAGTACACCCGTCTAGATGCAAATTTTAATCCAAGAGATTGTGTACTGTCTTTTGGTCCAAAAAGTAATATCTCTGTCTTATCCGAATTTAATAGGAGAAAATGATTGGTCATCCAACCTTTTACATTTTTAACACACTCTGTTGCTTAGATAATTTGAAGTTTCATCTGGTCTGTTGAGATATAGTTGAGTATAATCAGCATAGAATTATTAGTGGGAAATATCGTCATTTTCTCATAATCTTACCAAGGGGGCAACATGTATATCGGGAAAAAAGAGCAGAGGACTAGAACAGATCCTTGTGGGCACTCCATAATTTTACGGTGATAATTGAGGAGGATCCCTATTTAAACGAACCCATGGTTAGCGATCGACAGGGTAGCGATCGAAAACCATTTAAGCTGCCCCTGTGAATACCTGTATAGTTTTGTCAACGATCTAGGAGATGTATGATCTATAGTGCGAACGCTCGAGCACTAAGAGCAAGTACCACCCCCCAAACTAGCAATGAGCTCATTGCCTTGGTCTGACGCAAGCCTTGGTCTGACGCAAGAAGCAAGAAAAAAGTGCAGTTTCTGTGCTATGGTGGGACCTGAAACCTGACATGAAATTCTTCATAGAGATAATTTTTTTGCAGGGAGGAAGGAGCACAGTTGACAGACAACTTTTTCTAAAATTTTTTACATAAAATTTTTTGTCATTTTCTCAAAACCTTAAACACAAATCCAAATACTCAAACTAAATTCACGTAACCTCTGACTTTTCCATCAAAATCAAACAATCACTGCAAAAACATTTCACTTGCACTCAAAATCAAACAGTTCTCTCAGATCACACACTCATCAGTCAATAAAATAAACACTACAGAGCATCCATTAGACACTACAGAGAAAAATGGAAAACACAGCATCCAGAACATTACAGAAAAAGTATATTGTATTGAGTAAACAAGTATAGTATAGTGTAGTATAGTATAGTATAGTATAGTAATTGCAACTGAGTACGGTGAATTTATTGTATAGGATCTGTATGTACTGCAAGAATAGTATTGTGCGAATATGATAGCAGAGGCGGACAAAGTACTCAACTACATTACTTGAGTGAAAGTACGGATACTGCTGGTCAAATATTACTCCAAGTGTAAGTTGTAAAGACAGATTTTTACTTAGGTAAAAGTACAGAGGTACTTGCTTTTAAAAGTACTTAATTACCAGAAGTAAATTTCCTTTTTTATGTCAATGCAATGTTTTATTGTTGTACGTAATACTTGCAATCCTTCTGATGCAACTTAGATATTTACACCGACTAGCTTGTAGTATCTTTGGAATAAAAAGCTTTTAGAATGTTAAAAACCTATACACCCCTACCCACCCCCACAAAAGCTGTATGGTAGTGATCTCACACAGCTCTGGCAGAGTGCGCACACATCTATGTGTAGCCATTCATCCACATTTGAACAGAGTGGACATTGAAATCCTGTAAATACAGAGTGATAAAAAAATCAAACCTGCTTTAAAATGCAGCAACACAACTGTAGTTGTAAACTTTACAACAGCAACACTGCTTTACCAAAAAAGCAAAACAGCAAGACTTATTTGACATCAAAACAAAATTTAAAAAATGCTGTCTGATCGCTCTCGCAGTACTTTGATGTCACACACAGAATGGTCTGTGCAGTGCTGCTTCAGTCCAACACCTATTGTGTTTTATTAGGAGACGCACAACAGTTCTTCTGTGGCTTTATAGGTAATATTTTCACTTACACAATTGAGCAAAATCAGACAATATTGTGTCTAATATATACCACAATATTAACTTCTTATTATTGAATTGTTGTAAATAAACATCACATTTGCAACTGTTCAGTGTTAAAAAAAAATGCTGGGAAATCACTCATGTAGCCCTACAAGAGTGATTACCGATAAACTGCCTGAAAAAAAAGAAAGTCACGTTTTAGAGAAGAAAAAAATCACCCACTGACTTTCAAAGCTGCTACATAGTAACGACTTTCTACTTCGAGGACCTTGATAGAAATGTAGTGGAGTGAAAAGTACAATATTTGTCTTTCAAATGTAGTGAAGTTAAAGTCATAAGTTCCCAGAAAAAATAATACTCAAGTAAAATACAGATACTCAAAAAGTGTACTTAAGTACAATACTCAAGTAAATGTATTTAGTTACTGTCCGCCTCTGCGGTTGAATAGTACTGAATGTTTGTTATATATTCAGCACTGGATACTGTCCGTCACAACCGGCAAAGGCCAAAAAGTAAAAAAAAACTCAAATGAATGCATGTTACAGTAGAATCTTCAAATACTGTAACTGGGAATAGTCAAATCAGGGCCAATGAGAAGTCATTCTGTCTCAGCAAATCATGTCTTTGTGCTGAGTCCGCCTGGAGCGACTTTGTCAACATCACAAGATAATGGTTGTCTGCTTATTGCTAAGGCAAATAGAAAAGAAGCCCTCTGTCTGACAGATCCACGCCCTTGAGAAACAATCTCTAAACCTTACTCGTTCTATCTCTTATTTCCTCCTCATCCGTCCACTTCATTATGCGCCAAGTACTCTTCCTCTTCTCCTTCTCAGATTGTTTCCATCTATGTTCGTATCATCATTCAGTCACCTGTGCCATTTGTGCACTCTGAACTGGCTCATATTTTGTACAGTTGGTTTGATCACATCATTAGAAACAAGTGTGAACAATTTTAAATTGTTGTGTGTAAACGATGACAACTGTGCTTTAGTTCTGTTTAACTTTTGCAGTTTGTGTTTAATGGTTTGCAGCACAAATGCATCACAGTGTGATAAGTGTTTGAAACTCCGATCCCGGTGAGATGAGAATGTGTTTATAATTTTGCAAAAAGAGTGCATGAGATTTGCAAATAGAGCCTAACTGCCTGAACGTGTTTAAAGTTTAGCAGAAAGAGTGCTTTATTCGATGAATTGGTTTAAGCTAGTGAGAATTTGGTTCAGAGATTGGGGTTGTGTTTTAGCAATTCAGAAAAACTGTAATGAGTTAAAAGGTTTAGCGAAGCACAGTGGGGGATGTGGTGTACAAACGACCAGGAAACAGATAGTTATTTTTGGCAACTCTGTGCTCATTTGTTTACTTCAGATCTCAGCACTTAAATAACATCCTTATCACAGAACAGAACAAGTTTCTCCAACAGAGACAGACCTTTTTAATCGAACGCTCCTCTCTCTAGAAATGCATAGTGATAACCGAGCAATCAAACACCATACGGAACACTACAGGGGAGATTTCACAGAAATTATCAAGGAAATGTTAACTCACATTAGTGAAGCTGTATATCCAATGCAGAATTCAGAGCCTCATGATGCTGCATCTACTGAAACTGTAGTTCATCCTATGGATAACCTCAATTTTCATATACACAGACTCCGGTAACAGCAGCTGATGCACCAACTAAATCTGTTCCACCAAAGCCAGTTTCAGTGAGTCCTCACTTTCTGCTAGTGATATGAACCCACCTGAAATCCATAGAGTTGTCGATGAGCACATTGTGCGCACCAATGACCTGGTAGCTCATGGAAGTTCACTGTTAAGGCTTCGAACCTTCTCCGGGCAGACTCCTCGCCCTCCAAATGAAGTTGACTATGAAACTCGGCGCTCTGGCACTGAATTGCTCTTCCGAGACCCAACTGTCTCCAACTTCCATAGAATACAGAGAATTTGTGAAAGCCTTCTTCCCCCAGCCGCTGACGTTGTTAAATCAGTTGATCATATGGCTTCACCCAGTGCTTACATTCAATTGCTTGATTCTGTTTTTGCTACAGTGGAAGATGGTGATGAACTGTTCGCAAAGTTCATGAAAGTTTTCCAGAATCCTGGTGAAAAGCCATCTGTGTATCTCCAGCGTTTGTTCACGGCACTGCAGTCAGCTGCACGAAGAGGTGGGATTCTCAGCACTGAAGTAAATAAACATCTCTTAAAACAATTCTGTAGAGGATGCTGGGATAACTCCTTGATCCTGGAATTACAGCTTGAGCAAAATAAATACTCACCACAATCTTTTGCAGAATTAATGACCATGCTATGGATCGAAGAGGACAAACTTGTTTCAAAGAGTGCATGGATGAAGCAGCATTTAGTTGCGATACAGTCCCAGACCATCCCAGCAACAGATGAGATAGCTCAACTAAATTCTGTCACCACCTAACTGACCAGTCAAATAGCTGAACTTCGAAGTCAGCTTACTGCTCTGATATCAAACCAAAAGAAGGACAAGCTCAATTCCAAGTCCAATGTATCCAGGGTGTCAAACAGAAAAGGCACTGGGCAGGTCAATGACGAATGTAAGACCACAGGTAGACACTCAGATACCAGAGCCAAACCGGGCTATTGTTTTAGATGTGGGGAGGATGGGCATATTGCCACCTCTTGTCCAAATTAACCCAATCCTACACTAGTATCAGAAAAGAGGAGGCAATTGGAAAAACAACCGAAAGAGTGGGAGTAAAAAAAAAAAGTGCTCCCAATCCTCAGTTAAACTAGGCAGAATTCCTGTTGTGGGACAAACAGGGACTGGCAATTACCAGGCATGTCCCAAACGTTCACAAATGTTGATGGCTCAGACACAATCCAAGCTGCAACAACCTTTTTTACCCAAAGGGTTAATTGGGGCTAAATGCACCGTTCAAATAAGCATTGCAGGGGCAAAATGCAATTGCTTACTCGATAAAGGATCACAAGTTACTAATATTTCTCAATCTTTTTATAAAGAGAATTTGCCAGATCAGCCAATTCACTCTTTGAACAGTTTTAGAAATTGAAAGCGCAAACAGTCAGAATGTACCTTATCTTGGTTACATCGAGGTGACCATCACTTTTCCAAGAGACTTTGTAGAAGTTGACATGGAAGTACTAACTTTGGCATTGGTTATTCCAGATCTTCTTCTTCTGAACCATCTGTATTAGTTGGTACAAACACTTTGGATGGGCTGTACAAATAATTTTCCAAGCAGCCAAGCCGTTACTTTTCCCCGGCATATGGGTGCAAGCAAGTACTCAAAACTTTGGAGATGCGGCAAGCCCAGAATGTAGAAGGACATGTGGGGCTGGTACGCTTAGCAAGGAACTGCACTCAAACAATTCCAGCTGGCCAGAGTGCTATCCTTGAGGTGTAGTTGCTGCCAGTGACCTATGTTTAGACAAACGGGTAGTTGTTGAACATCCCTCTTCCTTTTTGCCGGGAGGATTGATTGTCAAAACATTTGTGGTTACACTTAGAGAGAAGCAACAATGCCACTTACCTGTGTTGATTGAAAATCCTACCATTCATGACATTACAGTCCCTTCTAAGAGCATAGTAACATAATTAAAGGCTGTTCAGTCCGTGTTCCCAAAGGAACAATCTGATACTACAAGCAAAACAAAACTCAAAACCCAATCTGTCCTCGAATTCAACTTTGGCGACTCACCTACCTCAGAGGAGTGGAGAGATAAACTTACTAGACTGTCCCAGACGATGTCAGATGTCTTCTCTATGCACCCTCAGGATTTTGGGTGTACAGATAAGGTCAAGTATAGAATAAACCTTGCAGATGAAACACCTTTTATACATCAGCCCATGCCTGTCCATCCAGATAACCGAGAGGCTGTTAAGAAGCATCTGCAAGAGTTACTTGATGCAGGAATTATACAGGAATCTGAGTCTCCTTATTCCTCACCAATTGTGGTGGTAAGTAAGAAGAATGGTGATGTTCAATTGTGTATCGATTATCGGAAATTGAATCAGCAGACCATTAAGGATGCGTATGCCCTCCCAAAATTGGAAGATACATTTATGGCCTTAACTGGATCACAGTGGTTCTCTGTTCTTGATCTGAAATCTGGTTATTATCAGACTGAAGTAGCAGAAGCAGATAAGGAGAAGACTGCATTTGTGTGTCCATTTGGATTATATGAGTTTAATTGTATGCCACAAGGAGTTACAAATGCTTCAAGCACATTTCAGAGAGTCATGGAAAAGTGCATGGCAGACATTAACCTCAAAGAAGTTCTCGTATTCATAGACAACATAATTGTCTTCTCGGAGTCTGGAGGAGCATGAAGAGAGACTAGTGAGAGTTTTGAGTAGGCTCAAGGAGTATGGGTTAAAAGTATGGCTCTAGAGAAATGTGTCTTTGCACAAACATCTGTGAAGTATTTAGGCCATATAGTCTCTGTACAAGGTGTGACAACCAATCCTGTGAAAGTGGAAGCTGTAAAAACCTGGCCAGTTCCCAAAACCTTGAAAGAGCTTAGATCCTTCCTTGGATGTATTGGCTACTATCGCCGAATTATAAATTATTTTTCAAAGAAAGTGTTTGATCTAATAATCAAGGAGCTCACTACTGCACCAATATTGGCTTTTGCAGACCCAAGCCTGCTTTATATCTTGCATACAGACGCAAGCACAACAGGTTTGAGGGCCTCTCTGTATCAGATGCAGGATGGGAAGCTCAGAGTGATTGCATATGCAAGCCGAGGGCTCTCGAGGAGTGAATCAAGATATCCCGCTCACAAATGAGTTTCTTGCACTCAAGTGGGCGGTGGTAGAAAAATTATATTATTATCTTTATGGTAGCCAGTTTACCGTAATAACAGACAGCAATCCCCTGACTTACGTGCTTTCCACAGCGAAGTTAGACCCAACAGGGTACAGGTTGTTATCTGCACTTTCAATGCATAACTTCAACTGCAATATAGATTAGGAAAACATAACTTGAATGTGGATGGGCTGTCACGACAGCCACATGCCGAACATGCAAATGAAGTTTTCTCTCAGAAAGAACATTATCGTGTTTTGAAATTTGCTAAGAAGCACTCATTGAGTTCTGGTGAACAAGAAGGGAAGTAAAGTTGTGCAGCCCATATGTGACAGTTGTCTTGTGCGATGCTCTGAACCTTCTGAGAGTTTGCCCATTGCTTTTGTTAATTCCTTGGCAATGCATAGAGATGCAGTCCCTGATGTTTATGCAGAGGAAGTGCACTGTGGAGGGTTACCCATCATTCCACATTTGTCTCAAACCGAAATCCAGAGTTCACAGTTATCTGATCCATCTATTAGATAAGTCTTTATGCTTATTCAAACTGGAGAAAGTCTCAGTTTCCTACAGCAAGAAATGAACTTCCAAGGTTTCCCTATTTGCTTAGGGAAAAAGACAGTTTAGAACTGCACAATGGGAATTCTGTATAGGAAAAATAATATCAATATTGCTGAGAAGACTAATTACCAAATGGTTTTGTCAGAAAAGTTCCATGAGGATGTTCTCAAGCAGCTTCATGATGACCTTAGTCACATGAGTATTGGACGTATCCTGGATATGGTCCGAAGCCGGTTCTACTGGCAAAAGATGGCTTCCGATGTTGAATACAAGGATAGGACATGTGGTAGGTGCATAAGAAGGAAGGCTTCACCCTTAGTAAATATTGTGTCTGTCCGGAAAGTTAGAATGACTCCATATCATCCCAGGGGAAATCCTGTAGAGAGATTCAACAGGACTCTTTTGAGTATGTTAGGAACGCTGGAAACAAAGAAAAAGAGTAAGTGGAAAGACTACGTCAAACCTCTTGTCCACACCTATAATTGCACTAGAAATGAGACCACTGGGTTTAGCCCATACAAATTAATGTTCGGTCGGCAGCCTAAACCTCCCGTGGACTTAGCTTTTGGTTTACCTCTAAGGGACAAAGAGGAAATTTCATATTCCCAGTATGTGTAAACGCTTAAGTCTAATTTGGAGGAAAGTTTCAGAATTGCATCTGAACATGCTAAGAAAATGGCAGAAAGGAACAAAGTGTGTTTTGATAAACGTAACTCTTTCCCAGTTGCACAAAGGAGACCAAGTCCTAGTGAGAAATGTTAATCTGCGAGAGAGGAATAAGCTTGCAGATAAATGGGAGGGAGTGGTCTATGTGGTGGAGAGTCAAAATGGTGACCTACCTGTCTTTAAGGTACGTCTTGAAAACCAAGCTGGGCCCATTCGAATGTTACACAGAGATCTGTTACTCCCTTGTGGAGACTTTCCTTCTGAAGCAGATGATCATGTAACTCAAAGTTAACTTCCAAAGTGCAAAACACAGACAAGAAGGGGCGAGGAGGCATCTGAAGGAGGAACATAGATCCCTGATTCCGAGGAAGAGGAGGAGGTCTATTGTTTAAGGCCCATGTTTGAAATAGTGGATGAGTCCTTTGTACCACAGAAGTCCTGTATGGAACAGTCTGACAATGTAAATGAAGCTACACCTGATATCAGTCTGATGGTAAATCAAGGAACTGCAGATGTTTCACCTGATGAGTCTATAGCTGTTGGTGATCTGCCAATGGGTGATTCTGTTGATGCAAATTACTTACCTGAGACCGAACCTGTTATGAAATATAACTTACCTGTGAGTTCTGAATTCCTACCTGTGGCAAGAAAGGTCAATGAAACAAGTGGTTCACCTACCTTGAGTATGCGAGGAGAGCATGAGTATGGAAAGTTAGAATGACTCCATATCATCCCAGGGGAAATCCTGTCCAGAGATTCAACAGGACTCTTTTGAGTATGAGGTGAGGAGATCTTCAAGACATAGGGAAAGACCAAAGATACTGACTTACCCTGAACTGGGAAATTCTCTTGTGACAATAGTTCTGTCCATTCTTCAAGGTCTTAATATGTATATATCTTAATAAGTAGAGTCATTTCAAGATCTCATATCTGTGGAACAGCTCCGAGTCCCCAGTTTTGGAATTGGTGATGGCGTGCATAGGGACTTGCACATATTACAGTTTTTTTACAATTGCTTACACACTAAAATTAAACTTTTCCAACAATTAGCAAAACCTTACACTCAAGGAGCAAAACACAAGGCTAGATTTGCACAACTGTAAGCACATTGTCAGCTTCACACTATTTGCAAAACATTACACCGTGATTTGCAAAAAAACACTAACCCACTTGTATACATCAACACAGAAGTATATCATGATGTTGCCTCCTTGCAATTCCAAAGCACTGGCTGTCAAATTGTGCCACACCTGGAGCCAATCTGTTAAACCCAGCCATCAGTTCACAAAACATGATGCTAATTGTAGACACACCAATCAGTTTAAGAACTCATAAAATGCAGCAAGTAGGTTCAGCCTGCCTTCACCAAAATGGAAGGAGTCATAATACAGTGAGGGTGATAGGAATGAGTACACAGAGTAGATAAGGAGGTAGAGGTAGAGGTAGAGGTAGAGGTAGAGGAAGAGGAAGAGGAAGAGGCTATGAAGAGGAAGAGGAAGAGGCAGAGGCAGAGGCAGAGGCCGAGGCCGAGGAAGACCTGAAGCAGGAGGAGAACGTGCACAAAGAAGAAGAGGACCAAACTTATCAAATGACATTCGTGCAACACTAGTGGACCATGTTGTGAACCACGGATTGACGCTGAGGGAGGCTGGACTGAGAGTTCAGCCAAATCTTAGCAGATATACAGTGGCATCTGTCATAAGGACTTTTTGACAGGAAAACAGGTAAAAGAAGATCTGTCTACATTTACAGTAATCAGCCGCTTATTGTATGCACCATATCAGCACTTGTGATACCGTTTCCTGTGACATTGTACAGTAAGTTACATGTATTATTCTCTACATAGGATTGAAGGTCGGTGACGACAAGGAGGAAGGGGGCCCATATTCACGCAAGAACAAGAGAGATAGATAATAAACATGGTTTTGGCCAATATTGCTATCAGGCTCGGAGAACTACAAGCAAACATTATCGGTGACCATGCCATTTTCAATAATGTCCATCAGGTCTCTCAGTCAACACTGGCACGCATCCTGAAAAGACATCAGGTTCAAATTAAACAACTTTATCGAGTGCCTTTTGAGCGGAATTCAGAGAGGGTCAAACGGCTGTGGCATGAGTATGTGGAGGTTTGTATTGTTCACTTTAGCACTGTGATGTTGCATACTCCACACATTACTTTTTTGACTGTAATATACTAGACCTATCCTGAACTACACAATGTTGTCTTTCACTGTATTTCAGAGAGTTTTGCAGATGGATGCTGAGGAAATCCTGCATGAATTCATATATATTGATGAGGCAGGGTTCAACCTCACAAAAGCAAGAAGGAGAGGCAGAAATATCATTGGCCACAGGGCTATAATCAATGTCCCAGGGCAACGTGGGGGTAACATCACCCTTTGCGCTGCCATTTCACAGCATGGGGTTCTCCTCCGTCATGCCAAAATGGGCCCTTACAACACACCTCACATTCTCGCATTTTTGGACCGATTGCACCACATCGTCACAGCAGGTAATGAAATGCACCAGATACAATACACTGTCATCTGGGACAATGTGTCATTCCACTGCTCTGCTTTGGTCCAGAACTGGTTTCAACACCATCCACAGTTGACCGTACTATACCTTCCACCATACTCTCCGTTTCTAAACCCTATCGAGTTTTTCTCTGCATGGCGGTGGAAGGTTTATGATCTCCAGCCCCAGGCTCAGGTACCCCTCATTCAGGCCATGGAGGATGCCTGTGACCAAGTCGACGCCGCAGCTGTGCAAGGATGGATTCAACATTCAAGACGGTTCTTCCCGCGTTGTCTTGCTAATGAGGATATTGCTTGTGATGTTGATAATTCTCTGGCCAGATCCAGCTAGGCGAAGAGATAATGTGTAGTATTTTCTGTACAATATTGTCATTTTTTCAGATTATTTTTTATGTTTGTTTTTGTTGTTATTTACTGTAATTGTAAGCTTTACTGGATACAGTATTTTACGTTTGTATGTTGTTTGCTGAGCTAACAGTGTTATGCACACTACTGTAGTAGCATGACAACTGGCACATGTTTTGTTGTGATTCTCCATGTTGACTGATTTGGGTATATGGAGAGAAATCAATGATATTTTCGTCAGTCTGCAGCATTGGTCTTGTGTAGTGTTTGGTGAACTATTGTATAGTTGCACTTTCTCTGTGTACTTCATTTACAGTACTCTAATCACTGAGAATTAGACTTGCTAAAAGTGTTTTAGGTTAGCAACAGCAGTGTGTAACTGGTTCAAAAAGATTAAAGTCATATGAAATGTGTGTTTCGTATAGTAACAAAATATTGTTTTTATAAAGTTGTGTATAGTTTTGACAAAAGTGTTCCATTTTGCAAATGATCTGAAGTGCTGTGCTACTTTGGTGTAGGGTTGTGTTAATTGTGTGTAGTGTTTTGACAAACCGGGCCCTGTTTTCAAAATTGTGCTTAAGCAATCGTAAAAAACTGTATAAGGGGGAGGGTGTAGCCAGGGTCAAATTAAGAAAATTAATATCCGCGATTCAAGGAAAATAACAAACAAAACTTGATCAAATAAGTTATATATATTTTTTTAAATGCAATATAAAATTGTAATCAAGTGGAAATAATTACGTTAAACTGCAGAATAAAACAACCAATTAAAATGATGGGATTTCACTGCAGAGGTAGATCAACCAATTAGCTTAGTTCTGTGATGATGGTAGCTTCACCCAGAAAAAGAAAGTTCAAGAGAGACGAGCTTGAAGAAAAAAAAAACTTGAGAAAAGATGCTTGCTGAGAAATCCTGAAAAGAAACAGAAAACTAGAGAAAATAACAGTTTGAATTAAGATTTAAATCATAGAGAGTCTGAATTTAACCAGATTTGCTGTTTTGCTTAAGGAAGTAAACTCTTGAAGCGGAGTTGGAAATTTCGAGATTGGATAGATTAACTTTATACCAACTGCATCATACAGAGGAAACAACATATTAACTGCACTGTTTTCCAAGGGAATTGGTGAGTTCAATGTTCAAACTGAATTATGTTTGTTGTTGAAACAATATACTACGTAAACTAAGGGGGAAATTAATGTATTTTGTCTGGTGCTTTTGGAGACTGTGTTCGAGCTATCGATTCGCCGACACGGGACTGATTATTTGAGGATGAGAAACAGATGGTGAGCAACCTATAGAGTGAAACGAACTGGAATTTGTGGACGTGGCATCGGATAAACTGGTTGGATAAATTTTCTGCACTACACTTCACAGCTGCATGGACAGAATGTTTAATGAATGCTTGTTGAATGATCTGAGACTTAAAGCGACGGTATCTATTATTTTTTCTGCATCTATAGAGACTGAGCGTTCATTCATCACCACATATGGACATTAATACTATATTTTGTGCTTATTTTTCATGTGATGACTTCTGATATTAATAATTGAGTTTGATTTAGATGATTCCTTCGAGTGTGGTATGTACCTGAGCATTTCACTGCCAATGTGAGAGGTTGAATGGTCCAAAATTTAGTTAATGTGATGTAACCTGTTGAAAAGAAAAGTTATTTGTTACAAAATTAGAAGAGAGGAAAAGCAAACTTCAAACTGGGGGTTAAATTGTCTATTTTTCCTAAATTTATTGATCTTTAAAAAGGGAAAATCAGTTGAAATTTTGATATCGTTATCGACATCTGTCAATTTCGATATTTTTGCATCTTTATTTTTTATTTTTTAATATATTTAGATAAAGCTTTTAATCTCTTAACTTGCAAGTGTGTTTCCTGCCTCCTGTGATACCTAATCTTCTGAAGGCCCTGTGATTAGGTAAAGTCTTCAGTGAAATATCACTACCTGTTACTTACCTAAAGTTATAGCAGTATCACACAAGTGTTACACTATAAACAAAAAAGTGACAATAAAGGCATTTATAATGTTACAAAAGACTATTTAAAATAAATGCTGTACGGTTGAACTTTCTTTTCATCAAAGAATCCTGAAGTACAATGGCGCTGCTGAACTCTACAACTACCCTGCTATTAAATTTTTTTTCTTTTCTTTTTGCAGTCGCAAACATTGTGTAACACTGTATAAAAATTATTATGTTTTATTTTGTAAGTGAAGAATTTTTTTAGGTAAATTTTAGGTAAAAGCAAGGCAGAATCATGGGAAGATTAGATCATTTAATAACCAGTCGTGGAATGGCTTTCAGTAAACTTTAACACACTAAAGATTATGTGTCCCTGGTAGCATTTAACAAAACCTAGCAGAGCACAAAGTGCACACTACATTGCACCTCCTGGCCCACTGGCAAACCTTTGGCTTATTATTGTGTTCATGGCAAGTCTAAACCCACAGTGAATGTCCTGAAGCGTATACTAGTGTAGTGTGTGGCAGGTGATGACAAAAACCGTCGCAGAACATTACAGACCCATCACGTTCTCACTATGCCTCATTGGCTTGCCGCAGTGCACTCTTGAACCCTCTAACAGTAGATGTGTTATGAGAGGGTTAGAGGAGTTTGATTTACCTCTCATGCTTCAAGCACCAAATACTGTTGTTTAATCCTTTGCCCTCTTCCTCTCTCTGAAATTGCCTCTCACCTTCTTTGACTTCCTTAATTCAATTGACCAAAAACATAATCTCAGAGGAGATTCCTTTGCTTCTGGAATGGAAAGGGTACAAAAAGTGTTATGAGTTGAAGAATACAAGCATGACACCCCTAACTAATCCCAAACTAAATGTAGATACATTACAAATCACATTTTATAGAAATGTATATAGCTCATACTGTTTTTCAACCATGTTAAAAAAACAAAAAAATAATATATCTATAATATATATAAAACTAATTAGTTTGTGATCATTTATTAATTTAGTATAAAATGTAATGTACAGATTTTTAAAGTTTTTATATAACAATTTTATATTCTATTTCAAGAGTTATCTTGTAAATATCAAAACTTTTTCTTAGTTAACTGTAATGAATATCAATGTTGAACTCACTTGTCATGTGAATGATGGCTTTCTCCTGTACAGCATACTTAAATTCTTGCTCCCAGCCGCCTTCTACCTACCCACCGCCAAACGGCATTGCATCACTAAAGTGTGGACTCAGAGAAAGACTGCGAGGGTTTAGTGTGAGATTTGGGACAGGGCCCTATATAGACGTTTCAGACTTTTCTGAAAAGTAAGCGGGATCTAAGGTGTGTAACTCTTCATCATGTAAAAAAAAGACTAGCAACAAATCTTTTATTTAAAGTTTAAATAATAAAGTTTTTTTTTTTTAGCTACTTTCCAAGATTTGCCAGTACTGTTCCGCGAACACAAGGTTTTGCTTTCCCGGGTGTAGGCACTCCTCTCTCTGTGTCTGTTCTGTTCAGAGAGTCGCTGAGATAGCAGAACATTCAGTTTAGGCTGTGCGCTCAGAGCATAGCTGTAAAGCAACAAAAAAAGATGGACGACGCGTCTCCACTTCCTTCCACTATAGAAAAGTGAAGCCAAAACATCACAGTATGGCTGCTTTCATCTTGCTAATATGATGTAATTTGGAGCCAGAGTTTGCGCAGTACTGATCGTAAGGTGGAACCAAAGTTAAGTTATCAAAGTTAAGCCCAAACTTCCGCAGACCCAATCACAAGCATACAATCATGACACCACACCCGTTTTTAGAGCATCAAATAAAAACCTAAACGCAGACTTAGAAAAACAAACACTTGAACATACATCAGTGTGATAAAAACTACCTAAAATGATGGAAACCAAATGATGAAAACTAATTTTCTTATTGGTCAGTTTGAATGTCTCATATTTGTTTTTTAGTCACATTTTATGTATATGCTGGGTACAATTAACTGTATATGTTTTATCATCCTTCATTCATTTTCTAACCAATTAAAGTATAACCATAATTAAATACTGTTATTTAACCATTTCAATTATAAATGATGTGCTATCTAGTCTTGATTCATCATTGAAGAGCTACCTATCGCAATACAATAGTCACACCATAGTAACACTCTCCCACATATTTGGCTATTCTAACTGTGCTTATTTATGTCATTGGGTATAAGTGGCAGTGGGTGGTAATAGACAATAAATGTACAGTTTTATACGTGCTGATAAAGTTTATTTAGTCATGCAGCGATCCTTCAGCCTGAACCGCTGTAGGGAAACCACCCTTAAAATAAATGTGCAGGTTTACAGAGCATGATCTTGCTATGGAAACAACAATGCTAAAAGGCAATCATATGCATATATTATTGCTATTAATATTCTTCACACTGCTGTAAGACCGCTTTGATCTCCCCATGAAAGCAACATTCAGAACAATAAAACTAATCTGGAGAAGGGATCTCCAAAAAGAGGAAATGACACTACCTTGCCCAAACTTCTCTCCTTGTTCATTTATGACACCTGATACCTTATATGATGCATCTTGTAAATCTGTAGTTTTTTCCTTCATGTTTAGTATCATTGTAAAGGTCTCTGCGCAATTGGTAAAATGGTCTCAATTTCACAGCAGTCACTTATATTATGAGAAAGATTGAAAACATTTTAAGAATTATGTTCTGCTGCTGAGGGTTGGATCTCCCTCAGGGTCTGTGAAAATATTTTTCTATCCCTGGCCAGTATGGGTGGGACAATAAATCAATGTGCCGATTTATCGCGATATTTCCGGCTACAAGACGTTATCGATACTCTGGCACCAAGTATCGATATTTTTTTAAACATACAAAAGGTCTAAATTAATACCTACACTGAGGCTGTTTACCTCTTTGGCTTACCGGAGCGGCAGTACCTCCAGACTTATTGTGGTGGCGCTTCCCAGATTGCGGATGGTCAAATGAACGGAAATTGTAATTCACAGCAAAGAAGAAATACGAGTGTAATGGTAGACCAACAACAAGACAGAGATGCACCGCCATCTTATATTTATGGAGATGAGAACTAAAAAACTGCCCTGGAACAGCTATCGGCGTGGAATGTAGGCATCGATCACGTTTACATTGCAGAGCGCATATTGAGTCCGTGATTAGCCTAACCTCTCAGCTCGGATCGCAGGTGAATTTCCCTCACTATATGAGTGAGAGAGAGCAGCGCCGGCACATCCAGTTTTATGTGAAGAAAACTGGATGCTCTCTTTCTCTCTCTTTAGATATTACAAGTGCACATTCTCGAGTCAAGAACCGGTTGCATCGGTTTTCGGATCACCGGTACACTCAATGGAGAACCGTTTCTTTTGGACAAGTCCGATTTGAGAACCGATGAGCTGATAATACTGCGCATGCGTGTAATTTTTCAAGTGGACGAAAAGCATGTTATCCAAGTATTTTTTTTAAACATCAGAAAGTTTGATAATATAATATATTTTATTTTTTATAATTTTTTAAAAGATTACTGTATCTAATCTGTGTATCTTTATTCGGTTGAAGATTCTGGTTAGGTTATAGTCCAGTTTGTCAGGGATGTTGGACCATATTAAGGACATCTATGTTTAATTAAAATAAGGATGATTTATCAATACCTGTCGGTAATTATATTTACCGATGACACATTCACCAATTGGTTTGTAGTAAATAGACTGATGAACACGAGTAGAGTCATCTGATGATATACTGACGTGCGTGCATCGTGCCTTTTAGAGCGTTTTCTCGAGTCAAGAACCATTTGGCAGCTCGGTTTTTCGGATACCGGTACAACTGAACCGAGAACCGTTTTCTTTCGGACACATCCGATCAGAACCGATTACTGAGATACGCGCATAGGCGTGATTCCCGTGAACTACCGAACGTACAATATTGCCTACTATTGACTGATACAGCTCTTTGACCAACCTAGTTTGCTATGCCATGAGCGCGGGTTAATCGAAGACTTGAGTGAAGGGCAATCTGGCGAAACGTAAGTCTATTTAATAGCAAATAAATTGCAATGGATTATGTATAGTAAGTGGATTATGGTTTCTGCGCTGATGACAACTAATTTATTCACTTTATATCTTCAATACTTATAAAACATCCTCGTTTGCACATCACTACCTGTATTTGGGTGCTTTAGTTGCAAAAATTAATTGCAAGAAATGTATCAGATCATGATGATGATGTTTTAACTGACTAAAGTTATAATTACTGACTTTATATTTGAATGTGTATTTTCATTCCGGCCCGGAACGATATATTTGATATCATTACGTCATCGCGAATGACGTCATTATGTTAGTGCGTAAAATTACAGATGAACTGTTTTTTTTTTAACCAATGAACCGTTTTTTTTAACCAGTTCATTGAAACAAACTGTCCGAAAGAACCAGTTCACGGAAAAGAACCGGACTTCCCATCACTATTGTGCAGTTTGTGTGCTTGCCACGCATCTACATTTGAAATAACAAACTTGAAAGTGCAAAAGACGCAATGTGAACGCATGTCATGCGCGGGGCTCCGTTTTTATGATGAGAGGAGAGGAAAGGTTGAGAAAACACTCCAGGTAAACTTTGAAATATACCAGGTTTATAGCCTATATAAAGCCTATACATAGCCTATATAAAGTTGATAAGCAGTTAAATGTGTTGTTTTACACACAAAGAAATGTGTAAGCTTTTAAATTTCAAGAATAAAATTATTAATTTACTTAACATGTTAAATTTAATTTACATCACTTTTTGTGCTGTTTTCTATCAGTTTGGACTTGAATAAAGAGAGAAAACTTACACAACCTTTTCACAGGCATTTTGTTTTCATAGTTAGATATCGTGATGTATCGTTATAGGATTGTCTAGCAATATATCGATTATCACAGAATCGCTGAATTTGTGATATTATCGTATCGTGATTCGTATCGCATCGTATCGTGAGGTACCCTGCGATTCCCACCCCTACTGGCCAGGTGTGACCCTTGGGTCAAGGGATCCTAACAAAACAAAAGGTATTTTATCTTTTTACAACTTAGATTGTAAGATTTATTTGTTCTGGTCTAGATATATAAGCGAAATGGTAAAACACTATCTTGAAATTGCTGCCGTGTGTTTCTCTGCTGTCAGGTATGCATCTCTCACTCTTGACTAATCTTTGAACAATTGATGTTACGTATTTATCTGAACTGGATCTGAATTTAATTCTGTATTGGATTCTCATTATTTAATTATGTAATTGGCATGATACATTTTTACCTGACAAATAAAAGGGTATATTTGATTTATTATGAACTATCCTTAATTATGATTAGTAGATCATGTGGAGGCTGATGTTACCTCAAATTTATGGCCAGGATAGAACAAAATGAAGGGGCCTGGATGAATGGAGCATATAGGCATTTCATGGGTGATCTTTTGATTTCTGTCTATCACTGATTTAGTAAATTGTATGGGAAACGACCAAGTAAACTTTACATTTTGTCAAAAGCAAACAGTAGGTGGCAGATTTAAAGGTATTAGTCAACCTGCATCCTCTGACTAAAATCAGACTGGCGAGTTTGTGATCGTGAGATCCGCGCTGGCCACTCGAGACTCAAATGCGACACCGGGTCCCTGATGAATGAACAATTGAAAGTATGGGATGTCCAGAATAATCAAATATCTAAATGAATACATAATCAATATTTGTGATCAGTACTTAACCCTCAGGTTGTGTTCGGGTCATTTTGACTCAGAGAGAATTTTCTTTCTCCCGAAAATGCTACTTAATGTTATGTTGACTTAGTTTACACAGGGTATAACTACTTCCACCGCAAAAATAGTTAATTTTCGTCAAACATTTTTTATTTTATTCAACCTTGTTACACTTGTGGTGTTCCCGGTCAAAAATGACTGGCCTACAAAAAATAGCTTATGAATCTCTTGTTATGCTATATTATCACCTAATATTGGTATCAATGTTTTTGTTAGCTTATTTTATTTCAATTAGGACTAGGTTTGTGTTTATTTTTGGAACTGATTTATCATAGGCCTCATTAATCTGATCTTACATACCTCAGTTTTTGAGTGAAACATTTTTTATTTTGTCAATATTAAATAAAATATGAAAAAAGCACAAAAGAACACTTGTGGTGTTCTCAGTCAAACATTACCAGCCTACCAAAAATAGTTTATAAATCTCTTGTTGTGCAATATTATCACCAAAAATGGGATTCAGATTTCTTTTGTCAGTTAGTTTTCCTTCAATTAGAACTGGTTCTGTATTTAATTTTGATACTGAATTATTGAAGGCCTTATTGATCTTAGCTTTATTGGTCTTTACTGGACTGACAGCGGCTCTAAAGGATTTCATCCCGGTACCTAACAGCAGCAAGATAACCATTGGCTAACATGTGGAGGTCTGTGCAATCCTCCACGGATATGTCTCCCCAGACCATTACTGACCCACTGCCAAATCAGTCATGTTGGATGATGTTGTCGTGGCCTAATGGTTAGAGAGTCAGACTCGTAACCCAAAGGTTGTGGGTTCGAGTCTTGTACCGGCAGGGATTGTAGGTGGGGGAGTGAATGTACAGCACTCTCTTCCACTCTCAATGACTGAGGTACCTTTGAGCAAGGCACTGAACCCCCAACTGCTCCCAGGCGCCGCAGCAAAAAAATGGCTGCCCACTGCTCCGGGTGTGTGTTCACGATGTGTGTGTGTGTTCACTGCTGTGTGTATGCACTTTGGATGGATAAATGCAGAGCACTAATTCCGAGTATGGGTCACCATACTTGGCCACTTCACATCACTTTTTTATATACTGTATATATATAATAGATACAAGTTTTTAAAACACTTATATGCATTAGCGAGGCGGCATTATTGATACGTTTTACTATGCAATGATGTTAGCAGAGGTGGTCTTAAAGCGACTTTGACATTAACTAACCACAACAGTGGCCATTCACTGACAAAACTCAAAGGAGCATCATAATGACATTGCAAGAGAACCTCAAGGTGCAATCAATCAATTCATCAATCAATCAATAAAAAAAATGTCCATGCCATGACCTGAATCCCTGACCTATGAAAAACTATTAACATAGTGACACTGTACAAATACATATTCAGTACATATTCAATTCACAGTTGATATCAGCTGATATTTGTTTGTGCAATGCCATAATATGTTAATACTATACATTAGTATACTTTTATTTGGAGAATTAAATTTATCTTGTGTGCTCTGAAAAAAAAAGAAAAAAAATTGTGTATATGGCTTCTTTCTTTTGCTGTCCAAATAAAACTGTCAGCATTTCTCTGTGCAGTCCCCAGAGGGCAAGATTTACAGAATAATCCACTTTACTCCAGATATCCTTATCGTCCGTCCAGTGCTTCATAGGCTCAAGGCTTTCTCTTTTTCCACAGCGATAGAAAGGAGAGAGGGTTGAGAAGATTGTGAGGAGAGCTGGTCAAAAACTAAATTAATTCAATTAAATTAAATATCTATCACCATTTTTGTCAGTTGTTTTTCATGAGAAATGGGATATGCAGAGCAAAATGATATGTAGTACAATACAAATTTCTACTAGTGGGAGAAAATTAATATGTTCTTCTTCTATGTTCGAAGCCTATCCCGTCGGGTCCAAGCAAACATAAGGTCTACTGCGGCATAAAATTCATACAAAATGGTGGTTATGGTAGGAATGTGTCACAACACACACCTCATTGCACTCTGCTGCATGTGGGGCTGCATAGCAGCAGATCAATCAGAGTGCCTATGATGACCCCCACATACTCAAAAGCACCTACAATGGGCACATGAGCATCGGTACTGGACTTTGGAGGAGTGGAAGAAGGTTTTCCCTGGTGGAAGTGGCCTCTTTCAGGAGATTAATTCACCCTGCCACACTGCACAGGAATGGTTTTAAGAACATGATAAAGAGTTCAAGGTGTTGCCCTGGTCTCCAAATTCCCCAGATCTCATTGTGCTGGACCACCAAGATGAATCCACGTCTGCTCCACCTTGCAACCTACAGGACTTGATGGATCTACTGCAAACGTCTTGGTGCTAGATACCACTGGACACCTGGAGGAGTCTTGTAGAGTCCATGGCCTGGGTGGGGGTTGGCACTGTTTTGACAGCATATGGAGGACCAACAGCATATTAGACAGGTGGTCATAATGCATTGGCTCATCAGTTTATGTATGAGAGAGAGAGACATTTTAAGTAAATCTTAGATACTAAAATGAGAGAGAATCAGTCATACTATAGGTCAGTTATAGTTAGCACAAGGTGATTTCAGCGAGCACCAGTAAGAGACCTAGTGCAGTCAGCTTATTTATCATATTAGCATTCAAACTAAAGCCCAGGCTTAGAGCGGGCTGTAAATACTGTATAACACAAGTGCCGATTCTGCAGCTCTGCCACACTGTGCTGGCAAGCAGGAATGAAGCTTAAAGCTGTCATTGTCATTGCCTGACACAAGTTCAATTTCGCCCCAGTCAGAGATGATGTCGGCAAAAACACTCAACCCCAAAAGCAAACAGAGTTAGCGCTGAAGTAGACCTGCAAACAAAGTGCGACAGCGTCAGATTATTGCTTACAAAGGGAAAAAGTGTCATGTGAAGCTAGATCTTACCACACAGTACAGCTCATCTTTTTCTATAAGTAGCACTCATTACATTTGACAATAAGAACCTTCACAACACTTATTTTTATTTCATGGCATCTCTGCAAATGTATACAAACATTCTGTGAAAAACTATGTTAGGCATTTTACAAAAAATATAATATCAACAAAACTCTGTGTGTGCAGGATTGCAGTATGATGTAGCTAGCTAGTATTGATGTAGCAGCGTATTCCCAGCACGAATTGCCAACTAACAGCTTTCCTCCAAAAAATCGCTGTACGAAAACATAAACACTTTTGTTATTGTTTTTAAAACCATATAAAATAAGCTGCTGCTAGCAAGAATGAATACGGAGTGCTGAAACCAGCTGCCAACATACATTATATCAGCCTCCTGTACTCCCATTATTGACAAAACACTCATATTCTCATAAATGAGGACTTGCTTTTCTATGATTCTTCAGAGGGGGGCCTGGGTTTACATTGTACAGGTTTTCTATGCAGACTTTCCCATGCCAGATTTCTAATTGATCTTGTTCTACATTACAAATGAGTCATTCATATTAGTGTTAGCCCTTTCTCAAAGACAACAACACCCCCTTCTATTATCCCCGTGTTGCAGGCGTTCATTAGCATTGAACAGAGACTGCATCCTGGCATCCATGGACAACACTGCAATGCAAATGGGTATGAATAGTTAATGTGTCATAGAAAGTCCTTGTTTGCCTTTTGGTTGGTTGGTTTTGTTTTGAGATTTTGGAAGGGAGAACATGCTGAAAACGTGGTGAATTTCTCTGGTTTCTACTTTTACAGGCTTATGACCAACTGCAGCAAATCCAATACAATTAATGGATGACTGCATGTTTGTGTTGAGATAGCTGCATGTGTTTTGGTATGTTTTCTGTGATAATACTGGCATTTGTGGATGCAAAGCAATTTTTTGATCTACTACAGTACCTTAAATGTGATCTGGTTAACCCTTAAATGCATACCCTGGTCTTTAGCGACCGGGACATCATTCTCTACCCTCTCCCTTCTTCATTTTTTAAAGTTAGACATCAACTTTCTTAGTATTCCTCAATCTATTAATTCTAAACAATATAATAAGAAAAAATTTGTAAAATATAAAAGAATGCCAGTTTTCTTATTAATTTCTTGTAAAAAGTGTATCGGGTCGCTAGAGACCCCAGGTATGTAAATGTGTAAGTATTTTTTCCTGCGCAACTATATTTACATATCTGATGACTCAATTTGTGCAATGCATCTTTTTTCCTCAAGGTGTCATTGTTTGATACACAACGATGATGTGACATTTCACTCATAATTATGGCGGCATAAAACAAACGAATATTATCACCATAAATTGAACTGATTTGATAAATGGCTTTACTGCAGAGCAATTACTATACGCAATTAAATATAAATGTTACTGTCATTTGATGCTGGATGTGGTGAATTGAACCCTTTTAAGTTTCAAAGGGTAACGAAATATGCTTTATTTTATTCTTCTATAATTGTTCTTAAAATATCAAGAGAGTTTTTTGGGCTATTGCAGCAGTTAGAGATCCATCCGTGCAGGATATATTGGTCCGGGTCGCTAAAGACCCGAATATGTAATAATGATTGGCGAAACATTCATGCATTTAAGGGTTAATATTTTTTAAACATACATTTAATTATTTGTATGAATAAGTTATCTATTCATTTATATGTATGTTCATTACAGTTTATTCTATTTAAAGTAACGGTTCACCCAAAAATATACCTTTCCTGTAGTGCTTTAGCATTCCTGTAGTTTAAATAGTAAGGCATAATAGTGCACCTTGAATGGAATGTAAGTTGCTTTAGATAAAAGTCCCAGGAAATGTGACCTCAACGCAAAAAACCGTTTTGGATGAAAGTGTTTTCTAAACAGGTACATGTCATGTAAAAAAACTAATGAAAATCCAGTCATTCTCTCACCCTCATATTGTTCCAAACCTTGCCTGACTTTCTGTTTTCTTTGGGAAAAAAAGCAGACAGCCATCCGATGACTTTAAATTTAGAACAGAAACAAAACTTTTGTCATTGTATTAAAAGATAGAGAGACATCATCCTGTACACTGAACTTACTATTGAGCAGTACATGCACACTGAAATTCAGATTTGCAACAGCATGAGGTTGAGTAAATAAGGGCAGAGTTGTCATTTTTGTGTGAACTATTCCTCAAAGTTTACACGGTATCATTCTGAAAATGTGACTTTAATACATCTTGTCAAATGTACAGTTCCTGCATAAAAAATTGAAAACAATACCTCGTTTTTTAAATCGCAATACAACATAAACCAGCACACTAACAGAACCACAGGATGTTGAGAGTGTGAGGGATGGTGACAGAGCAGTGCAGCATATTTTTGATGATTTGTTGACTACAGAGAAAGAGGGCTGCCTTGTGGCACAACTCTCCACAGGGAGCCAGAGCAGAGAGAGAATGCTATGCAGATGATTCCCAACAGATCCTCACTCACTGATTTGAGATCTAGAAAAAGAGACAAAAGCTGATAGAGATGGGAAGGTGAAAATGAGGAAGCAACCTTTGGATAAGACGTGGTTACGAGATTAGTAGGCCACATGTTGTATTGCAATGGTTGTGCTAATGTTTAATCACATGACTAAGTAATAAGTATGAACAACACATACTGTAAAAGTAATTATTTTGGAACAGCTTGGAATTACTTAAATAGTTATTGCTTTAGTAATCAACAGTGTTGGGCAAGTTACTTCCAAAATGTAATACATTATATATTACTAGTTACTGTCTTTTAAAAGTAATTAGTTACATTACAATATTACTGTCTCTGAATTGTAATGCGTTAGACTACTTTTGAGTTACTTTCACCAAAATATCCACAGAAGTATTATAAAATGCCAAAATGTAATTTATTGCTGCTCATTCTACACCCAGTGGAGAGTAATGTGGTAGGTCTATATAGCATGAAATTATAAAATCAAATTTAGATGCCGGTATGTAGGTCTACATTAATGTTACGTTGTAGTTTAGGATAAACAAGGATAAGCACGAGCTCAGGCTGAACGGCACCGATTGTAGCTACTACGCAGTACGCACTATTTAAATTAACCAGTGTATCTATATGTTTGGTTGACTATATTTTATTCTGATAATGAACAGGCTGCAACGTTTGCAATGCTGTGTGCGCGTGAGGCGCCGGCGCGATCAAACAGCGTAAACAAACAACAAAAATATTCCGTCATCTTTGGTCATACAGATCATTCGAAACTGCAATGTGTTTACTTTTATTTCCGTTATCTCAGTTTCCTTTCCGTGGACATTCGTAGAGCGCCGCGCCAACCAAACTCAGCAGCATATCTCGTCTTTTCCTTTAGTTTTGTTAATCAGGCTATTTAAGTCAAATATTTTGCATATTCATTCATTTTACGTATAGAATAGGATTTAATAAAAACAGATTGTTATTTTTAGTTAAACTTAATTTTTGTTGCTTGTCTGCGCTCATCCGCCCCCCTTTTTCACTTCTCTGACCCCGCAGCTCTCTCCGATAGCTTAGTGTTAGTGGCACCAGTCCAGGTGTTTCCAGGTTTTACTCATGCTATTTCTCCATGTTGAGAGTTTGGTGTTGCACATATTGCGAAGCATTCTTATCCTTTTCTCCGATAAACTGAAAATAACAGGAGTGTGTCCATCTCACAAATGTAGAATCCATCTCTGCAGTCATCTCAACCATCTAGTTCCAGCAACAGAAGATAGACAAACTAGTTTACCCAATTTTTTTCTCTGGTGCTGTTTTGCGGTGTTGGTAAATTCACCACTTAATTTAGTGTTAAAATATGTTGTTGTAAGTTGCGTTACTGAGATTGTAACGAGTAATAATATTACCCAAATTTTATTAGTAATGCGTTATAGCAAACCGTAATATACTACTGTAATATTATTACTTTTGTAATGCGTTACTCCCAACACTGGTAATCAATAGAAGCAATCTGTAGTGCATGTAACTTACAGTGACAGAACTAAGAACTATGTCAAAAAAAATAAAAGGTACTCTCTTGCCTTTTTTTATATGTGTGACAGCTTTGAAAACAAGCTAGAAATGGAGAAAACTATGACAGATTGCACTTATTGGGTTTACACTGCAGCTGTAGGGTATTTTTGATCTATGGAATTTGTGTTTTGTCAAGAATATTTCCAGGGCTTTGTCATTGTTCTGGTTATTTTTATTTTTTTTGCGTGTGTATGTGTGTGTGAGAGACTATGCATGAAAGCATTCAGATGAAGCAGCAAATAGTTTCCAGTGAAATTCACATCATGTTGTCATCTCTTAATAGCAGCCTATTTTACATGACAAATGGACCCTGCTGGTTTGAATGGGGTTAAAGACAAGAGACGTGACTTTCCAAATAATACAACAAAAAAAAAAAAAAAAAAAAAGAAAATCAATTAATATTTAAAAATTGTCCAAGCGGCTTCACTGAACCAGAATACAAAGCCTGTTAGTTTAATATACTTGTACCACAGACAAAAAAAAATAAAAATTCCAAAACTTACTCAAACATATCGTACAGATTAATTGGGCAGAATAGTCTTAGAAACACTCTGTAAATAGCGGTTGAAAACTGCGACGTCCACACAGTCGGCCGTACACAGGATGGTGAAACAGCCACATGAAACGGGTATATGAACCAGGTCTATGAAACACCACTTAGCACCCTTAGGCCGCACCTGAAATACAAATATATAAAAAAAACAAAAAATAAATAGTGGAAAACATTTCACCATCTATCCCCCCCCCCCCAAAAAGAACCCACAATAAAGTTGCTTACCTCCCAAGCGAGATTCTTAGACTATTGTAACTTTATGCTACCTGTGCTCGTCCTTCACGCACACACATCCCTAATAACAAACATATTTAGACTGATCTGCTACTGTGGAAAAAAACTATAAAAACCAGGCGACTCACCAGGGGCAAGCGACAGGAAATATAAGCCCAAAGACCTTTTTCTGCCCACAAAACATGCACACAGAAAAAGAATCAAAATGCCACACTTAGACCTGCATTTTATAAAGCCACTAACACACCTCAGTGATTGCGCCGCACAGGTGAGCTCAATGTCAAGATGCAGCTCCCCGCCAGTGGGCATGTCTTTCCATGTAAAATATACACAACCATTAAAATGGAAACAAATTATAAAAAAAAACATAAAAACATTAATATTAAAGACGCTTAACCTGTCACACATATTTTACAGTTTTCAGTTCCTAAACAGCAAGACTTTGCAAACAAGACTTTAAAAAATAATCCTGCATTTTTGACATTTTCCTTTGATTGAACCTTTGTGTATTTCAGGACACTAACCTTGTCAGAGGATTTAGGTGGAATAGATTCTCACACTCCCTTTCAAGTTCATTCTAAATCTGTTAAATCATAATCTTAAATCATTTTACTTTCCGCTTACCTACAGCTATCCCATCTTAACCTTATTTACCCTCCAATGTCAGCTTTAAAGAAACCATTTATTTTCTCACTGTCTGTTTCCATCAATCCTGAGAATAACATCCTTCATCATGAACATTTTGCTTAAATATATACCAAGAACATTCTATTCTAAACTCTACCCACCATCTACATTTGCACAATTGACCACTTAATGCACTCCTTTGGAATCAAACCCATAACCTTGGAGTTGCTAACGCTTAAGTCCAACGTATACTTCGGCCGGTAATTTTGATGTAAAGGGTCCATGTGCAGCCATTTTGTGTCTGCTCTAACGTGTACAGTATGAATGTATACAGGTGAATGTTGAGAGAAAGAATAGTCCACTAGATGGTAGTGTGTATGTGTCAAACTCATCCATCCATGCTCCTCCATGGTTGAGTATACTTTGAAAGCTGTGAGGACACGTCTGTGTGCGAAATGGAGCGGAATGCAGACAATGACGTTTATTTGAAGTAAATTTCAGCCCTACACAGATAAATTTAACAGTAAAACCCAAAAGAATAACATTGAACACTTGATCATTCAAATAATGATCACTTAGCTTGTCCTTCAGGCTAGAACTAATCTTTTTTTAAAGTCAGAAATGGTGGACTATCTCCAGTTGTTACCACTTGTACGGATATACTACCACTCCCAGCTTGGTGTTAGAGGAGAGTGTTTGTACAAACAGAGCAGTGGCAGGCTGCTAATGACTTCAGGGACTTTGGACCTACACTTTGATAGTGAATTTGGACACTCAAGGCTTGAAATGCCAAGGATGTTTCAAGCACCTCTTGGCCAAGGTTGTCACAGTAATTGAATCTCCTTATGTCTTTGGTGTAAACTTTCATTGGTGGATGTAGAACGACTTTCCCATCTTCTATGGTCGTGCAGTTCATTCAGAATCAATTTCTTATCCCGCTGTAGATGGCCTTTTCTGTTTTCTTTGTGTCCAAGCTTAAAATAAACCAGAGTCTTTATATTTGAAATGGGGAAAACACCAGAAAACTGAACTTAAAGAAGCAGTCCACTGCTGAAAAATGTATTATTAATTCTTGACCCACTGTTGTTAGTTTTACTGAATATAATCTTGGTCTTGTTACTAAACTAATGCTTAACATACAACCTAAAGCATTTGGAATAAAAAAAAGCTAGCTTCACCTATGTTAAAGGTCTAGTTAACCACAAAATGTCGTCATTCACTCGCCCTCATGTTGTTCCAAACTCATAAGACTTTCTTTCATCTTCGAAACACAAATTGCCATTTTTAACGAAACCTGAGAGATTTCTGTTCCTCCATCGAAAGTCGTAATAGTAATAGTAATAGTAAATAGCAATAGTAAAAGTAAAAGTAATAAATATGAATCTTCTGAAGAGACATGATCAGTTTATATATGATGAACAGATTTAATTAAGTTTTTAATTTACATATACATTTTGATCAACACATGCAAAGGAATTCAGACATGATACACGTACACTCAAAGTGCTTGGTCATGTCTTTTCAAAAGATTTGGATTAAACAAATCATATTTATTAATTTTGCAATGTCCTTATGAAGTTTATGAATCGTCAACGTTTTGGTTGCGTGGACTTTCAAGAGAGGGACAAATCTCTCAGGTTTCATTTAAATCGTCTTCATTTATGAAAGTCTTCTGAGTTTAGAATGACATGAGGATTAATAATTGATGACATAAGTTTTATTTGAAGGCTGTAGCGAATTAGCTCATGGGGAAATATGAATAATTAACCATAACTAGTTATGATTAACGATTTCATATTTTAGACGTGTAGATATTTAGCGACATCAGGGTCAACGGTCTGTTAATGCTATGAATGTTAATTTCCTGGTTAAGGAAATAACTTCTTACTGTACAATTCTACAAAAGCTTGTAACGTAAATCTGCATGATCATTGACTCCGGTTATGAGTAAACACCGAACACGTCAAGTGTGATACAAGTAAGGTTTTATTAACCACATAAACACTTAAACTAGTCTAACATACTACATAAACCCATAAACTTGGTGCACATACACAGACACACACACACACACAAACATTGGTATAGAGAAAGGGTTTTTTAAAGTTTAACTCAGCATAGAAAGAGGGATAAAGAAGGATGTTATGGAACACTTTGCATGTATATTCAACAGATTAAAGCCTTCAGGGATACGTCAGATTCAGAGTTCAAACACACCTTTGTAAAAAGGAGTGACTGATACTTAATGTATAATAATAAGACTAAGTTTGATACTTGCAATTCTCGTCTGTCTGAAAGAGATTCCTGCTGCAATCTTAAGCTTCCCGTTGATCTTTGCTGAATTAGGGTCGATGAAAAGAACCAGTTTGAGTCAGTGTTACTTGAGGAATGGAAAGGACTAGGCCGAAGAAAATGCCTGGCACAGATGCTTTGGTATCCTGAAGCGTTTCTCACATCTTCTTAGCAGAACGACCCACCGACATGGGCGGGTCACAGGGAGTGTGGCCTTTAAAGCCTGCAGAGATTCACGCCTCGCAAGATGGGTTCGTCCAATGAGGAAGGATGAAATCCCAAGCGGGAGGTTGGAAATACTGGGGATTGTTATGACTCTTTGTCGGTAAGCCTGGTATTTGCATATGTAATTCGCTGGAGTGTGGAGGCACAAATTAGTACCGATTCTTATAACATCAATATGTTGCATAGGTATCAAACTATAATGTACACGCTTGTTTCGATCATAAGAAGGCAAATTCATAGATACTAGACATGAAATAGGTGAGGTCATATTAACTAGTGGTCTATCATAACATGAATAAAACAGCATACACTACAACAGACAATATACAAGCACAGTAATGGTATACACAAGGGACCAAGGATGGGGTTCATTCAAAGAAAGGTTTGTCTGTGAATTAATTAGGAGAAGAGTCCATTTCTATGGGCATTGTGTGTCTTTCTCATGAGGAAAATGAGGGAGTTTCTCCCCTACATTCCTTTAGGCCATAAAACCAGTGACATCATGATTAGTTGTCATGGTGACCAAAAGGGGGATGGTGTCCAGCAGAAATCCTGGCATCCAGTTTAATGAGTGAGGGGACTGTGACGATTTGTAAACCTAATGAATAATTGATTTGTTAAATAAAATAAAAATGAGTGTGTCAGATTGGTCGAGACGCTACATATTCCCCCCTTTCGAGCGTTGTTGTCCGTAGAAAAGACAACAACGAGCGATGTCAAGGTGCAGAACAATCGAACACACACATGGCACTCACGGCTGGGAGCCAGTGGTGGTTTTGGCTGTTGGTGCCGTGTTGGATACTGTCTGGTGGTGTGCTGTGGTGATGCAGGCTGTAGCAAGGTGTGGGTCCTCAAACTTATGCAGCAGGTGTCGAGGCTGTGACACCTGTCATCCTGAAGTGAGTTAGTCCGGGTAGGATGTTTTTGTTGATGCTGTTAGCCAGTAGGCTATCTGTGGTACCCACGATGTGGAACAGCCGGGTTAGACTCTCACTGGTGAGAGTGCAGGTGGTTCCAGGGATTGCAGGTAAATGTTATGGAGATTTTGTAGCGTGCAGAGAGTTTCAGAATGACCTAGTGATGATGGCAGGAGAGCAACAGGTGGTTGTTAGCTCTCTGTTCTGCCCGAACGTCACTAGAATCTGATGTTTGCGGGTTTTGTCGATTGGCTATTGTGGAGGCACGACTGAGCTTGCCTGAGTCGGGTTGGTAGAGCTTTCGCCGTTTGGGAATGGGGGCCCGCTGCTAAATCCAACGTTGTCTGGCTGCTTCTAGGGGTGTCGACCTGTTTCAAGGGATGCTCCTCCCTTGGATGGGTCTGATGCTGTTGCAGCAGGCAAGGAGTCAGAAGTTTGTCCTTCTCAGTACTCCTTAGTTGAGTTTGTTCAAGGAGCTCTTTTGCGAGTGTCAGCAGTTCCTGTAACCCAGAAGTAGGAGTGTCCAGCTGTCCTTGTGTAGCCTCCGTTCAGCACCCGTGTGGAGGAGGATGTTGTGGTGGACTGCTGTTGGACATACCGTGGTGTTTGCAGGATGAGGACGCCTTTTCCCAGTGGTTGGTCTGGAACCTGGGTCTGTTGCCATGGTGATGGCTCTGTCCTCTTCTGGCTAGGGGCTTTCTGTAGAAGGGTTTTGCATTGTGGCAATGCTGGGTGCCTTCTGGTGCCCGCTTTGGATTCTGAGTTGTGAAGTTCAGACTCAGTGGGGTTTGACAAACACCTTTAGTGGAGGCCTTGTGCTTGTTAAAGGCCTTCTGTGTCAGGTTACACAGCTGTTGATTAGGCATTGTGCGGCAGGCCCTAATGCCTAGATGACTTCTTGCAGCTGGTGTCCTCCGCCATCCCAGGGTAATTGTGAGCTTTGGAGTAAGTTTGTCAAAGTCTGTGGTAGTAAGCATGGGGAGTTTCACGCCGGCCCTGCTTGGTGTCTGGGGCAGCAATCAATCCTTGTTCCGACTCTGGGTCTGAGAGTATTTAGGTAGCCAGATGTGTTGTCTCTGGCCAGCTAGTTGGGGTCTGTGGGGTCACACGGTGAGTGTGTCTGCAGTGATCCTCTGGAAAAGCCCCTGCCCCACCCCCTTGTGGCTGCTAGTTGTTGACGTGTGAACAGTGGCTCTCGCCCCACCCTCGCAGGTTCAAACTCTTGGCTGAGGGGTGGGCCTGCTGGCCAGGGGAAGTTCTGTTTCGTGTTTTCCCTATCTGTTCGCCTTGTGGTCTGCAAGCATATTTCAGTTCATTTGTGACACTGAATTCACCTCGTTGCGTTGCTTCGGTTCGCCTGAAAATTTTTTTTTTTTGTTGCAGCTGCAGAGGTTTTCAGGGAGCTGACTTGTGAAGTGTCAAGCAGAAGGCTTTGGCTCCCTTTCCCCCCTTTCGTAGCTGTGCACAGGCGTGGAGGGCTTGCACTGCTGGCGACCGATATTCAGCCGGCTGTCTTTTGCTTAAGTCTATGCGCAATCGGTAGGACTGTTTAAATTCTTTCTAAACCATGTCAAGCTCCTCTTTAATTGATGAGTCAGGGTTTGGACCTCAGCTCTATCTGTATGCAGGTGGCCTTGTAAGGCCTAAGATGTGGTATCTTTCTCATTTAGTCCCAACATATGTTGTTTTAAGAGTGACTTTGTGTGAAACAGTTCTCTTTAAGTCCTGTGTGATGGCTTTTTCCAGGGGCGCTTGGTGTCTAGCAGCTTTTAGAGCCTCTGTGAAGACTGGTGATTTTTTTTTTCTGTCGCACCATTCTGTGAGGTTTTTTGCATCCGTTCTGTGCTTTCTCTCGGTGAGCAGGTGTCAGTTCTCTGCAGAAATTCTGTGACTTGCAGTTTCAGCTCATATACCTCCGGTCTGAGGCCCTTGAGGGTGTGGGCCGAGGAGAGGATGATGTAGGTCAGGTGTTCACTTATGTCGCAGTCTCGCTGTTCCTTTCTTGGCCATGGCAGAGGTCGTGGCTGCTTTGAGCTGAATGATGTCCATTACAGTGCTCTACTGAGTGTCCATGTGGTCCTGGTGAGCTGGCAGGGCTGGGTGTCTGTGGAATGTCTGTGACATACTGGCACACTTGTGGAAACACCAGAGAGAGAGAGACACAAGGGAAATGCAGGTACGTACAGAGGTGTTAAAATATCTCTAAGGGGAACGGCTGTGTAGGCCGAGTAAGGTATGAATAGCTGGTGGGAGGCAGCTAGTGAGGTAGGGTTCTATGATTTTGTGTTCGTGAACACAAAGAGAGAGATTGAGTAACTTTGTTGAGGGGCCGTAAGCAGGGGTCAGATGATGACCGGGCTATACTACTGATGGTTCACGGGTTTGGTCACTATGACGAATCTGAAATAAAATAAGATGAACTCAAAAAAAAAAAAGGAACATTTTTTCCTATTTTAGTTTTGTTTCTAAGAGATATGGCTAAGAAGGTTTAACTTGTGTGTGATGCTGCAATAGACTTCATACCCCTAGGGTTAGGCTGTTAGCTAAACAAGCAGGGACCCACCAAACTACCTCGTCAAAAGAAAAGAAACAGTGGGAATTGTTTCTAGTTTTTTGTTAGCCTACATTGTGTTGCAAGGTAGCCTGCCATCCTTCATAAGTATTAGGACTCCTGGCACTGAGGCTGTGAGGAGAAGAGTAAGGGAAGTGAGAGAGGAGGAAAAACAGGGATTAGTACTTTAATAACCTGTATAACTCGCTAAGGGGAAACAACAGTTGCCTCGAAAACTACTGTGTAATCCTATCCAAAAAACGCGATGGTGATGGTGAAAAATATAAAATAAGGTAAAGGAAAAACACAAGCAATACAATAAAAAAATTAAATAAATACAATAAAAAAAAAAAAAGGGGTCCTAAGAGCTGTAGGAAATTAAAAGGGAAAGTAAATAAACAAAAATAAAAATAAAATAAACTGGAATAAAATAAAAAAAAATAAATAAAAATTTGATTTAATTAAATCTCAAATTTATTAAAAATCAATTTAGCTGAATTGGTACATATGTGCTAAACAAATGTAAATAAATGCAATAAAATTAAAGAGCGGTAGAATAAAGTCAAAACAAAAAAAAAAAACACAAGCGTAAAACCCAGTATGTGGGGGGGTCACAAAGGGACCTGTGAGGGCTAAAGCAACAGGAAGTGAACACCGGAGTGACGGAGAGAAGGAGAGGAGGAGAGAGGGGAGAGGGAGAGAGTGGAGAGAGAGAGAGGTTTTTTGTGGTAGAAGTACACTTTACACGCATATTTCTAAGTGTAGTCGATGCTAAACAGCTAGCAGTTAGCAGTTGAGGTAAAGGGCTTAGTTTAAGAGTTAGCGTTGGTTACACGCAATTCTTTGTTGACACACACAGGTCTGTGAAGTGAGTGCTGTTGTCAGATTAACCGGAAGAGTCTGCTCACTCTTCTGGGGTCACGTGTTGCTAGGAGTCCAATGCAAGCTCACAACAGGTGCAGTTGGAGCAGACTTGCACTGCTGTGAGCCTGCATGGGAAACTCATGCATGTCCCAAACAAATTCATTCAGGAATCAAAACAGCACATTCACTTCACAAGCAATGGTGAATTCGTAGTTAGCTACACTAGAATAAACCATTAATTTTACGTAAATGTTTCACATGAGCGACTCAAAATGAAATACAATGATACGTAACACATAATAAGGCCTAAAATGAAGGAAATGAGGAGTATAAGCTCAGATACCCTACACAGTGAAAATGAAAACAAAGAAAAAAAGGGGATTTCTTCGCCCAAAATCAGACCTATTTATTCTGGTACCATTTATATGAGATGCTAATCTGAGATTGCGTCGTCAGAAAATGGACTTATGCTCCACTAACAACAGAGAATAGGATTTCTTCGCTAAAATCAGGATAGTTTCTTATCGTACGATTTAAAAAAACATTATAGCAGTGAAACTTTCTAATACCTGTAGGAAGACACCTTCAAGCTATAGTTTTATCTGAATATAATTCGAACCTGGACGTGCGGCGCCTTGTCATCGACATGTTTGCGCGCATGGTAATAAAGAGTTACGGAAATTGTTTCCACAACATTTTTTTGGGGGGGGAGGGGTCGATTGATATACAAATGATATCATAAACATAATAAGGCCCTAAAATCAGTGAAATGGGAGCCTCGCTCAGATGACTACACAGTAGTACTGAAGAAAGGGGATGAATTTCTTCGCCCAAATCAGACGATTTATTTTTCTGGTACATTTAGAAATGAGCTGCTAATACCGAGATTTCCGCGTCAGCAAATAGACATTATGCTTAACCTAACACAGAAAGAAATTAGGATGTTCTCGCTCTAAAGTCAGGTTAGTTTTAGCGTACGGATTTTATTTAATTTTAAACCATTATAGCACTGACAACTTCTTAATGCTCGTAGGAAGGTACATTCAAACTAAAATTTTATCTGGTTTTGATCAGGAACAGGTATGCGCATGGAGAAGAAGTTACTAAAACTAACGAAACAGACACATAAGATTGATTATTAGGTCTGGTTGCAAGCAATTTTTAAAACGACTCCACCGTTCTAAATTACTGCTCGTACTTCATAAAGTAGGAAACTATTGTTTTCTTGTTAGCTTGTCAAAGTTTCTGGGGGTCCCATCATGCGCTGCTGCAGGGATGCTTGGAAAGGACCCCCCTCCTCTCTGTGGTTGCTGGAGGTATTATGTGTCTGTCTGCTGAGTTGTTAAGCAGAAAGTGCTGGCTCCCCCTTTCGTAGCTTCGTGCACATGAGGGAGTTTTGCACTGCTGAGTGAAGATGCAGGAGTAAAGTAAGAGTAAGTAGAGGAAGTATAAAAAGTAGGGTTGTTTCTCCACTGGTTCCTTTTGCAGCCTATAAGAGTACCTGATTTCTCTTTGGACCATGTCAAGTTTGTATTGAGTGTTGTTCAGCTGCTGGATCAGTGTCTCAATTCTGGCAACTTTGTCTAAGTGCTCAGAATTTGCTGCTTTAATAGTATTTTTGTGTGGGTGTTTCCTTTCCAGGTCCCTTCTGGCTACCTTTTCCAGGTGCTCTTCCTGTTCAGCAGCTGTCAGAGCCTTTTAAAATCTATTGATTTCCTCCTGTAACTCCATTTTGCTGGGGTACTTGTGGGCTACCGCTGTGGTGTTGGCTTGTCTTGTGTCTGTTGCTTGAGATTCATTTACTCCTGTTCAGAAACCATGAGGTTGGGGCCAGGAAGGATAATGACCTTGGCGAGCTTGTTTGTTAGCCACAACTCTCGCCCGACAGAAAAAAAGAGTCCTGGTAGAGGCACCACCAGCTCTCTCTGTCTCCAGTTGCTTTCGGCTCAGTAGGTGGTCGTAGGGCCTGGGTAAAGGGGGTGTTCCTCACAACGCCTGGCCAGCCCTCTTTGTTCTGCATTCTGGGCAGTTAGTCCCCCCGCCACGCATTCATCTGCAACGTTTTGACACACTGGTGTTGAGGGTAAGGGCTAGAGACTACTACAAGATCAAACAGAGTGTGAATGCTAAGATAGGTTTGGGTCAGCATATGTTTTTGCTGAAAAGGGCGGGGGGCGTAAACAGGATTTTGATTGATGACTTAAGACTACTGTCAAAATATTGTCAAATTATCACTCAGAATTTGCTGACGGTTCCCAACAGGCTCAATCTCTGAGAAAGTGAAGTAGAAGAGGAAAAAAAGGAAAATGAGAGCATTTCTATTCAGGTATGGTATTATTTGGTGCCTCAGGACTAGAGTTGTGCCCTAGTTTAGTTTCTAGCAGGACCGTGTAAACCTGTGTGTCCAGGATCATAAAATTAGAGAACACCTGTTGAAAAATAAAAAATCAAAAATAAAAGTGTTTTATGGTGCATTTTGAGTTCAGAGGAGATCATCAACAAAGTGGAACAAAAGGGGGCCAAATAACATGTAAAAGGATTTTAAAATTAGATGAATCTATTATTTAAAACAGGGTATCAATTGATATAGGAACAATCAGTAGCACCGTGATTACTGATTTGTTTGATTGGGCAACACACAATGTATGGTCACAGCTTTGGTTTGCTGCGTGTTCAGCTCCAATGCTGGCTTGCCAGGTTGTGCCCCGCACCTCCGTATTTAATTTAGCGCGGGTTATTCATGTTGACACCTAAAAGCACCCAATAACTTAATGATTCTTTTCTAGGTAGACAGTTAAAATGTAATTAAATTTAGATTTCATTAACTAGTAACTGAGCAAAGCATTCCGGAAGGAGAGATCTTAAGTAGTTAAAATTCGCTGGACGCAATTGAAAGAGTGAGAAGAAGAAACATAGAAAAAGAAAAGGAAAAAGAAGGAAGAGGAAATGGAAAAAAAAAAAAAAATCCGAGAAAACAGGATTAGGTTACGGTAAATTCACCAACCCCACAGTGCTTCACACTGCACACACACATCTGTATTTAGAAGCTTCAATTAAAGAGTGTTAAACCCTAATTGTTAAAGCTATTTGGTAGTTTAGCCTAAGATGAAACTATGCTAAGTCTTGTTAGCTTAGCTGCTTCAAATGGTTGGTTTACAAACATGGCGTGTTGTGCTACGTGACGTTAGCACTTCCTGTGACAAGATGTTGTCACGGTAACCAATGCATGCCAATTTAATTAACGCAGTTTAATGTCTGTCTATGTTAAACAGTCATAGTTGTAGAACGTGGTGCTTTCAGCCTTCAAGACTTGTTTAAAGAATTACAAAACGGGTTTACTGTAAGTTTTACTGTAAACCGGGTCCGGTTTTTTTATTTAAACATATATGTAGTTATGTTTGCCTCACCTATGAGTACTAAAGTACAGTATTACACCTTTAATCTCACTCAGCGAGTGGGGGTGAGTGGGTGGTTGTGTGGTGAAACACAGTATATGACACCGGTTTTTGTCGGCTTAATATATACAGTCAAAGGTAGATGAATTGCCTTCGTCTAATTATATAAACTAATAAGGCTTATGCGTAGAAAGGGGAAATGAATAGGGGTTGTAGAAAGGGGAGCAGCGCTCACATTTACCTTGATATAACTGTACTGAGATTTATTCTTCAAAGAAACAATTTAAACAATACTGCAATTTGTGATTTCTTCACTAAAGCATATTACATTATGGTACAGTTTGGACATGCCGCTGAGCTGAGATTCAGACTTACGCTTTGTCAAGACAGATTTATGCTTTAATACTGAAATTAGGGTTTCTTTGCTAAAATCAGATTAACCTTACACTGCTACCATTAAACATGAAATACATAAAGACTCTACCAATTATAATAGCGGTAGAGGGGTACAATCAAACACCCACTACACTTTATCTGCATCTCCACAAGCCAGCAAATAGGGACACAACAGGCATCTGAAGTCACGCCCTATTTTAACATGGACTATCACGCACACACTTTTAAGCTGACAGTGTTTAAACTCATAACTTTCACTTTATCACGCCCGCATTCTCTCCACCAAAATCTGTAGCGAATTAGCTCATGGGGAAATATGAATAATTAACCATAACTAGTTATGATTAACTATTCATATTTTAGATCCACTGTAGATATTTAGCTGACCACTCAGGGTCAACCATCTTGTCAATTCTAAGAACGTTAATTACCTGGTTAAAGGAAATAACCTTCTTACTGTACAACTCTATAAGTTTGTAACGTAAATCTGCATGATCATTGACTCCGGTCATGAGTAAACACTGAACACGTCAAGTGTGATAAAAGTAAGGTTTTATTAACTACATAAACACCCAAACTAGTCTAACATACTACATAAACACTTAAACTGGTCTAACATACACTTAAACTGGTCTAACATACACATATACACATACACACACACACATACAGGTGGTATAGAAAAGGGTTAAAGTTTAACTCAGCATAGGAATTGAAAGAGGCATAAAGAATGAATTTTATGGAACACTTTGCATGTTCAGCAGATCTAAACCTGAGGGATAAGTCAGATTCTGAGTTCAAACACACCTATGTAAAAAAAAGGTTGTTGTGTTGTGACTGCTACGTAATGTATCATAATTAAGACTAAGTTTTGATAAACTTAGCGAGTGCTCGGCGGTCTGAAAGAGATTTGCTGCAAATCCTTAAAAAGGGGGGTCTTCCGTTGATCTTGGCTGGAATTCGGGGTCGGGTCGATGTGTGAAAAGAGCCAGTTTGAGCAGTGTTAATTGATGATGGAAAGGACTAGGACGAGAGAAGGCGGGCGCCTGTTGGCACAGATGCTTTGGTATACTGAAGCGTTTCGCACATCTTCTTAGCTATGACCGAACCACCGACAGGGGCGGTCACATGGTGTGTCAGCTTTAAAGTCAGAGAAGATCCCCGCCTCTCAAGATGGGTTTGTCCAATGCGGAAGGCTGAAATCCCAAGCGGGAGGTGGAAAATGAGTTTGGAAATACTGGGGATTTTTATGACTTTTTGTCTGTAAGCCTGGTATTTTGCATAGGTAATTCGCTGGAGTGTTGAGGCACAAACTAGTACCGATTCTTAGAACATCAATACGTTGCATAGGTATCAGCATATAATAAACACACTTGTTTCGATCATAAGAAGGCGAATTCATAGTAATACTAGACATGAAATAGGTGAGGTTTTATTAACTAGTGGTCTATTATAACATGAATAAAACAGCATACACTACAACAGACAATATACAAGACAGTAATGGTATACACAATGACCAAAGGATATGGGTATTCAATCAAAGAAAGGTTTTCCTATGAATTAATGAGAGAACAGTCCATTTCTCTGGGCATAGTGTGTCTTTCTCATGAGTAAAATGATGGAGTTTCTCCCCTACATTCCTTTTAAGCCATAAAACCAGTGATATCATGATTAATTGTCATGGTGACCAAGGGGGGATGGTTTTCAGCAGAAATCCTGGCATCCAGTTTATTAAGTGAGGGGACTGTGACGATTTGTTAATCTAATGAATAATTGATTTGTTAAATCCAAAATAAAAATTAGTGTGTCAGATTGGTCGAGACGCTACAAGGCCAAGGAACAACATATAAATGCTGATGATTATGAGTCTTTCTGAAAGGTGTGGTTTCACAACCAATACAGATCTATTTACTTATTTAGTTTAACTATGGGCCTGGGATGTTTGAGACTTATGAGGAGACCTTCTATCATCCCCAGCAATTATCTTCAGTTACTTTTGAGAAAACCAGTAATCATAACAAGTAGAAAACATGCATTATGTGGGTCTTGTGTTGGAGTCACATTGACAGAGAAAATTATCTCGACTTAAAATCACCTTTATTGTTCATAACTGTGTGACTCAAAAAGCTCCAGAGCTGTTGACCTTCACATGTACCAATCCTTTTACAGGAATGATCACACACTTAAGCACATGTAAAGATACACAAATGCCTCTATATAACACATACAAGCACATGTGGTCTCAAACTCACACCTCTATTTCAGCCATTTCACACATGGATACAGACTGTTTATCTCTGCAGCCTCAGAATCGCTCTGCAATGATACTGGATGCAACAAAAGGGAGCGACTGAAAGTGTCTGTCTGTGTCACCTTGGCCCACCTATGAACTTGATACTGTCAAAGTATTGAATCAAATAAAAATGTAGATTTGTAACCACAAATTGAGATTTCAGATGTGTAAAAAGACTATTGTTTGTCATAAAATGTGTTCTTCTCAAATCAAATATAATCACTGAAACCCATTAAGACAACATAAATAAATCAGTCATGTAGTGTAGTGTAGTATTTGAAATTATGTATAAATAAAAGCTTTTTTATATTGTGAAATCAAATCATTGGTGTTTTACTCCAGCAGATTTCTGAAATTACTATTTCGGGGTGAAGAGAGTTCACGGTTTGCTTACAATAGAGCTCGCAAAGGTATGAGTGATATTTATACCCTTCCTCAAACCTTGTTTACTCCCAACTGTTTAACCTTTCACTTTAAGGTTATGCAGCCAAGATGTCACAGTGTTCTTAAATGTCCCCTTCAGCGACAACCTAGACACACTCTAATATACACCAAAACACTTTCTCACAAGTCGCTTTTCTTCTGTAAATGAACCAATTTGGCACATAAAAGCTGAAACATCAATTATCGCCTTACTGAGAAGCAGCAAAATATTTTGAAGAATATCTGACAATGTTGTCAGAACACATTCTTCTAAACTAAATTATTTTCCTCACTTAAACTATAAACTATAACACCTAACTGGATATGTTATGAAATGACAAAAACAAGAAAACTCAAATGTTTATTTCTTCACAATTAATTGAATGAAGTTCTTCTCTGGTGCCTCCTGATAACAATAGTTCTGAGAGTGTGGAAAATTGGTAGAGACTGTTTTAAACTGAATAAAAACTGCCTGAGGATCTCATGTGGCAGCTGATATATATTTTATAATAATATAATCAGCAGGTTGGAGCTTCTATGAAAGTAATACAAGAACACTCATAATAGTGTGTCATTGTGCAGGCCTGTTTACAAATCCTTTGAAAATTACCTTATGTCCCAAAAGTATTTCATTACTAAACAGTGCAATACCTTTGTAAACACAAACCTTTCAGGGTAGTTTCCATAATTTAGCATGACTTAACCACACAACTATTATTTCTTGAAGATTATAGCATCAGGAATAATACCGCTCGGGCCCCACAGGAGTCATCAGCCACTTGCTTGAGATACATCAAGGAGACCTTGAGAGAATTGCTCATTTAGACATATACCTCAATCATACATAGTTTGTGGTCCCAGAAAGCCAAGGTGTCATCCATAAGCTAGAGGAAACTATTAACATCAAACCCATTCAGCAACTTAAATACTCACAGGGCCGCAATGTGCCATATGCAAAATATTTCCACATTAATCTCTTATTAATCTCCTGAACAATAAAATACATGTTTTGTAGTATGACACAGCCCTAGAGGAAATGCCTAGAAGAAATAACTGTGAGTAATTAGACACTGCCTTATAGATCATCTTTCATCAAAATATTTGTTTACAAACTACAGAGGCACCATACCTTCTCAGCAAAGGCCTGTGCCCTCAGGTAACAACAACTCACAGTCTCCATAGGCTTTAGTTTGCATGGAACAGTATGTATTGATAGGCTAGGTATAATTCTAAAACAAATGGAAAAATGAAACCTGAATAGGCTGAATTGCAATAGATATGTCCCAAAACAATGATGTGATCTTAGAAATGCATCAGTATCTTTAATTTTATTATACTTTTTTGTAATACTGTATATTTGTTAATAGGGCATTTGGGACAGAGTATTTATTTTAGATTTGTATGAGAACATATATTCTTTAAACTGAAAAGTTAAAATGAGATCCAAAATGGGGCAGAAGACATGCCAAATGGCATGTTGTTGCAGGTGTTTTTATTATTTAAATAATAATAATAATTGTAATTCTTAAAGTTATTTTTAATAAAGATGTATGATTCAAACACTGAATATCATCAAAGACTATAGCCCACTACCAAGATGTGCCTCACATTAATATGAGTGGGAGGATTGGGAGGAAGCACAATCCGCAGAATAGAGGAACTAGTCACACCTTCAAACTAAAAGAGCTAGTCGCCAATTGGTAAAGTCAACACATGACTGCAGCTGCTGTTAGATGCTACAGTACTACAGAAACAGGCAGTGTCCTGAAGTGCACACTGAACTAGTCTGAAATATACACTTTTTCAACACTATCTGAGCACAAGAAACAACATTTATGGGACAGTTCATGTCAGATTTTGCTGCTGATTTGCATATATATAATTCAAAGGTGAGTGTACTGTGGTAAGCAGTTTTTATGATTTCAGGATTTTTCCATTCAAGTGGATAGGACTTGGTCTTGCATGGCTGAAATAACTGCCTGGAGGTGTTGCAAAAATGGCTGCAGAGTGAATAGATTTTCACTGATTGGATCATTAAACTAAATTCATGCTATATAATGCCATCCATTAAAATAAAAACTGCTTTAACAGTATTATATATAGTCTATAGATATATATATATAGTATATATATATATATTATCTATATATATATATATATATAAAAACACTGTAAGTCATAGAATTATATAGGTTAATTTAACATCCATCATGTTTCGGAATATGTAATCTGTCACCAATACTATTAGCCTACTATCAGTAGATGCAGTTTTTAGGGTGAACATCATCCCTCGATTAAACTTCCCTCATGTCCTTCCACTAATTAAGTTCAGGTGAATTGGACATTGTAGTTATAACAATGACTGTACACAAAAATTCCGATTGAGGAAGTCTAAAGTCACAAGAGGATTTTGTTGTGGTCTGCGGCTTTTTAATCCTTCAAAGCAGTGTTTCTCAGTGCTGCTCCTGGAGGCCCTCAAACTCAATTTTTAGGTCATGCAGCTACTAATGAGCTGATTAACTGGTGATAATGATGAGATCCAACACTTTAAGCATTGGGATGCCTGTGGTTACGTTTTCCATGAGGTATGACTTTAAAGGAATTTAGGTTTACATCTCAGTTCTGCTTCTTTGCATTTGAGTCGTTTTAAGCTTCTGTGCACATGCTTCACAAGCACCAAAAACCATCACTGTCCATATGCAAAAAAAAAAAGTGAGTGCAGTTTCTACAAGTTGAACTTTACTTTGAGCAACCCACACGTCTCTGTAATTTATCTGAGTAAACAGAGCTTGGTGTACGCAGGTTCTGTGCTGCATTTTGATCATACTGTGGTGACAGGGAGCACCTGTGGACGAGAGGCAGAGATAAGAACTTGTCAGACGCGGTGAAGCCGGAGGACTCGTCCTGGCATACCAATGCTGCAGGACAAATAACTTCTCAAGGTAATTCTATTCCAAGGTCTCAAAGTGACAAGTTCTTGGCAACTGTAATTAGCTCAGATAATGCTGATCATTGATTCCAAAAACAGTGCTGAATATACATTGGAAGACTAGCTCTATATTGACTGTGGTTATCCCTGTGGAAATTTAAATAGACACAGGGTTATAATAACGAAAGTGCCCATGTTTAAATTATTTCCGCCCAAGGCATACTCAAAAGAACTGAGGGAACGAGGCCTGGTTGAGTTGTATTAGTAGCGTGCTGTCACCATGTACGAGAGATGCTATTTCAAAGATCAAATATACTGATACACATGTAGCTCTTTATGTTCGCAGACATTACAGATGGTGTTTATGTGAACTTTGTGTGTTTTTGACATAACCTTATTTGTAGTTGACAGTTGATGCGAAAGAGCCGCCTTTTGAGCTTGTGTTTGTGTGTTCAGAAAACTGTATATCAGAAGTGTAAACTGACAGGACTTTTTAAACACATGCAAATAATAAACCTTCCATGATGACTAAGAATTTCACGTCATGTGAGCATAAGCATAAAATATATGATAATCATAAACAAAAATATGTTTTGTTTGTTTGTTGTCATATAAGGCACGAGCTGTAAAGGCATTGCTTAATGTTTACAATAATGTCTAATATTATTGCTTTCCAAAATGTACAATGTGTGAAACTGTCTTTTAACAAACATGTATATTATAGTTTCATAAGCCTTTATAACATAGGTTGAAATAGGTACAGAATAAAATAACTAAATCGTCATAAAGTAGTCATTGTATAATATTTTCTCTGAATGATACAGTATATCAAACATTAATGTTTTACTTTCCAGTAACAATAATTTAATTTGGTTGAAAATAGCTCTTCATTAATTATCCTGTAAAATTAATGACTTAGCCTCCACTATGTACCAAATAAATATACAAGGAGTCAAACAAGATTTTGAAAGCCAGCATACTGGCATCAGGCCAAACAACATTTATTGTACACCATGTTTTTAAACTGCTAAAAAATGTTCAGATTCTAGGGTGTTAAACTGCAAATAAATACCTCACACTTACCAACCTCTCTTTATAAAGGTGTGAACAAGTAACTGCTTTTGATTGCAAGGAGTTCAGAGTGAAAAGAACAACTTCAGGTGAAGTCTTGAGAATAAATTAAATCCTTATTTCATAATCTGTTTATTTTCACTAGCACAGTTCTTACGCAATCTTATTTGTACAACTGTGTTGTTGTCGCACAGGTACATATAACTGTAATTGTACAATGCAATCTTGATCATTTGCATGTTTCTGGATCAACATTCTTTATTTGCCCAGAAAAATCACTAATAATTGCTTACCCAAAATTCTATTTTCTAAATATCTATCTAAAAGTATGATATACTTTTTAAAATAAGAGGGAATTTAAAGGTTGAAAATGTTGTTTAACCTTTCAGCTAAACCCTAAATCTAACTGTAATCCTAAATTTTACGTCAGTCAGTTCCTCACACAGTGCTATCATAAAATCAGAAGACATGGAATGTAATTCATGAATTGTATGACTTCCATTATGCTTTTGTGTGTGTACTGGCATTCACTACATTATTAAGCATAGTAATACCAGCAAATTTGGACCTCGTGTGGACATTTTTATGTCCCATTGATGAAACAAGCTTATAAATCATACATAATGAAGTGTTTTGAAAATCTAAAAATGTAGAAAGTTTCCTGTGAGGGGTAGGCTTAGGGTAAGGGAATAGAAAATACACTTTGTATACTGAATATATACAGTTAGTTTGTGTGTGTGTGTGTGTGTGTGTGTGTGGTGTGTTACTTATTTATTTTTTAGAAGCTTAACAGATGTGAGACTATATGCCTTTGCAATGAAAAGAGCTGTGTAAAGACATTTAAAATTTTATCCTTTCATTTTTAGTGTGAACTATACGTTAAAAATTATTGTTGGAATTTGGGGTACACTTAGGGTAACATTTAGGCTATGGGGACCAATTCACACTATTAACTAGTTCCTTATTAGCAAACCCAACATAGTGGCTGTTTATTAGTACTTATAGAGCAGATGTTTTGCATGACCATACTCTATATCCGTAATCCTACCCAATACCTAAACTTAAAACTACCTTACTAGCTATTAATAAGCAGAAAATTAGGAGTTTATTGAGGGAAAAGTCACAGTTAATAATGGTTGTAATAGTAAGAATTTGACCTTAAAATAAAGTGTGACTAAATGTACTGTTAACTAGTGTTAGAATAACTAGATTGTATGTGAGCTAAGCAATAACCAAGTATGGACTTTAATAAAAACTTTGCATTTCAGCTTGCGTAACATGAAGTTGAGCATGAAAACACTTAAGTTGAAAAACAGTTGCAAATATAATTCACATTAAATTCGAAATACACAGGAAATGTAAACCCCTATAAACACATTATTGACGCTCGGACCAAACGTGGCGCTGCGCTTGCTGAATTACATGAATGACATGACACGCACCTGCAGTACTTAATGATGGGAAGTCTGGTTCTTTTCCGTGAACCGGACAGTTCGGTCAAGGAACAGTTCAAAAAATGGTTCACCGGTTCTTTTACGTCATCATTTAATGATGTCAATTCTATCATCCCGGCAAATGAAATACATTCAAACACACATTCAAATAACGTCATTTGTAATCATAACTTAAAAATAATTAGTAATAACTATCGTCATCATCATCTTGGATATTGTGACGGGGCTGACAAGACGTGAGACATGTGGATCCATCTGCAGGCTTTATTTAAGAGACGTGGTACACAGGCAGGGTCAAAACACTGGCAAACAGGTATATGGCGGGCAAAACACAAGAGTAGTCACAGGGCTAGCGTAGGTCACTGATAAGCAGACAGAATCACAGGGGCGAGACGAGAAGGAGAAATCCAAGAAAACAGGCAAAGAGCAAAAAAAAACCGCAAAAAAAGGCAAGGCAAAACAAGGAAAACACGGAAACTCGGAAAGGGGTACAGGCTAAACACTACTCAGCAGAGAAATGTGGTTAGAGTGGGTGTTATATAGTGAGTGAGGTGATTAGAAACAGCTGTGTGCAAATCAGTGCAGTGTGCAAATGATGATGGGAAATGTAGTCCGGGGTGCTATGCAACAGTTTGGGTTGTGCGAGAGTCAATGTAATGGAAAGGGTGACATCTGGTGGTGAATAAACGGAAGTCCATGGACTGAATTCGTGACAGAGCCCCCCCCCCCCCAAGGAGCGGCTTCCAGACGCCCCAAACACTAAACGATCCAGGTGGGCAGTGGAGCGGAGGCGGAACAGGGGGAGGGACGGAGGGCCAGGTCAAAGGATAGGAAAGACCAGGGACTGAGTCAGAGCCGGCGGAGCAGCACAGACGGGGACCGAAAGATCCCCACGGCGGAGAGCAGACACCAGAGCCAGACAGTAGACCACCACGGCGGAGCAGAGGACCACCAGAGCCAGACAGTAGACCACCACGGCGGGGCAGAGAACCACCACGGCGGAGCAGAGGACCAACAGAACCAGACAGTAGACCACCACGGCGGGGCAGAGGACCACCACGGCAGAGCAGAGGACCACCACGGCGGAGCAGAGGACCACCAGAACCAGACAGTAGACCACCACGGCGGGGCAGAGGACCACCACGGCGGAGCCGAGGACCACCAGAACCAGACAGTAGACCACCACGGCAGAGCAGAGGACCACCACGGCGGAGCAGAGGGAACAGGAAACCCCCCTGGTGAACCACACCGATCAGGAGACCATGGCGGAGACTGTAACAACGAGAGAGCAGAGACAGACAACACAGACAGAACATTGGGGTTGATAGACAAGACTGAGCATTCAGGGGCAGCCTCCCTGGCTGGGTCGGGACAACACAAAAGTTCACAAACGGCCTCCATAACAGTGACAGGACAGGCAGAGAGTTCACAGACGAACCTCCTTGGCCGGAACAAGACAGACAGAGAGTTCATCGGCGCCCTCCTTGGCCGGGACAGAACAGACAGAGAGTTCATCGACGGCCTCCTTAGCCATGACAGGACAGACAGAGAGTTCATAGGCGGCCTCCTTGGCCGGGACAGAACAGACAGAGAGTTCATAGACGGCCTCCTTGGCCGGAACAGAACAGGCAGAGAGTTCATAGACGGCCTCCTTGGCCGGAACAGGACGAGCAGAGAGTTCATAGACGGCCTCCTTGGCCGGAACAGAACAGACAGAGAGTTCATTGGCGGCCTCCTTGGCCGGAACAGGACAAACAGAGAGTTCATAGACGGCCTCCTTGGCCGGAACAGAACAGACAGAGAGTTCATAGACGGCCTTTGGCCGGAACCAGAACAGGCAGAGCGTCAGGACGGTCCTCTGGCCGGAACAGGAATACGAGCAGGGAAGTTCACAGGTGGGTACTACGGAACTTGGAGGTTATGCAGCGGGATGCCGCCACCTATGGAGGGTCTTACAGAGTGCCTAAGATACAGGGGGAGGCTCGGCAAGGATTCTGCGCCCCTGACCCTGACAGGTCGAATGTGGTTTCTCGGCGCCACCACCCACGCAAGGAGATGAAAGCGAGCACCGACCGCTTCGAAGCGTTCTGCAGCACGGGCCGCCACCTCTCGGAGAAAAACTTCTGCGAGGACCATCGCTGTGGAACACAGCAGCGTGCACCACCACCTCAGGAGAGACTGTAGATTCAGCCACCGACTCTGCAGACCTGATGGTGGGTGCTGCCGCCTCTGGGAGTTCTGTGAAGGTGTATGCAGCCCAAACGCAACAAAAGGCGATCCCCATCAGGGAAACACTTCAGACAGGGGAATTAGTTCATGAACAGAAGGGTTAAAGTGAGTGGGTTTGGGGATACCAGCGGTGAGTGCAGACACCAGCGGTGCATCCCTCAAACTGGATACCAGACTGGGAAGGGCTGACCTTGATATTCTGGGTGCAACAGACAGGACGTGACAAGACTCTGGATGATCAGCTGTGATGCGACGTGACTCTGGATGATCAGCTATGATGTGATGTGACTCTGGATGAATAGCTGAGACGTGTCGCAGGATCTCTGACGGACCAGCTGAGACATGGCGAGGCTCTAGAAGGTCAGCTGTGACGTGACTCTAGAAGGTCAGCTGTGACGTGACGTGACGTGACTCCGGATGATCATCTGTGACGTGACGGGACTCATGATCAGCTGTGACCTGACGGGGGACTCCGGAGATCAGCTTGACCTGACTCGACTCATGAATATTAGCTGTGAATTGACCAGATAAAACTACCGCCCCCCCCCCCCCCTGCCAGGATAATAAACGGTGACTCGATTGACCTTCATGACGATAAACAGTGCCTAGATTCGACTCATGAAGATTAGCTGTGACTTGACTTGACTCAGGAAGTTCTGTTGTGACTTGACTTGACTCAGGAAGATCCATTGTGATTTGACTTGACTCAGGAAGATTAGCTGTTACTTGACCTGACTCAGGAAGATTAGCTGCGACTTGACCTGACTCATGATAATGAACTGTAACTTGACTGAACTCAGGAAGAACAACTGTGACTAGACTTGACTCAAGACGACCAGTTGTGACTTGACTAGACTCATGCATATCAGCTGTGACTAAACTTGACTTATGATAATGAACTGGAACCTGACCGGACTCAAGACGATCAGCTGTGACTTGACACAGCGCTGCAGATGGGCAGCTGTGACCAGTGACGGGGTGCGTGGTGTCCACCATTTGCAATCAGCTCCACGTCGCCGCATCTGTGAGCGGCTCTGGTAGAGACGCAATTTCAGTCACAGGACCCGTGTCGCGTTACTACTCGCGTCATACCAGTAAACAAAGAGGCAACAGGAAAACAAGGACCTAGCATCAGGTCCCTTAAAACTACGTTAAATTCCTTCAAGGTAACCAAGATTCGTGGGTTCATGAGTCCAAAACGGAACAAGTAGGCTTTAAACAAAATCTCATAATACAGTGGAACCTGATAAGAGTACACAGAACCGGGGAACATCCTCATCAATAGAAAGGCCCCTTGCCTAAGATGTAGTAGCTCGGTGACTGGGTTCATACCAGGCCAGAGTCCACTGAGAAAGCCGCTGGATCCTTGTGGGGCTGAGTATTCTGTAACGGGGCTGACAAGACGTGAGACGTGGATCCATCTGCAAGCTTTTATTAAAAAGACGTGGTATAACAGGCAGGGTCGAAAAATGGCAAACAGATATATGGTGGGCAAAACACAAGAATAGTCACAGGGCTAGCGTAGGTCACCGATAAGCAAACAGAATCACAGGGGCGAGACGAGAGAGAAAAAAACAGGAAAACAGGCAAAGAACAAAAACCGCAAAAACAGGCAAGGCAAAACAAGGAAAACACGGAGACTCGGAAAGGGGTACAGGCTAAACAATACTCAGCAGAGAAATGTGGTTAGAGTGGGTGTTATATAGTGAGTGAGGTGATTAGAAACAGCTTTGTGCAATGAGTGCAATCAGTGCAGTGAGTGCAGTGTGCAAACTGTGCAATGAATGGTGGGATATGTAGTCCGGGGTGCTATGCAACAGTTTGAGTTGTGCGAGAGGCAATGTAAAGGAAAGGGTGACCTCTGATGGCAAGCAAACGGAAGTTCATGGCTGCATTCGTTGACAGATAGTTTCGACATTTACCTTGCAAAAGCACCCAATACTGGCACTGATGTATAAATGCGGATGTCAGATATGAAAATAAAGAAAGTGAATTCATCAACTTTTTACAGAAATCGTAACAGAACCTTAACCATACAGAAATCCAGCTCATAAAGCTTAAAATATTACGTGCATACACAATAGTAAATAGTAAAATTCATTTTATGTTTTGACTGAAAAGTTTTTGCATGTTCATCATGTTAAAATGTTGTTTAATATAACTAGTTGCATTTGCACTTTCCAGTAAGCTTGATCTGTTATTAAATAAACTTCATTCAAGCGTCAAATTTGCCTGCTCATTCAAGTCCTCGGTTCACTCGCACTCATATTATATTAATATCAGCACCACATCAGTTTTAGCTTCACGCATGCTCAGTATCTCCAGCTCATAGGTTCTCAGTATGTCAAATGTGTCCGAAAGAAATGGTTCTCGGTTCAGTGTACGGGTGATTCGAGAACTGTTGACTCGAGAACTGCTGTAGCAGTCCATTCGTCCGGTAGTACACGGATGCTCAGTATATCAGCTGCTCGTGCTCAGGCTCTCTCAGTCTGCACAGAATATTTCAGTGCCGTTGGAGTTACAGGAGTAACATATACTCTGGGACACTGGTTTATTTTTAGTAGTAGGGACTGTAAGGCATCATACAGTATCCATCTCCTATTCATCAGATCATAGCCTTCAAATGATTAATGCAGGAAAAAGGTGTCTGAAGTGTTTTGTATGACAAGGCAATAGCAATGTAAATCATTAAAGTTATACTCATATGTTTGCCCACCTTAATGGTTCAAAGATTAGTCCTTTGTCTGAGCAAATGTCTGCTTATTGGCCAACAATTTACAGTCTACATAGAGTGTCAGCATATCTCAGGATGATCAGAGCTGGAGTGTGCTGTGTAAACTGACCTTGTTATTGAACCTGTGCTCTATTCGTCATGCTAACCATGCTAAAATGCAGTCCCAGTCTGCATTAAACGCCTGGAAATAGGTGGGATGACTGACATTAAAAGCTTTCTGGGCCTTGATGCCTCAATAGCTTTGCATTAGTGTTTGAAAGTAATGGTGCCTTTTAAGTGCATCATAGCTTTTCCAAATGTTCTTTTCAGAAACAGTTCATGTTCAAAGTACTTGTAGGCTTTCATTTTTTTTTCACAACATCAAAACGCCTAAAAGGTGTCTACAGTGAGCAGTTTGTATGTCCACAATCATATTCACCCTGAATGAGAACCTCCAAACAATATCACTGCATTTTAAAATCATTGTAAATGATTTGCTCCACCCAGTGTACAATGTAAGCGACAATAAAACCCCCAGAGGCCCCTTCGCTTTATTCACTTGGTGTACTCTATGCAAATGAACAGATTTCAGAGTTCCATCATTACAGATAGTGCTAATGAGAGTCAGGTAAAAAAAGCATGTACTTGTCAGGACTGACCAGAGCAATGTTGATAAATAGTCCCAATTAGGCATCACTTTCACAGGGTGACCCCCTGTGTATTGTGAGTTTCATTTGCATTGGGTAGTCACGATATGGTGTTCAAGACACATTGTACAAGACAACGAGTAAAGCATAGCAAAATAAATGCTCAAAAAGAAAGAAATAGGTTTGCATTTAAGCGGTTTGCAGAGACCTGCACAACAGAACAAAACACAAAAATTATTATGCATAGTAAAATGGCTTAATTGTTGTAATAACATTATACTAACATTACTAAAAAAAAAAAAATATTAATATAAACATACTACTTTTAAGATATATTTTACTTGGACCCTTATGCCTCATCTCACAAATGTCTTTCTGAATGCAGGTGGTTGTCAAAACTGTTCCTGGAGCAGCCCCGCACTGTCTTCCTCATCAAACACACCGATTCAACTCAACTTGAGTCAGCTCTTACTAGACACTTTAAAGGGGCCAATTATGATTTTCGATTAAAAAAAAAAATCTCTGAGTGTTGCAAGCTCTTGGTGATAAATAAGTCTGTAAAAGTGCAAGACTAAAGTCTCAAATCAAGATATATATTTATTAAAGTTAAGATCAACCACGCCTAGCTTAAAACGGGCTAATTCCTAACACGCCCCACATGTCTCTGCACGATGTGGGAAGATTTGCATTAATGCCACCCAATGTCACGCAAAGAAAGAAAGTCGCAACTTGATGTCACTGTCGATTGTTGCTGCCGCCCATGTTGTGGAGACGCTGTGTGGGTTTCGTTGTGAAAGCAAAATACTTTGTTTGGCCTTCCAAAAGATGAAACAACTAGAAATCAGTGGTTAAGTTGATTTACAACACTGTTCCGGAACAGTTCAACCCAAATATTCAGATATGTGCAGCGCATTTTACGGAGGCTGAGGAATGTTTCTGAGAGAGTAGCCTACATGACGGTGTCTGTTTTCTATAAAGTGGGGGCAATTCCCACTTGCAAAGGGGCAGTCTGGGCGTCTGACGCCAGACTGTAAGTCTGTTTCATTATTTAAGAATGTAAAAACGTGAGTTTGGGCAGTGTAGATTAGGGCTTGTTGTTTGTAATTTCTCCGTTCACAAATGCAAACATGGTTTTATGTTAACGCAGTGCGATACGCAACGCGCAAAAAGACAGTATAAATCATTATAATAATTATGTCCCCACTGGATGCAACAAATGCCTTGTTTATAAGGGGTTTTACTGGTTTTGTCTCGTCACGCTGGGCGAAGGCATCACAGTATGGTTTAAGGGCGTAACATTTCCTTCACATGCTTGAGGTATTCGGCCAATCACAATGCACTGGATAGCTGGCCAATCAGAGCACACCTCGCTTTTCAGACCAAAGAGCTTTGTAAAAAATCGATGCGTTTCAGAAAGGCGTGGCATAGAGGAGAAACAATAAGTACAGTATGTGGAAAATAATGTGTTATTTAACCTTAAACCACAAACACATTTCATTACACCAAATACACCAAATATTGTCCTTTTTAGCAACGTCATATGACCCCTTTAATACCTGAAGTGGGTCAGAAAAAGGTAAAGAGTTGTGAGAAAATACAATGCGTGTCAGATCCACTTCATGTTCAGCAGCGGCAGCTCTTAAAGCAGCCAAAATATACCAATAACCCAGATGTTGTGATGTCTGTTAATAAAAGAAACAATAACTTTTGTAGCTTTAAGGATTCACCCCGCCCTCGTACTTTTAATTTAGTAGTTTCGTATTTTGTTAATCTTGATTAAATTATAATTGACAAATCAAGTAAATATGACATTTATTATGATGGGTTTATGTGAAGATTGTTTTAGTTCACTTAAATTAAAAGTTGTTATTTTTAAAGTCTAATAAATGTTAAAACTGATAGCTCTTAATTATACTGTAATGTTGAAAAACCGTGTAGTATTGGTATCAGTGAAACTCGCTCAGTCATAAAAAGATGCCATTAAAGGGATAGTTCACCCAAAAATGAAAATTAGCCCATGGTTTACTCACCCTGGTTCGAGCGTATGATGTAGGCGTAGCGGAAGGCGCAACGTAAGATCCGGGGAGAAGAGTGCAGTCTCGCGAGAGTAAGCTGGCGTAAGAAGAGTGTAGAAGTAGTTTTATGATGGATGGAAGCACATTTTTAGGCTTCAAAAACAGGGGCACCATTCACTTCCATTATACAGCTTGGAAGAGCCAGGACATTTTAAAATATAACTGTGATTGTGTTCGTCTAAAAGAGGAATGTCAGATACGCCTAGGATGCCCTGAGGCATTGGGCTAATTTTTTGGATGAACTATCCTTTTAAACAAATATTAAAAATATACTGTCTTTATGTTTTTTTCTTCTATTAATTTAAAGATTGAATATGAGATTATTGCAGTATAAAAGTATATTTAAAGAGGGGGGCTTTAGGTAGTTGGATAATTGTGATAATTTCAGAAAAAATTTGCAAACTGATTAGTTAATTTTTTAATAGATTACAGCACTAACGTTAGATAATTTATTTCCCATTATTGGTTTTAGAAGTTGTGGAATGTAGAAAACTTCTTTTTAAGTTGAAACACAAACTTGAAACAGACTTTTAAATCCATATAACCTATACAAATTTTTCTAATTATCACTCTAGTGCTAGATAAAGTGACATAAAAAATCCATATGATTCATTAATATAGAACCTACTATTTTTTGTTATACTTTTATTGTCCACTATGTTATTTATCATAATGGTTTTAATACTTCCGCGATCTGACACATTCATATTGTTAGTATTTTATCAATATCTTGTGTTTTAGAAGGTGTGACGTGTAGATGACAACGCGGGTTTAGAAGTCTGAAAAAATATCTGAATCTTTAAAAGTAGATATTGCTGTTCCATCTTCGCTAATTTCGGAACCATTTAAGGATATACCATGTTCACCTCCAGAAAAGAAAAATGATGTCAATTTGAACCAATTTATATTAAGTAAAATGTAGTTGAGGGTTACTTAAATTATAATAATTAAGACAAAACTTATAGTAATGGGTTTTAACAGGCCCTTTTCAAAAGGGGTGGAGGGGATGATATTAAAGGGTCGATGATGTTGCGAAAAATACATTATTTTGTGGATTGGTGTAATTAAATGTGTTTATGTGGTTTAAAGTTTAAAAAACACGTTTTTCCACATACTGTGCATTATTGTTTTTCCTCTATGCCCCGTCTTTCTGAAACGGTCGATTTTTACAAAGCTCATCATTGGTCTGAAAAAAGTGAGGTGTGCTCTGATTGCCAGCTATCCAGTGCGTTGTGATTGATTGGCTGAATACCTCAAGCGTGTGAGGAAATGTTACGCCCATTACCCAATTGTGATGCCTTGTCCCGGCCCGGGAGCTGAGAGACAAAAAACACACAAAAAAACATATAAAGCGGCATTTGTTGCATGCCATTGGGGACAAATTACGGAAAGAATAACATTTACATTCTTGACCAAGACCCGATGTCAGCAAACAGCAGATTATACAGTATGGTTTTTACAAACCCACAGGAATTCTTTAGACGGGGCAGGTAAAGAGCCAAAAGAGAAGAAAAACAAGTCCAACTGCAAATTTTGAAACCAAACTTGCAGAAAAACTGTGGAACAACATATAATTTCGTGTAAGGGCACCTGCAAATACAACACAAGAGAGGTAAGTTGAGCGAAGGATCATGACATAAGAATTAGCCTTTGGTATTGACTCTTTGGTAAAACTTTACAATAAGGTTAATTAGTGAACTACATTTAGTTAACCTAATTAATAATGAATATTACTCTACAGCATTTATTAATGTTAGTTAACTTTAATTTCAGCATTCACTAATGTATTATTCAAATGACAAGTTGTGTTTGTCAACATTAATGCACTGTGAACTAACATTAAAACAAACAATGAATGAACAACTGTATTTTATTAAATAATGTTAACAAAGACAAAAAAAGTGTAATAAATAATCTTGTTAATGTTGTTCATGTTAGTTAAACATTAACTCTGTTAAAACAGTGCCCTACTCTGCCGAACGACACCTGAGTTTAGAATCGGGCTGAAAGCTGAATCCATACTAGAGCGTGTCATTGCAGTGTGAACATGTTATTTAGCAATGGGCACCCGAAACGTGCTATGAAATAGCAGAGTTGGTGGATTTAGGCGCCAGCGTGCAGAATTCAGCACTCAACAAAACTATGGCGTTTCAGGGATGACTCATCTGAACGCCTTTGATTGGCCATTGCATTAATAGATACGGAAGTTTAAGCGGCCATGCATTATTTTTTTTTTCCTTCTTGTTTTCTTGTTATAACGACTTATTTTTCTCGTTATATACATAACGAGAGTTGTTTTCTCGTTAAACGACTTATTTTCTCGTTATATCGACATAACGAGAGTTGTTTTCTCGTTATAACGACTTATTTTCTCGTTATATCGACATAACGAGAGTTGTTTTCTCGTTATAATGACTTAATTTTCTCGTTATATCGACATAATGAGAGTGTTTTCTCGTTATAACGACTTATTTTCTCTTTATATCGACATAACGAGAGTTTTTTTCCTCGTTATAACGACTTAATTTTCTCGATATATCGACATAACGAGAGTTGTTTTCTCGTTATCACGACTTAATTTCCTCGTGATCTCGACATAACGAAAGCTGTTTTCTCGTTATAACGACTTAATTTTCTCGTTATATCGACATAACGAGAGTTGTTTTCTCGTTATAACAACTTAATTTTCTCGTGATCTCGACAAAGTATTTTTTTTTTTTTTACAATGATTGTTTAATCTACTGTTGTTATAGTAACAAACTCAACTTTGACACGCATCTGACGGACAGATAAACCATGCGCTCTTACTGTAGCCTAGGTCGTGGATATTTCAGCAAATTTTGCTTCGCCTAGTAATAACGTCCACAATACAAAAATAAAGGCTGATCAATCACGGCTGATATTCCAGAGACAAGTACGCTAACATTTTGTTTGTTAATTAGCATGTGTGAAATGGCGTCAAAGCAAAACCGCAAACACAGGCGGAGCGGAAACGCGAAACTATTCTAAAATTTTTAGAGCTGCTTGGAGTCAAACCCAATCATTTAATTTTCTTTATTTGAAAGGCAAAACTTATATTAAATTGATATATACTGTGAACTTTTTAGTAGTCACCTTATATGCTGTGATGATATCAGGTGCGTTACAAGCTTCTGTCTGAAAAGTGCTTCATGTGTAGCTATGTGTCTATGTGTGTATAATGGTGTTGTAGTGTGTGTTTGTTGTGTGTTTTTTGTGTGTGTGTTTGTGTGTGTGTGCTTGTGTGGTTTCCAAAAAGAAATGTAGAAAACACAAAAGATTACAACACTGTAGAAAATCACTGAATTAAATTAGCCTATACACTTTACATATAAGTCACATTTCTTATCAATATACATTTAATGATTAACAATAAAAATTAATAATAAGGAAAAGAGGCACATACAAATAGCCTACGTCGTTGAAGCCAGTCCTACTGTAGATAAACAGAACATCACCACTTATTAACTAACAATAATGTACCTCAAAAAAGCACAAATAAAGATATAGGTGCAAACAGAACAAGCCTACAGTGACGTCAACCTTGGTTTTAAAAGCAGTTATTATTTTATGACACAGAAACGCGCTGGTGAAACTCATGCATCTAGCAAGAACTTAAAACACAAAATAGTCATATTGATTCAAGCAACATTAACATTTATGAATGAATTAAATGTCAGTGGCCTACGGAACAATAAGTACAAATTATAGCGATCACGAGGTAGGTCCTATTATATCCCAAACGCGTACAGTAAAGTGGACATACTGTATAGCCTACAACACCCCATCAGTTGTATTCAGGTCAATAGTGCCACCTGTTGTAAATTAAGTCGTTATAACGAGAAAACTCTCGTTATGTCGTTATAACGAGAAATTAAGTCGTTATAATGAGAAAACAACTTTCGTTATGTTGATATAACGAGAAAATTAGTCGTTATAATGAGAAAACAACTCTCGCTATGTCGATATAATGAGAAAATTAAGTCGTTTTAACGAGAAAACAACTCTCGTTATGTATATAACGAGAAAAATAAGTCGTTATAACGAGGAAACAACTCTCGTTATGTCGATATAACGAGAAAAATATAAGTCGTTATAACGAAGAGGGGGGAAGGGGAAAACAAGAAGGAAAAAAAAAATAATGCACGGCCGCTTAGAAAACTGCCGTTAATAGACTCAAGGGAATCGTATGTTATTGGTTGTAATGCTCACTGCTGTAAAAACAAAAAACAAAATTATTTAGTTTTATTTGTTGGCCCTAATATGTTAATTATTCATTTATTTATCACAATTAATCATCATTGCAAAAAAAAAAAAAAAAAAAAAACAAACTCCACCGTTATCAAAACATAGCAGAATTTACTCATATCGTGCGGGGATATTAGAAAGGCAAAATCAATGCAAATCAGTGGATATGTATAATAGGATAGGTGTGTTAAGGCCAGTTGGAGCTAAACTCTGCAGGGCACTGGCCCTCCAGGATCTAGTTTGGACACCCGTCCTACAGAGTTGTTAATTTGCACATGCTTTTTGATCATTACAAAAAATAATGTAAAATTATTTTCTTAGAATAGGAGACATGCTGTCTCTCGCATCACATACATTATCAATAGTTAAGTATGTGGTCTTGAAGAGGATCCTTTTTTTTCTCTCATTTGGACTCGGTCTTGACTTGGACTCGAAACTTTTGGACTTGGACTTGACTTGGACTCAAACCTCTTTGGACTTGGTCTTGACTCGGTCTCGACTAGTCCTGGTCTTGGACTTGTCTTGGACTCGACAAAGCTGGACTTGACTACAGCTCTATTGCATTGACATACTCGCGCGAATAATTAAATTTGCGTTTGGTGTGAATACACTGTAAGAGGATAATGGAAGCTTCTGCTGTGAACGTGACTGCTAAATATATAGGCTACATGCTTCAAAGTAGTTAGTATTACTGTTTACATGTAGTACGCTAATATGAAAGATAATAAGAAAAAGAAATGTAATAACTCTTCATGTTACATGCAAGAAAAAAACACGAACTTTTGCAGAGAGTAATGTTCGCGAACTGTTGAAGATCAGCTGGTGAGATTAGTTCGCGCCGCACTGTCAGTTCGGCGGCACTAGGTAAAACACGTCCTCTCTGCGCTGTCGAGTTGGTCGCGCCGATGACATGTCAGCGTGGCTCGAACACTTTAATACCGTGCTGTTTCGTCCCACTTTTGGCTTGTTTGGCTTCCCATATAGTTACACTTATGGGACACTGCACTTATGCGCAATCACAAAAGTGCATTATTGCCGGTTAAATATTTAATTCACGTGCTGTTCTGACGTGATTCTGAGCGCCTGGTTAACGTTACGAGACTTACGTTTAAGACTAACTCAATTGATTGATTTCGTGTCTAATACTGTCAAAAGCACACAAGTTTACATATAAACACAGTTGGTTATGCCTGAAATGAAAGTAAACAGTTGAGAGAGAAACACGTGCAGCTCTTAAAGGGACAGTAGCCTACTAAACATGCTGCCCTCCGACCGTCATTAAAGGGACAGTTCACCATAAAAATTTAATTCTGTCATTATTTACTCACTCACCTCAAACCTGTATTAATTTATATGTTGTGCTGAACACAAAGAAGATATTTTGAAGAATGTGGGTAACCAAACAGTAGCTGTTCCACATTGACTTTGACAGGAAAAAAAAAATACTATGGAAGTCGCTGTGGACTGTTTGGTTTTCCACATTTTTCAAAATAACTTTTATGTTCAACAGAAGAAATAAACAAATACAGGTTTAACACCCTGGAGAGTGAGTAAATGATGGGTAAAAATAAAACACTATGACAAAATTGAAAGACAGATTACATAATTTTCATTTTTGGTGAAACCTTCTTATTAAGATTCAATAAAAAACAAAAAAAAAGAGAAAAATCCCTCATGCTCATGACGATGAACTTTACTACAGTCGCTTAAAAATGTATGATTGATGTGTATAGTGTTTTATTTTAATATTTAATATTTAATGTTACTGCTAAATACTGTACCTGAAAAATAGTTGGTTTTATTGTATATATGGGTATTTGTAATGTATATCTTTTGTTCGTGTTTTCTAAAAAACAAAGATAAAATAATGACAAATATTTTTATTCTCGCGCACTTTGGCCTAAATGTCTGCCATTCTTTTTTTATTGAATCTTTTCTTACCTTGAAAGGCATTTTTTTTTTTTTTTAAAATAGGGAAATAGATGGGAGGTAGGCTCAGGCAACTTGTGCAAAATAGTAAAACCAACTTGACAAAGACTCGTGATAAAATCGTGATTTTACTGAATAAAATGGTGCTATGATATTTTTGCCATATTGCCCACCCCTAACTTGTGCTACAACTGTTTGGCCTGTGCTACAAAACTTTCAACCTCTGTAGCACCAGTGCTATGTGCAAAAAAAAGTTAACGTACAGCCCTGCATATACTCTCTCTAGGCACCAATTATCAGGGGAGTCCGCAGTGCTCTGAAGATGCTAAGCTTGATGATGGCGTTGATGAAATTTGTAACTTAAAGGGATAGTTTACCCAAAAATAAAAATTCTACATACAAATTACAAATTAAAGTAAATTCTACATTTATTTAAGCTGTTACTCAAGCTGTTCCACATGTGTATGAGTTTATTATGTTTATTGTGTTTTGAACACAAAAAAATATATTTTGAAGAATGTTGGTAACCAAAGAATTGATGATCCCCATTGATTCCAATAACATAAATGAATAAATAATACTATGGAAGTTTAAAGATTAATTTTGTTCTTTTCAACAGCAGGACCTCGCTTAAGGTGTGCCTAAACCTGTATTGCTCTAATGAAGCAAATGGAACTGTGGACAGGAAAATCGTGGATTATTTTACAGTTTGACTGAGGATGAACAACATGGAGAATGCATTCAGTTTCTGTTGCATGCTTGTCTGAACAATCATGAATTAAAGAATTCACATGACATGGGAATCCAAAATATAGAGCATACTTCTCTGTTCTTGAGACATAAATGTTTCCAGGTGGATATGTGTGGTGATCACATATATGCCTCTAAGCATATTTCCACTTATGAAATCATTCTTTGCAACTAGGCCTTTTGAGGTGGTAGTTATGGATTTTATGCTGCTAGAGGCTCCAGCTGATGGGCGGGAAAATATCTTGGTGATCAAAGTGTGCTTCACTAAATTTATTCTATCCATGACCAAAACGCAGATAATATATTTTATTACAGGAATGGTTCATGTCCTGAGCAGAGGAGAAATTTGGAGAGTTAAGTCATAGCTAAGTTATGTAAAACTGAGTCATACTTGTATAACAAAAACATTTAAAAAATATTATTATCATTAAAAAAAAACACCACATCATCCATGAAGAGTTCAATCTGTGGTCATCTTGGTAACACACTGGCAGCTCCAATCGAAATTTCCAAAATACTTGCCAAACGTATATGAAATCTGCAATCTTCATTGCAAAATCTTCATTGCCAAACAAATCTAATGGATCTGACACTGGTGATGGTATATTTCTTCTCATTGTTATTATCAATAAAGGCCATCAAAAGACACCAACTTATGTTTGACATGTAAGCATATATGCATCTCAAAATAGTCCTAGAATTTTGTATTTTGTTTTATTTTTTTGCTGTAGACTCACAGGGTGAAACTTGTAATTTAAGTAACAAAAACTAGAGGTTAAGTCTGTCTTCAGGCAGTACTGGGACATGAAAATGACATTTAACCAATACAAGAAAACTAGTCCCACCCTCAACACCTGAGTGAATATGACTGACAGATAACCCTCAAAGAATTAAGATAAGAAAGAGGGCTGCTGTCAAAATGTCAGCTCAAGGGCTTTTGTACTTTTTTTCTAAACTGACAGAAATTCACATGCAATTCAGTTAGTCAGGAGAACCTCAGGGATCTCTTTGATTGGGATAGATACAAGCCCAACTCAGATTCGAGAATACTGTATTTTCGGAGGATTGAGGAAAATCCTCAACTTGTCACAGATTTAAATTGTCTAGAGCAATAAGGGATCCTCTTCTGAATCATTGCATCACAGCAATACAATGATTGGCTTCTATGCAATTCAATGTGCAAACTGAGCTAATGAATTATGGAAAAGCACTGAGATCACAACTTACAATATGAAACTTGTGAACAAAGTGTACAAATGTAAGCTAATGCATACATCTAAATTAAAATGGTCATCATTTACATTTACAACTTTTGCAGAGTATTTTTAACATTTTGTCTTTAGAAATGTGGTGTCTTCTTTTTGGGTGAACTAACCTTATGTATGTATTTACATTGTATTCTTTTTGGTAAAATACTGTCCCAAATTTCCACAGTTTCTCATGCCAACTCTGGCAGCTCTGGGATGAAAAAGCGAGAGCGTGAACTATATAACTGCAGTATCTGCCAGTGAATCTTCTGTTCTATTGTGCATTTTTGAATGGAAACCTGTGCAGCTAGTCACCTCTTTTCCATGGCCAAGGCTCAATGTCTCCCACAGAATCTGGGTTTATATAACTCTGCTTTATGAGACTCCAGATTTTAACAGTTGCCTAACCATGAGACACATCCACTTCGGGCCACAGTCAAGATGTCTTGACAGGATGGATAAGGGGTTTAGTCATTAACACACATTCACATATGCAGGTACTTGAGTGTATGGAGACTGGGTTGATGTATCACCGGTGACATTTATCACTGTTATAAAGGAAGGTGTTTACAAATGTAATAGTGTTAAATGCACTTCACATTATATGCTACATTTACATGCCTCAGCACATGCATAAATATATTCTATGTTTGAATGGTCTTTACTTTGGCCTTAAACTGTGGTTGGTGGAGTTCACCTTTGGAGTTTTTTCAGAAATGTAAGATCAGTTGGCAGTGGGGGGAAAATAAAATACAGAGGGAACAAGTGAGAGATAAACCCCCTTTCCCCTGATCTCTGATTAAATCACTAATACAGCAGAGTTTATGCTTACCTAATACCGATTATCAATACCTCTCACTGCGGCTGAGTTTGCAGACAATATTTTAGTTAATCTTGGTGTTTCCTGGTGAGTTTGTCTAGTTTTTGAAGAGATTAATTATTCAACAAATGTTAAAGGGGTCATATGAATCAATTTCAATTTTTCCTTTCTCTTTGGAGTGTTACAAGCTCTTGGAGCATAAAGAAGATCTGTAAAGTTGCAAAGACTAAAGTCTCAAATCCAAAGAGATATTCTTTATAAAAGTTAAGAGTCAACCATGCCTACCTAAAACGGCTCGTTCTAACACGCCCCCACCTATCTACATCACTATGTGGGAAGATTTGCATAAAGCCGCCCAAATGTTCACGCAAAGAAAGAAGGCGTAACTTTTATTCTCGCTGTAGTATTGTTGCTGAGGAAATACTTCAACTTCGCACTGTGGATCGCCGGATCGGCTTTCACAGTGGACGAAGCAGAGTCCAGCCCGGGGTCGTCACATGTGGTTGCCGCAGGCATCACAATATGGTAAGGGATGTAACATTTCCGTCACACGTTTGAGGATTTTGGCCAATCACAATGCACTGGATAGCTGGCCAATCAGAGCACACCTCGCTTTTTCAGACTAATGAGCTTTGTAAAAATCGACGCGTTTCAGAAAGGCGGGGCATATTGGAGAAACAATAATGCACAGTATGTGGAAAATAATGTTTTTTGAACCTTAAACCGCATAAACACATTTCATTACACCAAATACACCAAATAATGTTATTTTTAGCAGCATCATATGACCCCATTAAAAATGAGATATAGTATATATGACTACAGTTTTAAACCTTTGTGGGCATTGGAAGTCCTGCTTATATCAAAATCCTCTCATAAATACTTTTTTTTCTCTGCTGTGACTGGACAGATATACTGTAGTTTCTGGGCAGCAGGAGAAGCTTTAGTAAGTTAGTTCTACCAAATCAATAATGCATTTTTTCTTCTTCTAACTTTTCTTTCGAAATAATTACAGCAAGAAAAAACTGAGGTGCACAAAATAAGCAAATTACTAAAGTGTTTAATTAAAGCTTAAATAATTTTAATGTTGCTCGCACATCATCACCCTAACCAATAAGCAATACTCTTACTAGAAAATCCTCCATGAGAAATGTATGTTTTCTGCTCTGTCAGAATGCTCTAAGTAAGAGCTTATTTGAGGACTGACTGCTAATTTCCTAAGGAGGAAAGCTTTCAACATGTTTAAAAAGTGCATGAGCCTTTACATCTTACAGATTCTGGCCTTGCAATTGCTCTTTGTATTTGTGTTGATGCCACTTCAAAAACAACAACAGCGCATTCAGAGGATGATGGGTCTGTTCAAGGCTGCAGTTCATCATCACTTAGCAACAAATGATGTTCAAAGCTATTTGTCCTTGTGCATTTTTGCACACTGTTTCTCTCTCTTTCTTTGCAGATCCTCACATTCTCATTTTCTTTGTCTCTCTGCATCTGCATATATTTATTCTCATGGAGTTCATAGTTTTAGCATAATTCAGTATAATGACATATTAGATCATCAAAACTTTGATCATAAATACGCATTGTTTTCCGCTTGCATTTAATGCACTTTTGTACCAATATAAAAATATATAGAGTTTTATTCTGTATGTATGATGATATCTCTGCAATGTCACCTGAAACCCATTGAAGGCTTAGTCCACCAGGGGGAAGACCCTCACTTGCTGACCCTCACTGCTGTCTTTTCACTCCCAAAAATGAGCCAATGCAACACAATTCCATAAAGTTGTGTTACATATTTTACTACATGCAATCCATTTAAATTAACTCAGAAATTTACTTAAATAAATGCTTGGATGTAAATGTAAAAATTTAGTCACAGTCAATTACTGTGCAAATGACAGTGCCAATCTCTTCTGCCTTACACTTTCTGCCAGCATAATGCATTATATGAGATTACAAACATTTATCATGGAAGTATGTGCTATTGCTGTCTAAAGTTAACTGTAAGAGATTCAGCTGGGTTATTTTGAAATATAATTTCAGGTTTCACTTTAGTTTCACTTTGATTTTCATACTTTTTTTAAACATTACTCATTATTCATTATTCCCATCCACATTGTGTTGCATTTTTTAAATCTGTTTTATACTTTAAAAAATACAAATGATAAAAAAAAATGTTATACATTACTTTTTCTTCTCATTTCATGTGTTGTTTTTAAATCTTTTTGTCTCACTAAATGTTAATTTGTCAATTTTAAACCTTTGTGTCATTAGCTTGTTCTTGCTTGTAAAGCTATTTGAACTGCATTGATTCTTCTGAAAAGTGCTATATGAATAACATTTGATTGATTGATTGTCTTTATTTCAAGGTGTCTTTGTCACAGTATACTTATACATTACATACTGAGAAATATTAATTAACAACATACACTCATTATAGGGTTAGGATTATGATTAGAGTTAGTTGCATGTAATGCATTTAGTGACTGTTATTACTATAGTATGTGCAACATTTATGAAAAGGACACTGTAAAATAAAGCGTTACCATTTATTACGTTGTAACATCCTCCCATTTGGATACCCGTGTATCTGTATTATGTATCTTTATGCATACAGATAGCATTTACTAGAAATCTGCATTTACAAAATGCATTATGGACAACATGTATGCACCAAATGTACTCAAAGAGCTCTAATATACCTGGAGTGACCTACCCATTTGCATTCTCATCCATATCAATGGGTTTTGTTCAGCTGGTGTAATCCAAGTCTATGTCATGCTGTTAAGAGCCCTTCAAATATTATGATTAATGTTGAAACATCTACGATAATACAATGACAATAAATAAAAAAAAATACACAGCTACATTTTATTGACTATTGACTATTTTATTGTCAATGAAGAAAGTTCTACAACAAAGAAACAGTCTTGTCTGTTAATGCCTCTTATGGATATGTCAGCATAAACAGCAGCACTATGCTTTCTGAATTCTGAATGAGTTTATAATCAAATTAATATGTGATGAGGTACAGTGGTTTGCTGGCTGAGCTGGCATCAGTTTCTTTAAACTGTTTATGAAAGTAGTGTTCACAACCATCTTATATCAATAAACACTGACATTGTTATCAATGCACGTCCTTACAAAGCACGGATAGAGCTTTCCACCAAACTATGTCTTCATCTAAAACTTTTTTCTATTAATTGCAATCCTATTTACATTAATTACAAAAGGACATGGTCCTTTACGGATGATGTGCATTAGCATGAGTGCATTAAAAAGGGAAATGTTAACAGGCTAGCCACAGTCATGTTAAAGGAAAATCCATGGTTATCATACTTTGCCTGTTGCTGTTTTGTTCAGCATAAAAAATTTACCAGCAGAAAATTAAGTATTCAGAACAGGGCAATTCAAGGAAGTGAATGTCATAGTTATAACATTCGACTTGGGGACCCACTCCCACAAAAGCTATCAGCAACAACCAACATGCCATTTCTGGAATGAGCAAACTCAGAGTATAGCAGTGTGAATAAAAATAATATGTTTTTGCCCCTTGTAGTGCTGGCAAAAATTACAGATTCAAACGCGTATTACTTGCACATTTATTTCACATTACCAGCTCATTTTAAATTCACACATTGAAACACAGTTTTGCTTATATCCATAATCTGTCTTTACTGACAGCTTACTTATCAGTGCATACCACTGGCGCACATTAACGACTTTGCCCATTGTATTGAGAGATAATGTACTTACAGAACACAGTTTTAATTCTGCTGGTTAGAAGTAACCTCTCAATAACCTTGTGAATTCAGAGCACACTGAAGCACCTGATCTGTAGCTTGACTAATAATAGAAATTTGCAGATATGACATTGGATAGAATCCTGAAGACTAGAAAACAAAAACACAGGCAGTGCATATTTGATTTGATACTGAATGAAATTAAATTGATTTGCGTGGACTACTCCTGAACAGTGAAATGCTTGTATTATACTTTTGTCTCCCTCCGAGTGATATGTAGTCATTAAAAGTGTCAGATAAAAGATAAAAATGACAGTGGATATCTGATTACATGCCTCAGTGACACAATGCACATGCTACAAGATTAAATACAAGATTTTCATGTGCCACTCATTTCGGATAATATTAAAAAAATACTGAATCTGGCTCACTTGATTGCAGTGGATTATATTGTTAGCCACTGCCGATGATTTAATGTGGTGTGAACTTGGAAAATTAGATAATTATCGTGTACATAAAGTGGTCTTTTGATGAATAGCAATGCTTCTGAAAGCTCTCATTCTAAACAGCTTTACTACCACAATCACTATAGTAATCACTATAAGCAGAAATTGATTTGAGTAAAACAACTTTGATGGTGAAATGGTTCTGTGTGTTAGAGTTTAGGGCTTTATATTCCCGTTTTCTTTCTTTCTTAAAAAAAAAAATATGTGACTGTCAAAATTGTTTTAAAGCTGCTTTATTGTTGATTTTCTAGAGCTCAAACGTCCAACTGCAAGCTGTCAGCACATTCTAAACAGGTACTTGATATAATCCTTAAAACATCTATGTATCTTAACTCCGATTTTAAGTTTGGTTTGAAGCTTTCATTTTTATTACTGGTTTCATATAAACCATGACTCCTTTTTTTTTCTTTTTTAGAATTTTAAGTGTGACTAGTTCTGTTCAATTGAGGACAATTTCTCCTTTTCTCCACTAAGCAAGTTAAGCGACAGATATACTGAATTGTACATACATTTGTAGCAGTTCTCAATTATTATTTGGTTTTATACATACACATGCCCAGTCACATTTTTTTTAAAGCTATCCCATGACTTTTGATCAGTTTTTCTTTTTGTGAAGGGCTTACATACTTTACATTCACAATGGCAAAGTTTAGCCTTCATAAATTGCTTTTACTGCATTGTGACTCTAAACTCAAATGTGTATTTCTTCCCAGACAGAGAGAAACAGCAGAGATCTGTGAACAGAGAAACTTAATTACACCACAAAAATAGACACATAAAGATGGACATAGAGGATTATGAAGATATTTTGCTGGAACTTTTCAACTAGCCTTCATTATATTTATTTTGTGTTTCTGTTTTGTTCTATTATAATTGTTTCATGTTCAGATGTCAAATGTTATAATTTATTAATGTTCTGAATTATTGATCTGAAGAAGAAAGAAAATCATTTGGAATGGCATAAGGGTGAGTAACTGGTGATATCATTTTCATGTTGTAATTTACATGCAATGCTGGTGGAGATTTTGAGTCCATTTCACCGAGAAAGTTGAGGAATTTAATATGGAAGTGGAGGACCTCTGAAAAGTGACAAAAGGTTCGAGTGATAGGAGAAAACAATTTTCATACTCTGCATCTTATATCCGGTAATCCTTGTATGTGAATCAAACCCATCCTTCACTGTCATACTTTTCCCTTACTTGGCTGTTACCATCATCCAAGCTCTCCAAGACAAATACCTCACCGGCCACTCATACTGTAATTATTGACATCAGTGACATGGCAATGATTCATTGCCATTATTCTTCCTAGGAATAAAATGTAAATCTGGATAATAGCTGTCATTTTGGAAGGGGTTTGGCCAGGGAAACTGCATACAGATGGATACTTAGCCGTCCGTCGTGCCGACAGATGAAAATTAAGTGGTGACTCATGCATTCTGTGCAACAGAAGACGTTCATGGTGAAACGAAAACTTGAAGACGATCAACGGCCTCAATGTAAACCAGTTCCCTCTGGGCTCATTACTGCAGTTGCCTACTGTCTGTGATATAATCCACCACACTATAGCAATAGCCAGAGAACTAGCATGTCTTTAAATGTCTGAAAATGTGTGTTTTAAAAGATGTTTTGAAAAGATTTATGAATCCATATGAATCAGCTATATGTACATTCTAACCAATTCTTTGTGTTAAATCATATCACATGATGGATGTAAAAATCCATGGCAAATATTTGTTGGTTTGTTTAGGTAACAGCACTGAAAAATAAACTGTATGTTTATGTTTAGGATCTGCAATTTGACATTTCTCATATATGGATATACATTTCCCAGGGGTTCAGGGGGGGTCATAATGACTGATCACATGTTATACGCTATAATCACAGCAGGGCATTTACAGTTGAGGCAAAAGCAAACATGGCCCAAGAGACAAACATGTTCTCTAAACAAAAGGTCACCTCTCAGTCCTCAGTTAGTGCTATATGCTGAAAAACCTGTTGTACACAACGTACCCATTGCAGAAAAACCACATTAACTTCACATGTGCAATCACATGTTAAAATCACATGTCAAATATGTGAAAGACATGTGAAACACATATGAAACACATCAGCTATCTGATTTATAGTTTATATAATGAAGGAATATATAATAATCTATGAATAATTAATTTTTTTTAGTAAATATGCCTTTTAGTATAATTGTAAAAAAAAAAATTCACATTCAGGTTGTAGTACAAGGTATTTTTTATATTGTTAGTAATACTGTTATACTGTTATACAGATCTAACTTATTTACATTACAAGCTATTAGAATTTCATCTTATTTTTTGCCCATATAAATATCAGAATGAAGCAAACTATTTTCTTTAAATGTGCGAGACAGTTCATCAGCCGCCATAGGTAAAGTATTTGTGAAGTAACACAATATTCTTAGGATATCTGCTGTGAATCACTCTCTTGGGGTTATGGCCAACTTATGTACTGCTTTAGCTTGAAAGCTGTCAGTGTATACACAAAAAAAAGAAGTCGCTTTCACTGTCACGCTCTGGAAGGTGCATGATAATGGCCAAATCACATAACACCAATTGAGTGAAAAGCTGACTGACTGAGTAAGAGGAAGGAATGTGAAGTCAGTGAAAAATAAAATTACCTATGGGTGTTTGTGTTGATGTGCTTTTGGTACTACTGTACAACCGTACCAAACATATTTGATACCCTGACTTGAAAATACTCTTTGTATTGCACAGTGGGACATTTCACAGACCATTAATCTGGATAGAAAACTATTAGAGATGACATCTGTGTGTCCTTTAGATTTTATGGCTAGAAAATCATCCTGTTTGTGAGTGAAAGCAGAATTTGACATGATAGGATTTGCACATTATCACAGACAGACATTATCTTTTGGCTTCCATTTCTGTCTCAGCACTGCTTAACTACAGCATGAAGCATAATAAAAGAAAAACGCACATCATGGGCTTTTAATGGTTATGCAAAATTGCCTTATTTGTGTTGCCATACATGTCTCATGGTTGCCCTTTTCGTGACTTTCTGATTTACAAAGGCATCTCACCGGAACTGAGTAATTTGAGGATATATGATATCTTGCTCGTTTTTCATTTCAATTTCCACCCCTCTTCCTTTAATGATAAAAACAAATAATGTTTTATTTCTTGCAGTAAATCGACTGTTTCATTCTGTCTCTCTTTCTTTCTCTCTCCCCAGCTCATCTGCTGGCAAATGATAATGCTCCTATGAAAATGTTCCAGCTTCTATTTATAGAAGATGGCGGACTGCCAGGCTAATAACTTCTCTCTGACATTTCTGAGAGCACTGCGATTGTCAATTTACTGCTCATCTAGCGGCAGAGCATTTCCTCAGTGCCTTATCCTGAACGGCTAGCATCGGTGAGGCTACACCAGGGAACTGTGCCTGCTAGCGATGCCAGATCCCTTACAACTGCACCTCGCTTACATCATAGAGGACATCATGTCCTCCAGCCAAACCCCAGCCTGTCTGCTCTCTCTTTTGTCCCTTGGCATTTCTATCACACAGTCTGTTCCTGTGTCACTTCCTTCCTTTCTTTTATTTTTCTTTTCTTCCTTTTACACAATAATCCCCTTATTTCTGTCATTTTCCTTTTTCACCAGCATCAGAGCCTAACTACTCTGAATATGCTTTGTAATAGTGATTACAGCTTCACTGTGATATGGCCAAAATGTTACTTGCGTATCACATGCTTTCTTCTTGGCATTCATGGATTTCAGCGCATGCCTTAAGTTCAACACTGCATTTGATAAGCTTTCAGAATTTTGTCTTTCTTTTTGGCCATATAAATAACAGCAACTGCAGCAAATTGCATTTTTTGTTTTTGCTCAGTGTGATCAGTGTTTTTTTTTACAATACAATACGGGCCAAAATGTCGGATGTATCAAATATGATACAAAACATAAAACACATATGCAAACTTTCTCACCAATATGCTCACCCTGTCACACAATGCACATACTGTATGTTCATGAATCATATATTTTTTGTTGTATCTTCCAAGGGAATTTCTTTTTGCCATGCTTTCTCCTGCTCATTGAGGGATGTAAAGCATGGTAAGTAAAGCAAGGGATGTGTAAATTGCTATACAACTGAATTAGAATTGCCTTGGAAAGGTGTATACTGTATTTATGTTTATATATATTGGTTATAGAAAAGAATCATCCCCCTTTAAAATAATCACATTGTGTTGCTTTTCTCAATGGCGCACAACGCCATTTGACTTTCAACTGTGATCAACTGTGGTCATTTTGATTAATCAACATGAAAAGAGATTTACTGGAACATTTCAGTCCTTGGTAGTGCAACTGAAGCAAACAATCAACTATGGGTGGCAAGGTATTGTCAAAAGTTATCCAGGATAAAGTTGTGGACAGGCACACGTCAGAAGATCAAAAAATCTAATTCAAAGAATTTACCAATGCTTAGAAGCACAGTGAAGTCTGTTATTAAGAAGTGGAAGGTACTTGGTAAAACACAGACCCTCCCTGGATCAAGACGTCACTCCAAACTGGATGAAAGAGCCAGGAGGAAACTGGTCAGAGAGGAATCCAATAGAAACACAAACAACTCGGAAGCGTTGCAGGAATTTATGACGAAGAGTGGTCTGTGGCATGTGACAGCAATTCTCCACATAATGTGGCATGTAGGGAGGGTTGAAAAAAATATCATCAAGTAAGGCCACATGCAGTCACAACTTAGCTTTGCCAAAATGCACCATGAAGATTTTGAGGCAGATGAGACTAAAATTGAATTATTTGGCCTCAAAACCAAACGCTATGTCTGGCGAAATATCCATATACAGCTCACATCCAAATATCAGTATTCTAATGAAGAATGGCGGTGGTGATGTCCGTGATGAGGGGTTCTCGAGGCAGAGACTGGAGCATTGTCACTCTAGAAGGGAAAATGGATGGGGCAAAATATGCTCAAAGTCTTGAGGAAAATCTGCTGCCCTCTGACAGAAAGTTGCCAAATGGGAAGAAGGTTTAACTTCCACTATGACAATGACACAAAGCACACAGCAAAGCTGAGCACACAGTGATTGAAGGAGGAAAAAGGTGAATGTCTTTGCATGGCTTGTCAGAGCCCAGACTTAAACCCCATTTGAAAATCTGTGGAATGACTTGAAGGCTGCAGTCCACAAACGCTCACCATCAAATGTATCTGAACTTGAGCAGTTCTGCAAAGAAAATTGGGCAAATATTGCAAAGTCTAGATGTGCAAAGTTAGTAGCGATATAGAGAAATATCCCAACAGACTAAAGGCTGTAATTAAAGCAAAAACTGGTTCAACAAAATACTGACACAAGGGGGAGATCCTTTTTCCAAATTAGCGATTCTGTTTTTTGTCTTTCCTTTTCGGACCTGTAGGGTTTTTCAACTCAAACAATGGGAATATTTGACTAATTATAACTGGTTATGATTAATAATAAATATTTAGATTATATCTTCGAATTAACTGTAGCAGAATCAATATTACAATTATTTGATCTGTCTGTCCACCGAGCAGACAATATAATAATTTATCAATTCAATGAAAGATTATTTTGCTGGCCAAGGAAGAATAACTTTCCTTTTTTGTGCAGTGCTAGCAGTAATTTAGCAAATGTAGCAAGGGTTCAAAACATTCATTGACTTAGAATTGTGAGCAGCAAAATGAGACAATCCGTTGTGAATATAAGGGATTTAATAAAATGAAACTATATCTAACATATAACTAAGCAAAACGCATATATATACAGAAGAAACAAAGCAAATGGAAAAAGAATGGCAGTATTTCACATCACTTAACCACAACCTTTGAAAATCATCAGAGAATCCAAAAATCACCTTAAAAAGGGACTTGAACTTAAACACGCATCTAAATAATTGTAAGCGGTTACTTGCATTGGTTTCGATGTGTTTTTCTTTTTTGCTGAACAAGAGTCATGATGAGGTAGACAACGGAGGTCTTTTTTTATAAGTTCATTAGGAGTGAGCTGGAGGTTTTACTTCTGGTTCTTCTGAAGAAAAAAGTCCACAGCGACTAAAGCTACTTGAAGATAAAAACTGCCGGAAAATTAAAACTCAAGAGGAAGATCTTGAGAGTCTTGGAAAAGTGTTGTCTCAAACGAAGAGGGTTTCTGAGCAAAGATTATTTCGGGCTAATCACTTTTGAGGGTTCCTATTCTGGGTGGACTGGCCAATACCAGGTGTGGATTTTTGAGCGGGAGAAGTTTCCTTTGTCTCCCTTTATGGCCCGTTTGCATGTTTTATGGCCGGTCTGGACTTTCTGTAGTTTTAACCCAAAATATAATACAAATCATATGATGCGTTTCACAATCACACACTGTACCTCATTGTCCGAGGAATGAAGAGCAGATAATATTGATACCAAGAAAGAGACCTTTAGAATCGATTAAACCAAAGATACATCCATACACCTGAATATCAGTGTTTAGGGCTTTAACTAATACAAATAACGAGTGGTAACTCAGCTAATCTAATAGGGAAATGTACAAACAACACATGCAATATACCAGATATATGTGTAGAGTATACTAAGAGAAAAGGTCTTAACGGGTGTGTGTGTTTGTGTGTGTGTTGATGTGGTGTTGTGGTGTGGGTGTGTGTGTGTGTCTGTGTGTGGTGTGTGTGTGTGTGTGTTGTGGTGGTGTTGTGTTGTGTAGTGCTGGTCAGCCAGAGCCATTGTGCCTGGACACGGGGGTCATTACGTCTCTTTGGGAAAGGTGTTTGAAATTCCAAATGAAGGCGAGGTGGTGGAAACTGTTTAGCATTTCCTGATCGGGGGGGGGGGGGGAACCATTTGACATTTAGCACCCATATAAGTGTAACGTCTGTGACCAGGACTGTAATTTATATGCAAATGTCAAAAGCTAAAAGGGTCTCTTAAGCCATAAAACCCCAAAGATCATGCATGATTCTACGCAGACGCTACAGGACATGTTAGGGTTATATCTTTCACTTGGATTTATACTTGCATGAGGAAATACATTGGATATAAAAAAAAAATGGTCCCTTTGTCTTCATTCAGGCAACAAAAGCAACCAAAGGAGCAATTGTAATCATATTTAATAAAATGACCTAGTTTTTTGAAAGAAGTCTGTTATGGTCATCAAGACTGCATTTACTTGATCAAAAACACAGAAAAAAAACTCAATATTTGAAAAAACAAAAATATTATAACAATTTAAAATAAAGGTTTTCTATTTTAATATACTCTTCAAATATAATTTGTTTCTGTAATGCAAACTGAATATTCATCATATGTCCACGGTTCAGGGTCATGATCCTTCAGAAATCATTATATTAAACAATTGTGCTGCTTATTTTTTTTATTTTTTGAAACCTGTAATACTATCTTACCTGATGTGAATATTAAAATGGAAAGACTTAACATTCAGGTGATTTGTTTTTTTAATTGGATGTGATCCATATCGAAAGGTGAAGCATGCAGCAGATTAGTGTGCAAACGGTACAGTAGCTCAGGTTAGCCAAAACACATGCATTGGGATAATATATCAATATCAGCAATCACAGCCATTCATATTAGGACAACAGAGGACCACTAAGTTTGTAGGTATTTGCTCTGGAATTGTGTAAGGTTGTGTAAAAAAAAAAATCACAGACATGGCAGATTCGGATGAAAAAAATACGGCTTTTGACTGGATCTTTGGGATCTTGATAATCCTTTCATGGGTGTCATTGGAGAGCTCTCACAAGATAAACAGTTATGGCCTATAAAAACTATAACCACAAGGTATGCTGAAACCAGTGTTGCAAACCTTTTAATATCAAAATCAAATGAGAAGAGCTTATACCCTCACAAATTTGAAGGTGATTTAATATGTCATTCAACCCAGGTGAAAAAGAAATATATTTAAATTGTGCTTTTTCAGACATACTTACATTTAAATTATACTATACTAAGTGCATATTAAATGTATTATTTTGAAACAACTTTAAGTATATTAAGTGTATTTCAAGATATTTTTAAGTTGGATTTTAATCTATTTGTAATATATTTAATATATTGAAATTGTGTTAAAATGGAACCACTTTAAGTATATTTAGTGCAATTTAAGTGTATTTCTTAAAATACATTTAAAATGTCCTTTTAATACTTCATGAACTACAGTTAGAGTATATTTGAAGCATCGTTTTAATGTATTTCAAGTACATTTCAATTGTATTTCAGCTCATTGGAAATGCATTAGCATTACACTACTAGTATATTATAAAGCTGTTTTTTTCAGTATATACACACACACGTACTCACTTTGAAAACTATCTTTAAGTATCTAGAAAACTTTAATGTATTATATATTGTTGTGTACATTACAAATATTCATAAAGTACACTAAAAAAGGACAGCAGCCTATATACTTTGGTGAAAAACAAAACAAAACATACTATTAAATGTATTAAAAATGCACTTGAAATACAAGTATGTTTATAGTATATTTGTATTACTACAAACATACTCAAGTACATTTTAATACATTATAAAAAAGACTGAAAAGCTATGGCAGAGCTATCTTTTCATATGTAGAACATTTCAGTTATACCTCCCTACATCAGTGAATAAATAAAAATTACAATGCAATTTTCTGAAGAAAACAAATACATAAAAAACACATGCACACACACAAGTTATTCCCTTATGCACTTTGTTTTTCAAAGACTGAAGATGGTAAAGTTCAAGCAACAGAATAGGGAGGGATGGAGGGGGTTTTGGAGGTGGACGAGGAGATGGCGTAGGGATGGTGAGAGGCAAAAGTGCGGGGATGATGGCAGGATGTGGCGAAGGGATGGTGATGGGAGGATGACGATGATGCCCTGGCAGCTTAGATGGTGTTTGGCACGTGGCACAGACCCAGAGCATCCCAGTGCTGACAACACACGGCGGAATCGAGCGAGCGAGGAGCCAAGATGTGGATGGTGTGGCTGTCAACATCTGAGGGCCGACCAATGGAGACTGAGCTGGTGGATCCGAAGGCGCAGATGGAGGGCTGATGGAGCTGAGCGTCGTCGCAGGTTCCGGAGACCTGGGCACAGCCTAGTCGTGCTGACTCCTGGCATACACTATTTTGCACCAAAGCCTTGCAGCTTTAGAAAAAAACAAAACAGAAACAAAATTAAATAACAGATTTTTACATGAATGACTGAAAGCAAGCATAAATAGACAGCTGAAATGGACACATTGCTAACGTTTTTTTCTTCCAAGATTGACCAAATCACCCTCCATTAGGCCTGATTCAAAAATCTCTATAACAGAGGTGATACAACATGAAAATATACTTACTATTCCCTTGCTTGTCTCTGCACTCAGATTTCAGTTTGTCTTCTATAGCAGCTGATCTGAAAAACAACAAATGTTAATATTTCACACACACAAAAAAGCAAATGATGATTGATGATTTGTTTTCTTTTTAAGAATAACAGTATGCTGAGAACAATGTACCTGGTCGGTAATATAGTCAAACACCTTCCCAGCCTCAGCAGTTTCAGATGTTCTCATATGCTCTCATATAAGCAACCCTTCTTACAATTTAATCTTTGTTCTTATCTGTAATGAGAAATATATATTAGAAAATAAAGGCGATAAGGTTGTCAAGCTTGAACAACAAATGTAAACACAAATCAACGAACACTACCACAGTTGGCCAATCAGTTCAAGACAAAGTAATTGTATGTTCATGATCATGGTTTTTCAAAGATCATTAACTTCATTACAATTAAGCCAAATTGTTCAGGAAATCAGAATTAAATAAACAACTTCATTTTGCAAATAAAAAAAATGTTATTGTTGTACATGTTATAATGACTAATTAAATTAAATTAATTTTTTTCTGCCAATGCATGTCAAAAACACGACTAGCACAGACAAATAACGTTAATTAAATCTTACCTGAAGTCACAGTGAGGTTCCAAAAGCCAGACACGCTTGCAGAAGCTGCTAAAAATAAGATCATACCGCTATATTTTCTAATTAATTTCATTGTTCCCCCAAAACAGTTTGAATTCTGTCATCACTCACCCTTAATATGCTCCAAACCATCTAAGATTTTCGTTCATCTTCAAAAGAAAAGCGGAGATATTTTAATAAAAATCTGAGAGATTTATGTCCCTCCGATGAAAGAAGATTCACCAAAGATGTTCACGTTTCAAAAAGTTGAAATCGCAAAAAAACATCGCCAAAGTAATCCATATGAATTGTGTGGTTTCCTCCAAGTGCCCTAAAGAGACACGATCGGCGACCGCTCTTTATAATACTGTTTAAATTTAGACTTATATTCACATTCAAGAGACATTTGCACGCACATCATATTTTATATACGAAGCTCTCTGGGGTGAGCTCATTATCATATGAATCAATCAGAGCCGTTCAATGGCTCTGGAAACCAATCAGGTTTAGTCAGTGGGTTGTTGAATTTAAACAAGTAAACGAAAGTTTTTACTATATATATATATAAACATATGTGTTGACATCCTATATAGAATAGAGATATTATTATATATATATATATATAATATATATATCTATATCTAATTATCTATATGAATTTTTGAAATCCTTGTGGGAATTTCAGAAATATATATTAGAAAATAAAGGCGTCAAGCTTGAACAAATTTATAAACACCTAGCTTATTACAATTAATGTATCATGTAATGAACAACAGCCTAATCAACCAAAGTAGCATAACATTTTAAGTAAAACTGAACAACATATTAAACAACATATTTTAAATATCGCAATGCTTAATAATAGTTGACAAACGTTTGTACATTGTAGATGTTAAAAATGTTTTTCAAAATATTGTTCTTTTCCAAATATTAAAATTATAAATGCATAAATATTTAAAATATAACCATGTATAATCCTACTGCAATATAAAGTACATTAAAACCCACTAAAAGTGTAATCATTTTTGTTATGTTCTTACACAAAGTAGACATGAAATATATTTTAAGTAAGGGTAACATAAGTATGTTTTTTTGTAAATACACTAAAAAGTCACTAAAATTGTGCTTGTGTTTAGTATATCCCTTAAAGTGTAACTAAAAATATATTTATTAACAGTATTTCTACTATACCTTTTAGAAATATACTAATAGTGTGCTTCTGTTTAGCATATTTCTTAGAATTATAACCAAGCATATACAAAAGTACTTCTAGTATACTTTTTAGAAATACATTAAAAGTATGCTTCTTTTTATGAGCATATTTTGCTGAACTGTAACTAAGCATGTATTTAATACAAAGTATTTCTAGTATACTTTTTAGAAATATATTAAAATGCAATTCGATATATTTTTATTGCACTTCAAATAATCATGTTGGGAATACAAATGTATTATAAACACTATTTGAATTTCAAGTATATTTTTAATACTACGTCTTTTTCACCTGGGAAGCCTTTCAGTCATTTGTAAGTGACCTCACTGAGAGTATTTACAGCACATATCAGGCCGTCAAAATCAAATCATGGCTTCAAATCTATATGGACAGGGAGTCAATATAGCGCCATTTGTCTTTTCTTCTGTCAGGTGATTCGCTCTATGGATAAGAATAGTTCCCCCATGAGCATGATGGTAATATGCAGCATGTATTAGTAGATTTATGATGCATTAATGCTTTAAGGTGAGGTGAAAACAAATTCTGAGGTGGACATGTACAGTATTGACCAAGTGGGACATCTTAAGACTATTTCACACCAAATGAACAGTGCACCTGCTGCTGGCAAAAGCATAGAAGCCGAAGAAGCAACACTATAATTTTAAATCTAAGGGTTCTAACCTACTTTAAACAAGCACAAACAACTTCTGCTATATGCACAATAAATGGAAAATCCAAGGAGATGACACACATACCTTATTTATCATTATGGAAATGTTTTCTCTGTCGTTCACCCACCCTGATATTCCAAGTAAAATTAGGGTTTTAATGCAAAACCAATTGAGATCTAGTGCTGGGGAAGTGCCATAAGATCATTTATAAATTAACCCCTCCACAGGTGAAACACCAGCCTATTGCACTCTTATTCTCTGGGTATCATTCCCACTAACAATTCCTCTCTTATCCACACAGGACACTGGAGGTTGAAAGGCTGTCATAACATGTGAGATCCTTTATGTTAGTTGTCACCCGCGTTAATCTATTGTGGCGACTCTTCAACATTATTGATGCTTTCAGAATTCATTGATGAGTTAAGATAAGGCATTCTTGTCAAGATTTACTCTAAGTGACAATCATGTCAAAACAAATTCTATCTAAATTGAGTGAAACTAAGTAATACTCTCCACTCATTAATTAATGTTTCAAGTGCAACTGTTATGGTCTAGATTAATTTAATGGATTCTTTCAAAAAAAAAAAACAAATAATATATATATCATATATATATGATATATGATCCCTCAGAGCAGTGCCTCACTTTAATTTGTCGGCTTCATATGGCCACTTATGATTTCTTGTTCCCCTCAATGACACCATGGACTGTCTTATAATATCACCTCAACAGACACTAAAATTTTAACTTTAGTGGACAGGGACTCTCAGGGAGGACAAATAAACCATAGCCAATAACATGTTTGTGTTGTTGAGATTGTCTCTTTCACACTGGGTAGACTGATGGCACCTGTAACGGAAAGCTTTGTTTCAGACTCAGCATATACTTTGATAACTAAAAAAGCCAGAAAGGCTATGGAGAACCTTCATAGTATGAGGCCCCTGGCTGAATCCGAAATCCGAAACCGTCAATGCAGATTTCCAAAGTGGTACAAAGCTGGTGAGTATGTAAGAAAAACGGTAACACTTTACTTGAAGGGGTGTGCATAAGACCGACATGACACATTCATAATCATGACATGACACATGTCATGAATATGAAGGAGGATTTATGCATGGGTAGGTAGCCGACATCTCGTGTCTCTCTTCGCGTTTCTTCTAAGCTTTTGTCTAGGCGCCTCTCATTTGGCTCAGTTATGTCATTTTTAATACAAATATGACATTATTTGATCTAACCCTACCCCTACCCTTACCCCTAAAAAAAAAATTACATAACTGAGCGAATGACACTTAATGACAGTTGTCATAAACATGCATAAAAACCCTTCATATTCATGACATGTGTCATGTCATGATTATGTAGGTGTCATGTCATGATTATGAAGGTGTCATGTCAGTCTTATGCACACCCCTTCAAGTCATGTACGGCAGACAAACGCTCTAATATTTAAATATGAAGGGAGCTATCTTTTTTTAAGTACATTGTTGATGGTGCGCTTGAACATCTTCTCCACAATCTACTTTCCATAAAAAGCTCTCTGTCTTTTTGTTCTCTCTTTATCCATTCCAAAAAAAAAAAAAAAAAAAAACTTGAACCTTTATCTCTTCCATCCTTTTGATCACAGCAGGAATAACATCTCAGATTGTTTAGCAGAAATGGATAGGCACAGATCCTCAGCCAACAGTCAGTGTACTGGAAGAAGAAGGATGCATTTTCCTTTTTGCTGAAAGAATAAATTATAACGGTGGGGTGTGACTATTTCAGCTCTCGTCATTTGGTTCTTCTCTGACCGAAATTAGCTAATTTCATGCTCCAACGGGCAGTCTGAATCCCAAAATGAGCATGAATTGTCACTCGCCCTGGTGCTTGGATGGACAGCTAGCGATTGTGAGATCAGAGAATCTAATGGAAAATGTGAAAATCATGGGCAATAAAAGCCACCCTTGAGTTCACATTACTGCCAACCAATTTGATGGCTGACATGCTTTTGCTTGAGACGCATTGTTAATAAGAAGTTGCCAGAGGTGTCCAGGCAGCTGCTATGGGGTATTTTGGATACGGAGGGCTTTGCCATCAAAGACAAAAAAAAAAAAAACCATCAAACCCTGTCTGTCTCACTGGTCTAATGAGTCCTTTCACATTCCATCTACCTCCGGCTTTTAGCAAACTGCCCTTTGGCACCACGAGAGCTGAAGTGTTATCTCTCCTGGGTCTTTAATATTGAGTCAGTGAGCAAATCTTGGAAAAAAAGTTAATATTCTACAAACAAAATTAGACAGTCACATACTTTCAATCGTTTCCTCAGCTGCTGCTAGAACTGTCAGGACCCTTACCGTGTCTTTGAGATAACTTCCACCGAGATCTGAGCAGGGGTTGTTTCAACCTTTTAGGACATGGCGCCCCCCTAAGTTGTTTAATTGCACGCCCGTACCCCCCCCAACATCCAAACAACCCCCCCCCCCCCCCCTTTCTGCTTAACATTATTTACATAAGAAATGCACGTTATGCTGATGTACATTTTATATTTTCTTTACTGTTATTCACTTAAAACAACCGAATGTGCTTACAAGGATACTTGTCAAGACAGCCATTGGTATTCACCTGCTGTCTGAGAAGGCTATCTGTTTGTGCACTTCAGGTGTGTGAGCGGTGCGCATAGAAACGCTTTATCACAGCGCGTGAGTACCGCACTGATGTCTTGGGCTTAAATGGCTTAAAATTACTTTAATGTTTAAACTGACAAGACTTAAAACACGTGAGAATGAAAAACTTTCTCGAGGAAGCAGCACTGGCCTGATAGTTAAGATAGTTTTGGGGGGCTAAGGTGACAGATAGGGGGGCTGAAACCCACCTAAAAAGGGTTTAGAACCGCCCCTGGTATAGTGTGCGTAATTATACTGAAACATAAATATATAACCAGTTTACCTGATTCAATGTGATGGCTGAGCCTTTTTCTGAGATAACAACATGCCAATCCGTGGTTGGATTTCTGACACGGCTAATCGTAAATCATCTTACACTTTCAATAAGCGTGACCAGGGTTGCCAGGTTTTCACAACAAAACTTGCCTAATTGCTACTCAAAACTGCAAAACGCGGCAAGTGGTAAAACTGCGGACTTGGCAAAAAAAACTGCGGATACTCGAGCCAACTCTTCTCTAACTGTCGACTAGCAGTGGGAGTCAGATTGCCCTCTAGTGGATGGCTAAAAATTTGTTAACTCATATTCATAAAGTCTCAAGGGAACGTCTCTGAATTAACTGATGCTGGCGCCCCCCTTGACAGGTGCCGGCGCCCCCCACAAGTTGAAAACCCCTGCTCTAGAGAGTAACTGGGTTGCCCTTGTCACAGTGTGCATCTCAATGAGCTCACACCCTGTTAACTTGTTGCAAACTGCAAGTATGAGTGTGTGGTGTGTGTGTGTGTGTGTGTGTGTGCGTGCAACAGTTACAGGAGACTGTTGCATCTCCTGTAATGGATGGTGGGAAACGTGGAGGAAAAGTGAGAGCGACAGAGGAGTATCTCCCCCCACCCCCCACAGGGGACAGCACAAAGATGAACACTGCAGAGATATTGAATGAGTGGAAGAGACAAGTCACTGTGTTAGGTAGTCACTTTCAATAGCAACTACCCACCACAACCTTACATGCATTCCATAACGAGTAAAGGAACTACTGGGGGATGGCTATTGACTCCAAGCCACCACTTGACAACAAAAGACTGATTAGATCCAAATCTTTCACACCTACGTTGTACTAGAGCGGTGAAGAAATTATGTTGTTTCATCCTACGTGGGCTTGTCAATCAAATTAAGCCCAGCGTGGACTGTGTGATATCTAAGACCAGCAATAATGCGTGTTGGATTTATTTTATTTTTTTCTGAAAGTTAATTGGAAGCTATTGTACAAGTATATAAGAGAGATGGGATAAACTCCATGGTAACAGCTTAGTCTCATTGAACTCTCCTTTTCTTGTCTTGAAGCTTAGAGTTAAATGTAGTAGTTATCGCTACTCTGTCAAACGATTGTCAGGGAAGTACTTAACTACACATCAACTGATCTGTTCTGCTGTTTTGGTGGTTGAATGGGGGATAATGAGAAAGACAAAGGAGACTGACGGAGTGGAAGTGGGAGCTTGAGACTTTTCCAAGCAGTTAGCCTCCAGGGGCTGCTGTTGCTCAAACCTTTGTAACTGTGACATATGTGAAGTTTAATGTACAATAAAGTCCTCAATAACCACCTCCATCTGTCATTACATTAATTGTACTAACGCGTGAATTAGAAATTCAAGTAATCATCATGCATTTAGCATTTGTGAAATGCCACATGACAAAGCACAAACGCAGCCTATTCAGGACATTAAATACCAACTACAGAAAATAACTCAGACCGCATTGTGTTCTGCTCAGGTCAGGATGAATTATTAATGTTATGTGTTTCTTGATCATTCTTCCCTTGAGATAAACATCACCTGACATTTTGGAATGATATTTAATTTCGATCTTTAAGAATTCCTTTCATTGAGTTTGTTTAAAAACTGTATTCAAGTTATTATCTGCCCTATTCTATGCCTGGATCTCATTAAAATTTGTGGGTGAAACATTTCCACACAAACCATAGAACTTTGAGCTTCACAGACAATTCCACAACAAACACAGTCGTCTTGAGCTGGGAAATTAAATGTAATCCTCAAAACAGGGTCAGTGTAAGCAGATTATACCCAGTACTGTACTTACAACTGTGTTGTACTTACATTTAACCAACCTGGATTCTAGAAAGGTACAAAACAGATGTCACTGAATCGGCAAGTTTCCCTTTGTTCCTGTAAAGAGAGCGGAATGGTCACTTTCATGTTGATATTTCTCACAGTTTACTGAAGCATTTTTATACAGCATTTATATACAGCTTTCCTTTGCATTATTATTCACTGCCATTTGGAGAAGATCCTTGTAATGACTTAGGAATCATAATCCGGAATGGCTTTTCGGGAATTACATTTCCTGTCCCTCAAGACAGAGACAAAGTGGATGAAATTGTTATTAAATTTCCTGTGGAAGGAGACAGATAGTCTGGTTGTTCTTTTAAAGACACAGGAGTTTGGTCGTAACAGAACAGACTGTCAAGTGAGTTCTACATGGTCTTCAAGGACATTAGTGTCTTCAAGGAATGCAAGCTTGCTAGAGCATCATTGTGGCCAAAAGGTCCTACTAAATATCACAATAGTCCTCATATCACACAGCAGACAGTGGCCAGAATTCCCCAGATTTTGTTCCTGCCAATTTAGTTTGTGACTCCAAAGGTTGAGAAAACCAACAGGCATCATGTATAAATAAACAAATACAAAATACAACAAAAAGTGACCTATTTGCTTTCCCCACAGGCTTCAAGATGGGATTTATTTATGGAACATTTTATATGCCTTTGCCATTCAGTTGTACCAAGACAAGCTTTTAGAATAATAACTTATCTGAGGGGACCAAGCATGAGTGCCATGTGGACACATTCATGTACAAAGGATGCTAAATTACTCTTCCACTGAGTTTGTGGTCACAGTGTTTTAATTGTATATATTCACTTTCCATTTCCATTTCTGTCGGTCCTGCTATTTGATGATAAGGCCTAATTGAATAAAGGAGTAACTTCTGCTTCTCTCTCTCTTCCTATCTCTCTTTCTCTAGACAAAACATGAAACAATAATTTGAATATATTATTAAAACAAATACAGTACTGTTGTACAGCTTTCAGCTAGAATCCATTACAAAGACATATTTATACAAAACAAAATTTAAGCACATTTTGATCCAGATTCCCATATTTTGCCTTTGTCACAACATGAGCAATGAAGGGCAATTCATGTTTCTAACACTTTGTATTATAGTCATTTTTGTGAATTTTCCATAATTGCACACTGAGAGAGAACACGGTGCACAATTCCCAACATCTATTTGTCAAGGTAAGCAATCTCGTCATCCCACAAGAATTTTACAAAATGCTTAATTCAGCACAGGAACCTCTGCAGACAAGAGTTAATTTAGAACAATCCTGTGACTGCCTTGGTAATTACCCACTTCTTAGCATTGCTAATTATTGTCCTTTCATAACTGCTGACTATGTATAATCACAGATTTGGCATGCAAATTAGCCTGATAAATAAACACAGATTTGCATGTAACATGAATGAAAAGCAGTTTGCTAAATGATTGATGGAAATAAAAAATAAAAAAACTTGACATGGGAAGTATGGATTTATTGTCTGAGTGATCATTTCAGAACTGCTATGAAAGATTTGCTGAGTGCAGTACAGGTGGATTGACCACCTCAAACGCAGTTAAGTCAGTTACAGTTGCAAATGGAGGCCATCACTGGTAAGGTGCTGAAAATGGTCCTGCATTCAATGCGCTTGAGATTTATGTCATAAATATGGAGGCCTGTTTGCCTTTTTTTCATCCGCAAGCGTTGGTGTTAGCCAGGCGTAAGCATGCTATTTCTTATTTTTTTTTTTTTTCCCGGTGTGCATGTTATCAAATGAGTGCATGCACACCGGGAGCAGGCATCGTGGTGCTTCAATTTTTTTTTTTTATGGCTTATGCGACCTGAAAATTGCCCCTCACTGAGGAATCGGATCGCACAAATTAGGGATGGGTGATACCACTTATTTAATTTTCGATATGATACCAATACTTTTAAAGGCCAGTATTGTCGATATCAATACCAATACGATACGTCTAAACTGAACTTTTAAATTATGAACTTGTTTATTATTATTAAATTACTAAGAGTAAAATGGGTAGTGATACCCACTTTACTTAATATTTGAAACAGACTTTTAATCATCCAATACGTCCTTAATTGCAACTTTATTTAGGTTATTTTTTTGTTCCACATGGTTAAAAAAATAATTTAATGTAAGTTAACCATGGACTCTGCAAATACATATACTCCCTTCTCTATAAACACGGGACTGCCATGACAGGCTGTTGCACACAAAAATGGTACCCCTGTTTTCTGCAGTGTATGATTTAATTAACATTCACAGAATGAACAAATGATCTATGAACTTTTTACAATATCAATTAGATAAATTAATCGCACCAAACTAAAGGCTACAATTCAATTAGATTATTGTGAAATTTTTTTTTTCTTCAAACCTATAATAGCTTATATACTATAATTTTTTCTGTCCTCTGAAAGCATTGTTCTGGGCTAGTTTCCCAAAACATCAATGATTTCTTATACTTTAGGAAACACAGCCCTGTTTAATGCCTGTCGTGATTGAAACGCCTCTCTGTGATGGATTGGTTCGGGTTTTTTGCAGCATTCGCGTGGTGTTCAGATGAGCAGGAAAATAGTCGATCCTTCACAATTAATTCCCCTAACATAGGTTCGTCTTCATTTATGCTGAAGCCGTTCCAGCGGATGATGTAAGACGTTGACGTTGCGTGATTAGTGACGAACGCAGAGACAAAACAAAACAAAACGCCGTTCATGAATTAGAAGCACAAAATGAGGATTTGTAAAGAAATGTCGGAGGATTTCGATATAAACCAAAAGGAGACTGGTTTTCCTTTGCCAAAGTAAAGAAACTTTGCTTCCTTTGCTCCTATTCAGTTTCTCAGAGGCGCGCACACGACACATACGTCCTACGTCATCCGCCTGAACGTCTTCTGCATACCACAGTCAGCGGAAGTGTGAAAGAAGTGTTTATTACATTTGAAATATGGAAATGTATCTTACAAAAATGCATTGATTCTTTACAAGAGACCTTTATTCACCCCCCAGAGCCGAATGAGGGATGTGTTAATACGGATGCGCGCACTGTATTTCATGTCTTCTGAGCTGTTGACATCCAACTCCCACTTACCCCCATTGAAAGGCATGGAGGGGCCAGGACAATTTTTTTATATAACTCCAATTGGATTCGTCTGAAAGAACAAAGTCCCATACACCTAGGATGCTTTGAGGGTGAGTACAACACAGGCTAATTTTCATTTTTGGTTGAACTAACCCTTTAAAACATCAAGTCTTTCAAACTTTCAAGTTTATAACTGACCAACTTCTAAAAACAAATTTATAGTAGTCTTTAAGAAATATGTAGTTTTGGAGCCACATGCTGTGACGCTGTACAAACGCTTCCAGTGTGAATACTCTAGCATCTGAAGCTGCAGTGACGCTATAGTTACGCTTATCTGAAGCTGATATATACAGTGGGTACGGAAAGTATTCAGACCCCCTTAAATTTTTTCACTCTTTTTATATTGCAGCCATTTGCTAAAATCATTTAAGTTAATTTTTTTCCCTCATTATGTACACACAGCACCCCATATTGACAGAATTAAAACACAGAATTGTTGACATTTTTGTTTATTAAAAAAGAAAAACTGAAATATCACAATGGTCCTAAGTATTCAGACCCTTTGTTCAGTATTTAGTAGAAGCACCCTTTTATCTAATACAGCCATGAGTCTTTTTGGGAAAGATGCAACAAGTTTTTTCACACCTGGATTTGGGGATCCTTAGCCATTCCTCCTTGCAGATCCTCTCCAGTTCTGTCAGTTTTGATGGTAAACGTTGGTGGACAGCCATTTCTCTCCAGAGATGCTCAATTGGGTTGTTAAGTCAGGGCTCTGGCTGGGCCATTCAAGAAAAGTCACAGAGTTTTTGTGAAGCCACTCCTTCGTTATTTTAGTTATTTTTGTGTGCTTAGGGTCATTGTCTTGTTGAAGGTAAACCTTCGGCCGCAGCCTGAGGTCCTGAGCCCTCTGGAGAAGGTTTACGTCCAGGATATCCCTGTACTTGGCCACATTCAGCTTTCCCTCGATTGCAACCAGTCGTCCTGTCCCTGCAGCTGAAAAACACTCCCACAGCATGAAGCTGCCACCACCATGCTTCACTGTTGGGACTGTATTGGACAGGTGATGAGCAGTGCCTGTTTTTTTCCACACATACCGCTTAGAATTAAGGCAAAAATGTTCTATCTTGGTCTCATCAGACCCGAGAATCTTATTTCTCACCAGCTTGGAGTCCTTCAGGTGTTTTTTTAGCAAACTCCATGCGGCTTTCATGTGTCTTGCACTGAGGAGAGGCTTTCCGTCGGGCCACTCTGCCATAAAGCTCCGATTGGTGGAGGGCTGCAGTGATGGTTGACATTCTACAACTTTCTCCGATTTCCCGACTGCATCTCTGGAGCTCAGCCTTAGTGATCTTTGGGTTCTTCTTTACCTATTTCACCAAGGCTCTTCTCCCCCGATAGCTCAATTTGGCCGGACGGCCAGCTCTAGGAAGGTTTCTGGTCGTCCCAAACGTCTTCCATTTTAGGAATGGAGGCCACTGTGCTCTTGGAAACCTTAAGTGCAGCAGAAATTTTTTTGTAACCTTGGCCATATCTGTGCCTTGCCACAATTCTGTCTTTGCAGTTCCTTTGACCTCATGATTCTCGTTTGTTCTGACATGCACTGTGAGCTGTAAGGTTTTATATAGACAGGTGTGTGGCTTTCCTCATCAAGTCCAATCAGTATAATCAAACAACGCTGGACTCAAATGAGGTGTAGAACCATCTCAAGGATGATCAGAAGAATGGACAGCACCTGAGTTAAATATATGATTGTCACAGCAAAGGGTCTGAATACTTAGGACCATTGTGATATTTCAGTTTTTCTTTTTTATAAATCTGCAAAAATGTCAAAAATTCTGTGTTTTTCTGTCAATATGGGTGCTGTGTGTACATTAATGAGGAAAAAATTAACTTAAATGATTTAGCAAATGGCTGCAATATAACAAGAGTTAAAAATTTAAGTGGGTCTGAATACTTGCCGTACCCACTGTATATATATATATATATAATTATATATATATATATATAAATTATATATATATAATATATACAGACTATGAAAGTCAAGGTTTAATTACCAACAGCCTCAATATTTTTTTTTGTGTTCAGCATAAGAAGATCATGCAGTTTGGAAACATGCGGGTGATATAATACAATCATTTTGGGTGAAAAAGATTGCACAGTGGGTTTCATTGTGCAAATAAATCTGCATGCTTTTTCACACTCTCAGACAGAGAACACACACGCACACACACACACACACACATATACACACACACACACACACACATACATACATATATGAAGGGTTGAGTTCAGATGCATAGAATGGCATAGAAAAGGACATAGGCTATACATTGCAATTAAAGTAAAATTACTTAACGTAATCATTGGAGCCTAATAAAAATGCTATTTTTAGAAGAAAGTTTCAGATGGCATGTAGAGGCTTTTGCATCTGAACTGTTCATATAATAGAATCAGAATATCTGCACTGTTTAGTCATGAACCCAAGTCAAAGGGAAAAAAATCCAGTTAAAGTTATATAATTTGTACTTTAATCATTTGAGGATATAATGGCAATATTCGCAATGCGAAATTTGTCAAACTCTCAAAATTGTCTAAACTTTTTAAGAAGCCCAGCAGGCTTAGTGGTTAAATAAGGACACATGTATCTGTCTGCCTTTCCCTATCAGACTGTCTGAAGGAGGCTCTCTAATAAGCTCAAACCCTCTGGGCCTCTGGGAAGGTAAGAGGTCCAGTGACACTGCTGCTGTTCCAGCATCCCCTCCACCCACGCACTGCTCTCAGCCAACAGCCTCAACACTAAACATTGTCCCTTAAGGCCCTAGCTATTCCCATTGTGGTTCTTCTGATGCGCCATAAACTGTAAGGTGCCAGACCCCTCTGCTAAGTGAAGTTTGGGGGAGTGGAATCTTCAGATGGAAGCTTCCACTTGCATGGCATCATAAAGAGAGTATTACTTTATTAGATTTCTAGGAGAACATTTTTAAAGGCCTTTAGTTAGCACAAGTGGTAGCACAAGAATTATGTTATGTTGATGCTTTGTTTTGCATGGTTACAGTGCATTGCAACATGATTTTAGCTGATTTGCAGACAGTAAAGAAAGTCTGTGTTTTATTCCTAACCCATGGGATTCAATAACAACATGCTGACATTATTTTAGTTTCACTATGCTGTTGTTTGAGAAGTTGCAATGTTTTATTTTGTATTTTAAAATAATTCCATAGAGTTTGACATCTCAATTACATGACAGCATGCACCTTTTTATATCCCTAGAGCATCCCTGGTATTAATTGCATATTAATTGCTTAGTATATAAATAATTACTTTAAAAAAATGATTTACCTTACTTAGCCTTACCCTGCCTTACATAGTATTTTATTATTTAAAAGTCAATGCATGCAATTTTGATGTATTTATTTTGCAATGTAAAAGTTTGGTCGGTAAGATTTTATTTCATTTTTTGAAATAAGTATCTTATTTTGCTTTGAGCAAAAATATGGTAAAAAGTAATATTGAGAAATATTACAATTTGTGAATATATTTTCATTCCTGTGATGCTAATGTTGAATTTTCTGCAGTCATTACTTCAGTTTCAGTGTCATATTATTTAGAATAATCTGCTTACTTTTTGTGAAAACCTTTGTGTGTGTTAAAAGATTGTGCAAAAACATTGGACTGGTAGTGTACAGGAAATAAAAAAAAATAAGGCATAAAAAATAAAAAGTATGAATATCATATAATTTTATATTTTTTATAATCATCAGATAATTGTATTTGTTTGTTTGTTTGTAATAAGTAAATACCAAGGTCATGATTTGCTTCCTAGAGAATGCATTAACAGATATAATGTATACTTGAATGCAATGCAAACTAATTTAGATAAAAGCTTTCATGTTAGTTCATGTTTTCTGCATCATTTCAGTATAGTATGTTATTATGATGTCCCGAGTGGTTGCAGAGTGGTAATGTGGTTATATCATCTCTCTCACACTCACACCACATGCATCCACACACATTCACATGCATGCACTCGCACACACACATACATCTACACGAAGGACATGTGTTCATTCATTTAAGATTAATCTTTATTTAAACTTCCCTCTTTTGTCATTCACATTAATTTAGCTTTTTTGTGTGTGTGTGGGGGGGGGATTCAAATAAAGACCCATTTTTCAGTGGAAAGCTTGTGTTCCTTGTTCCTGACCTCTCTGTCCCTCAAATATGGTGGCAGTGGTGGGAAGTTGTCAGTCAGTCAAGGACACTAAGCTGGATTGTTTCCTTTTTGCCCCTCATGGCTATGTTTTTTTCATGTTATTATGAATCGTACCTTAAAGAAAAGTATGCCTAAAGCTCCACCCTTTCAGCAAGATGAAGAAAGACGTGGCAGAATGAGTTGAAGGAGGCAAGGCAACAGGAAACAGAGAAGTTTCAGTGACTGAGTTGGCAAATCTGCTTCGAGCCCATATGGCCAGGATGGAAGGCCGGGAGACTGCAAGATGGCTGGAGCAGGCAGATCAGGAGTAATGATTTAAGGTTCTCCAGCACCAGTTCAGTCTTTTGCAAATGGAGGTCCAAGCACGCACCTCTCCTAATCTTCACTTACCTGATGTTGGCCGGGAGGCCCGGGAAAGGCCCGGTATGGGTCCTTCAGGTTCCGATGGACACTCCGTGGCTTCAGCTCATCAGCAAAGCTTTGATCAAGTTGAGGACAATATAGGCCTGCCATTATCTCAGATACCTCGATTGGAGAAGTTGAGTGACACTGATGACATAGAGCACTTCCTTGTTACTTTTGAAAGGATTGCTGTTGCTTGTAGGTGGACTAAAACTGATTGGGTTTGGCATTCAATCCCTTTGCTGACAGATAAAGCAAGAGCAGCTTATGTCAATATGGATCTGAACGAGTCTACTGACTATGATAAAGTGAAGTATGCTATTTTAAAGAAATATGATGTCAATGCTGCAACTTATCGACAAAAGTTCAGTTTATTAACCGTAGATCCAACTGAGAGTCCAAAGGAGCTTTACATCCGGCTCAAAGAAATCTTTGGAAAGTAGATCCAGCCTAAGAGGAACACTGTGGAGGAGGTGAGTGAAATCATCATTCTGAAGTAATATCTTAGAATGCTGTCCCCTAAACTCGCGTCTTTGGCGGACATATTTGTTGCAGCCAGAGGAAGGAATAAGCTGTGGGCTTGGAAACCTGTTAATGACTGCTGTTCCCCCGACATGCCTCACTTTCAACAAAGGAAGGTGGAGAGGTCTGGTAAGTCCTACATGGGAAAATATACTTCAGCCAAATTAAATTTCACTCCTAAATGACCTCCCATCAGTTACCTGTGTGGTCAAGAAGGGCACACTAAACCAAATTGTCCAAAGTTATCAGCTCAGCTATGTTTTGTACCAAGGAGGGATGTAACCAAATCCCCAAGCTCTTTGAGAACTACAAATGTAGAGATAAATGGTGAGAAATTGACTGCTTTGATTGATACTGGCAGTGATCATACTCTGGTAAGAAGAAAGTTTATATCACCCTCTTTGATCAGCACAGTGAACAAACTACCTATTTACTGTGTACATGGAGATGAAAGATTGTTACCTACTGCCAATGTTTGTCAAAATAGAAGATCAGACTTACCTGATGGAGGTAGGGGGTAACTGATAACTTGTCTCTCCCTGTGACTCTGGGTCGAGATATACCAGGGGTGCTGTAGTTGTTGCACCCGATGCGACAGTGCCATGGAGTGCTTTGCTAGAGCTGCTGAGGTAAGAGAGAGGCCTCTAAATGACTGGACAGCCAGATATGTGATAACGAAGGGACTACTCTATCGAGAGATCGGGGCCCATAAGCAACTGGTGGTTCCACAGTCTGCTCGAGAGATGGTGTTACATCTGAGTCACTCGATTCCTTGGGCTGGCCACCTGGAGAAAAGTAAGACTACTGCGAGAATCAAATTTTTTTTTTTCTGACCTGGGTTGAAAGTAGATGTGGTCCAATTTTGTAAAAGCTGTCCTGTTTGTCAGAAGGTTTCTCTCAGAAGTCCGTCAAGAGCATCACAACAACCACTTCCTATTATTGGTACTCCGTTTGAGAGGCTTGGAATGGATGTTGTTGGTCCTGTGAAGAGGAGTCGCTCAGGGAATCGTTTCATGCTGGTGATAACAGACTATGCCACCAGATACCCAGAGGTATTTCCACTAAGATCTGTGAAAGCAAAACCTGTAGCTACTTCCTTGGTCCAGTTATTTTCCAGGGTCGGATTTCCCGCAGAAATTCTAACCGATCAGGGCAAAAACTTCATGTCTACCTTGTTGAAGCATGTCTACCAGCTCTTAGGAATTAAGAGTCTGCGTACTACCCCCTATCATCCCCAAACGGATGGGCTGACTGAATGATTTAACCAGACTTTGAAACAGATGCTACGAAAGTTTGTCAGTGAGACTGGTCGAGACTGGGATCAATGGTTATCCTATCTTCTATTCACATACCGGGAAGTCCCTCAGGCTTCCACAGGCTTCTCTCCTTTCGAACTGTTGTATGGCTGTGATGTCAGGGGCCCATTGGCTCTGCTCCAGGAGATGTGGGAAGGAAGTCCTGAAAGGAAAGAGCCCACCAGTGTTGTCTCCTATGTTCTGCAAATGAGGGAACATTTGCAGAAGATGACTACTTTGGGTCAGAATCATTTGGCGGAAGCCAGGGAACAGAAAAAGACCTGGAATGACCCTCTGTCTTGAGAAATAAAACTGGTGGTCAGAAAAAAGGTACTTGTCATGTTGCCCAGTCAAGAGAGTAAACTGCTAGCCAAATGGCAGGGTCCTTATGAAATCAAGAAATGCCTGGGTGCTACGACCTATGAAATCAGTGTGCCTGGTCAAGATTGTTCCAGTCGAATTTTGCACGTTAACCTGTTGAAAGAGTGGGTTCCCTGTCCTGAGAAGTCACAGTCACTGATTATTCGCTGTGTTGAAAAGGAAGAATCAGATTAGCCGTATCTGCCACAGCCAGTTTCTGGGGACAACGGACTAGATCCTTGAACATATTCCCAGCGGTCACGGGTACAAGCTCTCTTCACTCCGAAAGTATTTTCTCAATATCCTGGGTTTACCAACTTGATTGAGCATGATTTAGTACTGAAACCTGATGCTGTCGTGAAACGCCAGAACTATAGATTACCTGAGTGATTGCAGGTGACTTTGCAGGAAGAGGTAGACCTTATGCTCTGCTTGGGCATCATTGAGCCTTCAAATAGTGAGTGGTGTCATCCCATAGTACTTGTGCCAAAGAAGGATGGGAGTATTAGGTTCTGTATTGATTTCCGATATCTGAACTCAGTATCTCAGTTTGATTCCTACCCTACCCCTTACATAAGTGACTTAATTGATCGTTTGGGCCAATCCAAATATATAACAACAATGTTGTCTTCTAAAGGGTATTGGCAAATTCCACTGACTCAATCCTCACGGCCCTTAACTGCATTCAGAACATCAGGGGGCATCTTCCATTTTAAAATGGTACCTTTCTGCCTTCATGGGGCCGTGGCGACGTTTCAGAGGTTAATAGACCAAGTTTTACGTGGTTTACCTTTTACTGCTGCATATCTTGATGATATTGTCATTTACAGTAATACCTGGGAGGAACATGTGCATCATCTCTGGGAAGTCTTACAGCGCCTTCAGAGGGCCGGCCTCACTGTCAACCCCAATAACTGTGCGGTAGCTAAACAAGAGACTGAATACCTAGGCTTTGTCATTGGCCAGGGTGTTGTGTGACCACAGGTGAAGAAAGTTCAAGCCTTGGAGAAGTGTGTGGTCCCCTAGACATGCAAGGACCTACTATCTTTTTTGGGTGTGGCTGGATTTTACCATCACTTTGTCCCTATCTTTTCCAGCAGGGCTCCTCCAATAACGGACATGGTGGGGGCATGTTGCCCGAACAAACTGCAGTGGACTGAAGAGAGATTGAAAGCCTTCCGGGACACCCAGGGAGCTTTGACAACTGACACTGTGCTACACAATCCTGACTTTAATCAATCAATCCTTTGTTGTACAGACTGATGCCTCTGAGTAGGGAAGAAGTAGCCACTCTATTACAAGGACCATCAGAGAGTCGACGGCCAGTGGCTTACATCAGTCGTAAACTGTTTCCGAGAGAGGTATGCTTATTCGATGGTAGAGAAGTGTTTAGTCATAAAGTGGGCCTTGGATTACTTATAATACTATCTACTAGGCCGTGAGTTTACCCTGGAGTCTGATCATAAAGCATTGCAGTGGTTGGACAAAATGAAGGATTCGAATGGAAGGATTACAAGACGGTATCTCGGCCTACAGCCCTTTAGATTCAAGATTCAACATATGTCTGGTAAAGTCAATGCTACCGTTGACTATCTCTTCTGCTCTACTGGTGAGATTCCTGGGTCTCAAATAAAGACCCATTTTTCAGTGGAAAGCTTGTGTTCCTTATTCCTGACTTCTTGTTCCTGTTCCCTCACAGTTATCCTGATGGTGTTTTTTTGTTTTTTTTGCAGGTGAGGCTGTGATGTGTCTTTTTTACTATTTACCACAGCTGTAGCTACTGATTTCAATTCTTCAGAAAAGTTGGTATGTTAATGTTATTTAATTTTACATACACAATTAGTTAATATAAAACATACAATCACCAAAATGCCATCCCGTAATCACTGTAAAGTGATCGCCATGCAGTAACAATAAAGTTGTCAACCAGAGCTGCAACCTTTTTACTCTAAATTTAATAAAACAGTGTAGAACATTACATAAAGATAACATGTTTCCAAAAATCTCCAACTAATATTTTACACAATGCCTGAGGTCTTGCTTACGGCATATTTATAACAGCAATCTCTCTCGTTCTCTCTCATTCTTTTTCTGACTGATTCTAACCTTCTGCATAAGTCAAGTCACTTTTGTATAGCGCTTTATACAATACTGGTTGTGTCAAAGCAGCTTTACAGTGTTTTAAACAGGAAAATAGTTTGTCAATAATGCAAAAAGGGGGTTAGGGGGTCATAACATAGATTTCATTACCACCATCTAAATCAGCCCAGATTATTTGCTTACTCAACATCTCATCCCACAGAGAGGGAGGAGTCTCACTTATATGTTGTTGAAACATGCTTATACATGATCTTTACTGTCTGAAACACATGACGAGTGCTATCAGGGAGAGAAATTCTATTTGTCTCCACCAGCCTGGCTGCTGAGTATTTTGATGGGTGAAATTAAGGTAGGGCTAAATCCGTGGCCTAATGAGGAAGTGTGCAATTGCGAGATTAATTAGTGTCACCGGTCGTGGGAGGCTTCTTCAATGCACCCCCTTTGGATAAACTAGATAAATGAAGAAGATACAAGACCACCTACCTCAGTCAATCATAATATTTACCAACTGGATCTTTTTTCAATTACTATGCACTGTATTAGGTCAAAAGTGACATAAATCTCAGAACAGAAAATTGCTCCAGGAAATTACATGGTGGCTTTGATAAATAACAAACACGTTTTCTGGTTTGATTCGGGTCCCAGATCTGTGCACCCCAATGGATTTAGCGATGAATATCTTGATGAAGACAAAAGATAGAAAGGGAGTGAGTAATAGATAGATGGAGTTGCTGATAAATAGATTATCTCTTTGGGGGTAATTAGACAGACAGAGCTCTGCACAACTACTCGAAGTTCAGATGATAAACTGAGGTTCACTTTCTCCCTCAGGTTTTCTCTCTCTCTCTCTTGCTCTTTTCCTCCTCATCTTTACAGTTCATTTACTCTCTGTGGCTCACCTGAGATTGATGTTCTGATCCTCTGATTGCCATAATGGCTCCATCCCAGAGATCCCATACATAATGCACAGCAGACTCGTTGAACGTGGGGGGGTCAGGTTGCAGCGCCAGGTCCCGGCTGCCATTCATTTCCCTCCAGCTACTGATGATGCTGGATTAAGTGTTGTTCGTAATTCAAATTAAATTAATTTCTGCTTTCAAATGATTTAGCTTTCTAATAAATTTGCATCTTACACTGCCTGAAGTTGTTAAATGTTAAATTGACCTATTCCATTAATGTTTTACTGCATTCGCTTAATACAATCTTCAAATGAAAAAGTGTAGAAAGTTGCAGTTTAAAGATTAGCATCACAAAGCTGACAAAACAACTCTAAAAGATTCATATTAAAGTGTTTCAGCAATGCAGCAGCATGTCAAGTAAGTGATGATGCAAAGGAAATCACAATTTAGGTTTATTTTAAGTAAGCTTGAATACTTTGACTGAACAAACCCCCCCCCCCCGCATGAATAATATATATTATAATATATATATATTTCTATTATTATATCTATAATATTATATAGTACTTAGGAAGGCAATTATACTATATATATATATATATATATATATATATATATATATATATATATAGATATATATTGTGACTATGATAGCTGCTATGTAGAATACCATATAAACAAAAATAATCATACAGATATATTAACAAGGTATTTAACATTACAATTGGAATGTATATATGTTATAAACGATACGTCATTACCCAAAGAATGGATATCTGAACATAATCACAATTAATTCCATAAGGTATGGCTTCAGGAGCTTGCTCCTATTTTCAGCTACTTTCATACACTACTTTTATTTATAGTTATTATTTTTTTAGAGATTATAGATTATAGATTTAGTATATTAGTAACAATTTCCTAATTACCCAAAGGGGACTCCAAATTATGTGGAAAATTTAGCTTTTGATTGAATCTGTATATATATATATAGTAGATAGATAGGATATCTATATCTAAGTTTTATATTCTGTAATGCAAATATTTATGGTGGAAGGCGGATGAAGAAAATCTAACAGCAATGTGTAGGTTTAGTTCTGGCAGAACGCAGGTATAATTACTAACATTGATTTTACACTCTCAACATCAACTGCTCCATATATGTAACCGAGACGTTCCCTTTCAGTCGGGCACTCTCGACGTCACGTCGGATGACAGACGAAATTGGGATCTCGCTTAGAGGGACCAATCTACTTCGAGTGTAAACTAAACGAGCCAATGCACATTGGCATGCGATTATTGCATCCAGCTGCTGCTGATCACAGCGTGAGTATAAGTAGGCAGCAGATGCAGCGCATATTCAGCTTTTCGCTTCGGAGCCGAGCGATCACATCGTTCTGCTCCTGACTACTCTACTGAGAGAAGAAGACTGAACGAGTTCAGCGCGCTCTTAGAGCGCTCTTCGTGTTGGCGGACGGCGCTTCAACGGTGGTCGTTCCAGTGATGAGTGGGTTGAGCACTTCAGGCTGCACTACCCCCTGTCATGTTGCAAGTGGCCATCTCCCCTGTGCGCCTCAGCACGCTACAAGAGCTTTTTCCCCTAAAAGAGCAATTTTGGGTGCGTCTTTTTAAAGACGACATTGCGTGGCAAACTTGACGTTACGTCTTTGTAAAGATGATGTGGGTCTTGCTATAGACAATGTACCACCCGGGCGTTTTTGGATGCGGTCATTACCTGGCGCTGGGTGATGGTCACGATCGCTGCCTCTCGTGCCTGGGCATGAAGCACGCTGAGGTGGCTTTCGTGGATGACTCATGTCCCATTGCGGGGGTAGGACCATCTCGGAGTTGCGGACCGGACTCCGATACCTGCAAGGGGGCGGAGTGCCCGTACCACTGCCTAGATCTGGGGTTCCCTCTGGTGGCAGCCGGGGGCGTCCTTTTTTGGCGGTGGGCGGACTGGTCTTACGGTCATGGTGAGGAATTCCACTAGGGGGATTCGCCAAGCCCGGCCGGCACTATTTGAAACCAGCGGAGCTCTCAAAAGCGCAGGCTACTGTTTACGTTGAGGCTACCCCGACGCATTAGAGGGGTAGCAGAGCTGCGGAGAGGAAGATTTCGGCTGCGCGCTATCTCGGGACGTAGCAATGGCTGAATAGGATCCAGAAATATGGCTAGCTTTGTCGTCGCCGTAGGGGAGGGATCGATGAAGACTTGTCACCGTGTCCCGACGCCTCAAGTTGCACGATGGTTATCGGGGTGGTCCGCGGGTCTCAGGGCCCGCCTCGGTGCCTTCTTCACGGAGGTGCATGAGGAGCGAACAGGTCTGGGACGGCACCTTTTTATGCCGAAAACTGATTTGATGGATTTCCTCCTCTCTCACAACCTAGATGGTTGGGGCAGCTAGGGGGTTACAAGGCGCCCACAGTGGACGGGTTGGTTGCGATGCAGTTGTGTCCTAAATCCGCCTTCAACCGGCAGGGAGAACCATGCCTCCTCTCCCGGGTCTGTAGGTAATCGGCTGGCCAGCGATGCCTATACGACTGGTGGAGAAGCTGCCTCCACCTTACACGCTACGGCGTGATTGCAAGTGCACCAGGCCAAGGCACTGAGGGACTTGCACGAGGGTGGTCACGACCCCGGGCGTGGCAACGCGGCACCTTCCGGGTCCAAATTACACCGGCCTGCCATCAAACCTTCACCCCGTGGTCAGACCTTGTGTTCCTCCAGGCAGGAGTGCCCCTGGAGCAAGTCTCCAGACATTCTGTGGTTTGCACGGATGCCTCAACCACCGGCTGGGGGGCCACGTACAACAGGCTTGCAGTCAGGGGTTTGGACGGGGCCCCAACTGCACTGGCTGCCTCGAGTTGCTGGCAGTTCACCTTGCCCGGGGCCGTCTCAAAGGACGCTTACGAGGCAAGCACGTACTGGTCCGAACGGACAACACAGCGACCGTTGCGTACATCAACCGACAAGGTGGTCTGCGCTCCCGTCGCTTATCGCAACTCGCCCGCCACCTCCTCCTCTGGAGTCAGAAGCATCTGAGGTCACTTCGGGCTGTTCACATTCCTGGGCTGCTCAACCGTACAGCCGATGAGCTGTCTCGAGCAATGCTCCCGGGAGATTGGCGACTCCATCCCCAGATGGTCCAGTTGGTTTGGGGACGTTTCGGAGCCGCTCAGGTAGACATGGTTGTCTCTCCAGGAACCTCTCACTGCCAGTTGTTCTACTCCCTGACTGAGGGAACACTCGGCTCGGTTGCACTGGCACTCAGCTGGCCGTGGGGCCTTCGCAAGTATGCGTTTCCCCCAGTGAGCCTTCTTGCACAGTTGCTGTGCAAGGTCAGGGAGGACAAGGAGCAGGTACTGTTGGTGGAACCCTATTAGCCTACCCGGACCTGGTTCCCGGAACTAATGCTCCTCGTGACCGCCCCTCCTTGGCCGATTCCTCTGAGAAAAGATTTACTGACTCAGAGACGGGGCACACCTTGGCACCCGCGTCCAGACCTCTGAAAAAATTTAATGTCCAGTCCCTGGACGGGACGCGGAGGTTCTGAGGTGGCCTACACCATCACTTCAGCGAGAGCACCGTATACGAGACACGCCTACGCTTTGAAGTAGAACCTGTTCATTGAGTGGTGTTCTTCTAGCCGAGAAGACCCCCAAAGATGCCCGATCAGAGTTGTGTTGGCCTTTTTGCAGCAAGGGTTGGAGCGAAGACTGTCTCCCTCCACCCTCAAAGTTTATATCGCTGCAATCGCTGCTAACCACGACACCGTAGAAGGGAGGTCGTTGGGGAAGCATGACCTGGTAGTCAGGTTCCTTAAGGAGGCGAGAAGGCTAAATCCTCCACGGCCCCCCTCTATACCCTCTAGGGACCTGACTCTAGTGCTCACGGCACTACAGCAGGGCCCATTTGAGCCTTTGCAGACGGTTCAGCTGAAGTTCCTCTCAATGAAGACTCTGCTCCTACTGGCATTGGCCTCCATCAAGAGGGTAGGGGGACCTGCATGCATTTTCAGTCGACGATTCGTGCCTAGAGTTCGGGCCGGCTGATTCCCAGGTAACCCTGAGGCCCCGGCCCGGCTACGTGCCCAAGGTTCCCGCTACTCCCTTCAGGGATCAGGTGGTGAACCTCCAAGCGCTGCAATCGGAGGAGGCAGACCCAGCCCTAGCATTGCTCTGTCCCGTCCGAGCCTTAAGGTGCTACATTGACCGGACGCAAAGCTTTAGGACCTCAGACTAGCTCTTTGTCTGTCACGGAGGCCGGAAGAAGGGGAATGCTGTCTCTATGCCATCACCCTGGCTTATCGAACAGGAGTGCCATGCCCGCCTCAGGTTGCGAGCCCACTCAACTAGAAGTGTTGCATCCTCCTGGGCGCTGGCTTGTGGTGCCTCGCTGTCGGATATCTGTAGAGCTGTGGGCTGGGCGACACCTAACACATTCGTTAGATTCTATAGCCTTTGTGTGGAGCCTGTATTTTCCTGTGTTCTCACCTCAAACGGGTGGAAGCACTGAGGGGCCCCGGCTTCGGGTCGGCTTGCAAAAACCACTCCCGAGAGTCCATATAGTAGACCCTGTTGAGTTCCTCCGTCCCTCGGCAGCCAGACATGGTGGAGCTTCCGGCGCCAGGCCTTCACTCGCTGAATCCTCGAGAACCGGTAGAAGGCTGGGTTCCATATGTAAGACCTAAGTGGATCCCATATGTGTAAAGTCCACGGTATAGCCTTGAGCCCGTGTTTCCCCGGCAGACTTCTGCCATTCCAAGAGGGTTCAATCACCTCCATTCTTCCATATGCACCTAAGGGATGTCCATATGTGTATTGCCTCCGAAACCTCCTTCGAGAAGGTTGGAGCTTCCGCAACATCCCTGTATCAAGTGGAACGGGTACGTTTCCCAGTGTTATCCAGTCTACTCATGGGTAGTGCCATAGCGGCAGTAGCTGGTCCTCTTGTGAAGAAGCTCTGGCCTACGCCAAAAAGTAGGGGTGTGTGGCTTCCACGGGACACTGGAAGGGCCAGTAGCTGTGGCCCTTTGGTAGGATCCCAATTTCGTCGGTCATCCGATGTGACATCGAGAGTGACCAACTGAAAGGGAACGTCTCGGTTACGTATGGTAACCCTCGTTCCCTGAAGGAGGGAACGGAGACGTCACGTCCCGTCGCCACAGCTCCTGTACCACCGCTGAGCAGCCGGGTCACCGGCTAGGCTCCTCAGCAAAAACCTGGTATGTGTTGCGCCTGCTGCCCTTTTATGCTCACGCTGTGATCAGCGGCAGCTGGATGCAATAATCGCATGCAATGTGCATTGGCTCGTTTAGTTTACACTCGAATTAGATTGGTCCCTCTAAGCGAGATCCCAATTTCGTCGGTCATCCGACGTGATGTCTCCGTTCCCTCCTTCAGGGAACGAGGGTTACCATACGTAACCGAGACGTTTTCGCCCTAGGAAGAAACCATTTATAAAAACAAATTGAATAGCAAATAAAAACAAAAGCAATTGGGCAAAGGAAAACAGATGATATGCTATACATTATACATGTAAGAGTTCTACACACACACACACACACACACATAGACACAACACACAGTAGTTAAGCCTGAACATCACAACATCACCGTTTGAAATGGTTCCAGGGTTTGATTGTTTTTGGTTTAGCTTACGGAATGTATATCAACTAGTGTAATTTACGGTAATTTATGTATTTGATGAAATTGCTTGATCAAAATACATGTGTGCTGTGTGAAAAGAATTGAGAGCGTATGTTTGATTTGTTATTGGTGCATATTGCAAGGAGGCAGGTGACACTAGCAAGGTCATGAGTTGAACAACACTGATCATATGCATAATATACTGCTGTTAAGTAAGTGTCTTTACATGTAAGTAAATGTGGGGGGTAAAAATACCCTCATTTCACAAGGTAAATTTACTATATATTTCTCTGCCCCACTATAGACAAGCAATCATTCACTGTCCATTCATAATGGAAAAGGATGGATCGTGCACTGTTCTGAAGAGAGTTTGAAAGAGGAAGTTGTCAGTGTTTTCTTTTTTTGCCATATATGTACAATGCATATAATGAATTCCAATATATGACATATATTGTCACATTAAGTTAAATAAAAATGTATGAAACATATTGGAAATATTGGAAACATATATCTATACATATATATGTATGTTTATGTATTAATATTACATATTTGGACATATGGGTCATGTACATGTACTGTATATATGTAATTATAAAATATACAAAATATGGACTGTCACAAAGCAAGGCCAGACACAACAGGTAAGTGCAAAACAGGATTGTTTATTGACTAGTGAAGCATAAGAATGGAACGGGTGAGGTAAAGGCTGGTGAGTGTCAACACAGTGTATGATTCCAGGGTTCTTATCGGAGTTCTGATGGTGTGTGTGTCTTATGCCGGTTTCGTGGAACAGATTCCAAGGAATCGTTGGGAGGATCGGCGGGAGGAACAGAGGGTAAGTCTTCAGTAGCGTGTAAGAGAATTCAGTAGCGAGAGTCCAGAACAGTCCATAGGCGTGAACGGTAGACCGGACAGCGAGTGACTGAGATGTGTGTGTATTTGTAGTGTGGCTTGATTGGTGACAGCAGGTGCGGGTGATCAGAATTCAGGTGACTGTGATCGGGTGATTATCATGGATGGTGACTGAAGTGACAGAGATAAATCCCTGACATAGACATACAAAACATGTATCTACATATATGTACATATCTGTGATGTGCAGTGGTGTTCTAAAATGAGGAGGCCAAGTAAAAATAAAATGTAAATTAATGTCCCAGTCACATTTGCTTAGTTACAATAAAAAGACGTACAATAATAAAATAAAAATAAAATAAATATCTATTTAAATTTTTTCCATTAAATACACTATTACATACCTCAGGTCAAAAATCAGAAAACATACATTCTTTTTTTTCTATATTGCATATAGAACCTTACAGAACCAAGTTTGAGTTCAACTTTGTAGATAGAAGAACATTTTTGTTTTCTAAATAAAAAGTCCTATAATGTACACAACTTAAAAAAAAAAAATTACACAATGTAAATAATTTGCCACATAATAAGAATATGTGCATAACTCAATTTTGACAAAAATGTCAGATGACGGTGATACAGTGGGTACGGAAAGTATTCATACCCCCTTAAAATTTTCACTCTTTGTTACATTGCAGCCATTTGCTAAAATAATTTAAAAAAAATTTTTCCCTCATTAATGTACACACAGAACACCATATTGACAGAAAAACACAGAAATTGTTGACATTTTTGCAGATTTACTAAAAAAAGAAAAACTGAAATATCACAAGGTCCTAAGTATTCAGACCCTTTGCTGTGGCACTCATATATTTAACTCAGGTGCTGTCCATTTCTTCTGATCATCCTTGAGATGGTTCTACACTTCATTTGAGTCCAGCTGTGTTTGAATATACTGATTGAACTTGATTAGGAAAGCCACAACCTGTCTATATAAGACCTTACAGCTTACAGTGCATGTCAGTGCAAATGAGAATCATGAGGTCAAAGGAACTGCCTGAAGAGCTCAGAGACAGAATTGTGGCAAGGCACAGATCTGGCCAAGGTTACAAAAAAAATGTCTGCTGCACTTAAGGTTCTAAGAGCACCGTGGCCTCCATAATCCTTAAATGAAAGACATTTGGGACGACCAGAACCCTTCCTAGAGCTGGCCGTCCGGCCAAACTGAGCTATCGGGGGAGAAGAGCCTTGGTGAGAGAGGTAAAGAAGACCCCAAAGATCACTGTGGCTGAGCTCCAGAGATGCAGTCAGGAGATGGGAGAAAGTTGTAGAAAGTCAACCATCACGGCAGCCCTCCACCAGTCGGGGCTTTATGGCAGAGTGGCCCGACGGAAGCCTCTCCTCAGTGCAAGACACATGAAAGCCGCATGGAGGACTCAAGATGGTGAGAAATAAGATTCTCTGGTTTGATGAGACCAAGATAGAACTTTTGGCCTTAATTCTAAGCAGTATGTGTGGAGAAAACCAAGCACTGCTCATCAACTGTCCAATACAGTCCCAACAGTGAAGCATGGTGGTGGCAGCATCATGCTGGGGGGTGTTTTCAGCTGCAGGGAAAGGACGACTGGTTGCAATCGAGGGAAAGATGAATGCGGCCAAGTACAGGGATATCCTGGACGAAAACCTTCGCCAGAGTGCTCAGGACCTCAGACTGGGCCGAAGGTTTACCTTCCAACAAGACAATGACCCTAAGAACACAGCTAAAATAACGAACGAAGGAGTGGCTTCACAACAACTCTTGTGACTGTTCTTGAATGGCCCAGCCAGAGCCCTGAATTAAACCCAATTGAGCATCTCTGGAGAAACCTAAAAATGGCTGTCCACCAACGTTTACCATCCAACCTGACAGAACTGGAGAGGATCTGCAAGGAGGAATGGCAGAGGATCCCCAAATCCAGGTGTGAAAAACTTGTTGCATCTTTCCCAAAAAGACTCATGGCTGTATTAGATCAAAAGGGTGCTTCTACTAAATACTGAGCAATGGGTCTGAATACTTAGGACCATGTGATATTTCAGTTTTTCTTTTTTAATAAATCTGCAAAAATGTCAACAATTCTGTGTTTTTCTGTCAATATGGGGTGCTGTGTGTACATTAATGAGGAAAAAAAATGAACTTAAATGATTTTAGCAAATGGCTGCAATATAACAAAGAGTGAAAAATTTAAGGGGGTCTGAATACTTTCCGTACCCACTGTATGTCAAATGTTACATTTGCACATGGATTACAGCAATGTCAGCAAAACAAAACTTCTAGTGCACAGCAGGACAAGGTAAAATGGTTTATAGAACTAAATACATATCAACAAGTGAAAAAAGTAAACCACAAAGTTAGATGGACATACACTGATTCTCTGTTTCCCTGGCAACAGTCATTGTGTCCTTTTTCTCAGGCAGAACCAATTTCTCAGGCAAAGACTCTGCAATCAGAGTGTCTATTAAATGTTTATATGTCCAGACATAAACCCTGCTGCTCAGAATATTTGGTTCTATGGTACCATCAGTAACTGACCCTGGCTCTTTTACATTTTGCAACAATATGCATTTGTCTGTCTTCTGATTTTCTAGCAATTTGTATTCATGAGTAAAAGTGCTGTGCCACACTGCTAAGACAAAATGTTAAAGGTCCACTGAAGTGCCTTGAAACACACATTCTACAGTCATGGCCAAAAGTTTTGGCAGTGACATAAACATAAAAACTTTGCTGCTTCAGTATTTGTAGATTATTTTTCGACATCTTTCTATGGTATACTGAAAAACAATGATAAGCATATAATATGTTTTAAAGGCTTTTATTGGCAAAAAAAGTCAATATTTACAGTGCTGACCCTTGTTCTTCATAACCTCTGCAGTTCGCTCTGGCATGCTGGATATTAGCTTCTGGGCCAAATCCTGACTGATGGCGATCCATTCATGCCTTATTAGAGGTTGAAGTTGATCACAATTTGTGGGTTTCTGCTTGTCCACTCACCCTTTGAGGACTGACAACAGGTTCTCTATGGGACTGAGATCCGGGGAGTTGCCTGGCCACGGATCCAAAAATGTAATGATCTTCAAGCCACTTCTTTATCACTCTTGCTTTGTGACATGGTGCTCCATCATGCTGGAAAATGCACGGATCATCACCAAATTGCTCATGGATCATTGGAAGAAGTCGCTCTTGCAGGACGTTTTGATACCATTCTTTATTCATGGCAGTGTTTTTGGGCAGAATTATGAGAGAGCCCACTCCCTTGGTTGAAAAGCAACCCCACACATGGATGGTCTCAGGATGCTTCACTGTTGACACAACACAGGACTCATGGTAGCGTTCACCTTTTCTCCTCTGAACAATCGATTTTCCAGATGTCCCAAACAGTCGGAAGGGAGCTTCATCAGAGAAAATAACTTTGCACCAGTCTTCTGCTGTCCAATCCTTGTACGTCCTGCAGAATTTCAGTCTGTCCTTGACGTTTTTCTTGGAGAGAAGTGGCTTCTTTGCTGCCCTTCTTGACACCAGGCTGTTGTCCAAAAGTCTTGGCCTCACTGTGCGTACAGATGCTCTCACACCAACCTGCTGCCATTCCTGAGCAAGCTCTGCACTGATGGTGACACGACTCCGTAGCTGACTCCTCAGGAGGAGACAGTCCTGGGGCTGGCTGGACACTCTGGGACGTCCTGAAGACTTCTTCTCTGCAGTTGAACCTCTCTCCTTGAAGTTTTTGATGATCTGGTAAATGGTTCTTTCAGATGCAATATTATTTGTAGCAATTTCTTTGCATGTGAGGCCATTTTGATGCAAAGTGATGATAGCTGCACATGTTTCTTTGGAGGTAACCATTGCTAACAAGAACACAATGATTGGAAGCACTTCTTCCCTCCTTTTATAGCAATCTGTCTGCTCTTACAATCTAATTATTATGATAGTGATTTTACCTGACTAGTACTCATTCAAACTTTCACATGTGCTGTTGATATGATTAGTCAATTAATGTTAGCTGGTCCTTTTGTGTCAGGATAAAAAAACTGTGAATTTTTTAATTTTTTGTGAAAAGTTAATTTTTTTGGCCAGTGAAGCTTTTAGCAATTATTTAAATTGCATCTGATCACTCTACACAATGATTTAGAAACAATGTGAATGTACACCACAACAGCTTAAGCAGCAAACTTTGCAAAACACAAAATTTATGTCACTGCCAAAACTTTTGGCCACGACTGTATGTGGTGACGTAATTTAAACTGAAACAGGAAGACGTGCGGGACATATTGAGCAGCCCCGCCCCCTTTTTAAACAGCCTATATATAGCGCATCGTTTATATCACAGCTTGGACCAGAGCTCGGTAAAGCCGCATTTTACAGCTTATGACAGCCACAGTCTAATAGATTAGCCCTTTAGATTCAATATTAAATTGTTAGTAAAGCAAAACAGTGATTATAATGATGCTGATGATGTGTAGTTTGAAACTTGTGTCATTTATATTGGTATATTGTACTCGTTAGTGCCGTTTGTCTAACCGTTTCTCCTCCTTATCTGATCCAAATCGCTATAAAATATATAATTCTTTGTAGAATTCAAATAGGTCTGATACATTTTGTGGTCTGTGCGACTCCCACATGTGATCCTCTCCGTAATATCGTGTTTCTGGACCGGAGAATATCGTGCGCGCTGCGGCGGTTCACATACACAACACAACACAACACAACGCGAAACCAAACTTCTTTCGACCCAATGTAAAGCATATTTACACTGTCTGAATCGGTCCTTATTCCCCATATAGTGCATTACGTGCCAGTGCCGATCCTAGACTTCTGGGGGCCCTACACAAAACTGTGCTGATGGGGGGGGGTATGAGTGGTTATGAACAAATTGTTATGAAAAAAATCTGTGTTGACTCCGTCTCGAATCACAAGTGACTTATTTCAGCCACAGTTTCAGCATCTATTTATAGTGTAGGGGGCGGGACATTTCAGATTCTAGAGAGCATTTGATTGGACAGAAAGTTTTTTTTTAATTATTATTAATGCTTAAACAGACAATACAAAAGGAACATAGTCAAGGGATCACATACAAATCCAAAAAAATAATAACCAATACTAATGACCACATACACATCAATAATAACGTAAATACTGTTACAAACAAACAAAACAAAAAAAGAAAAGAAAGAAAAACAACAGTGTGAATGACATTACAGAGACACTACAATCAGATAAAAAACAATCACATAAAAGGAAAGCAGCTTAAAGCATGAATTTTCTTTAAATACTTCTGTATAATAATTCAGAAATTGTAGGGATTTTTTATTCTTTATAAAATGAAGAGATTTTAGAAGTGAGTTTAATTAAATTTAAAAAGGGGATAGGATGGGAAACTATTTGCAAATTTTGACGGATGGATAAAAAAAATTAACTTTTCTTACAAAAACGCATCGATTCGCTACAGGAGGCCTTTGTTCACCCCCCGGAGCCGTGTGAGACACTTTTTTTTTATGGATGGGCGAATTTTATTTAAGTTTTTTTGGACTGAAGCAATGCAACACCCACTGAGTGGCATTAAACAGCTTGAAAGATCAAAGACCATTTTTAATATAACTCCGACTGGATTCGTCTGAAAGAAGAAAGTCATATACACCTAGGATGCCTCAGGGGTAGGGCTGCACGATAAATCGCATGATAAATCGCATGCGAAAAAATATAAATTATGTCTAAAGCCTTTGATACTTGCGATTCATCCATTAGGAACAATGTGGTGTCGTCCGCCAATTGTGAAATCTTAATTTCCCTCCCCAAAACAGAAATCCCTTTTAATTCTTGATTTTGTACAATATTTATGGATAATAGCTCTCTGTAACTAATAAAAAAAATGAGAAATTGGGCAGCCCTGCCTAACACCACACAGTATATCAAAACTATTAGAGGTATTACAATTAATAACAACAGAACTATTAATTCATTTATAAAACGTATATAAATATACATAGCAATGGTGTCAACAAAGGCGTCCCTAAAACCAAACAAATTCAGAGATTTTAAAAGAAACTGCGGTGCTCAATCGTGTCGAAAGGCTTTGTAAAAATCGAGAAAAACAATAAGACTATTTGAGTGCACAGAATCAGCATAATCAAGCAAATCCAAAAGTAATCTTATATTATTGGAAATATGACGGCCCTTAAAAAAAAACAGACTGAGTTTCAGAAATGATCGAGTCAATATTTGTTTTTAATCTATTGGCATACATCAAAGCCAGGATTTTATAATCTACAGTTAAGAGCGTATAATGGGGCGCCAATTATCAATTGAAAGTATATCTTTATTAGGTTTAGGGATGAGAGAAATTATGCCTTGTTTCATGGTCACTGTCATCTCTCCTTAATTGATGCATTCTTTATACATTTTTATTGAAGTGCTTTTAATAGTATCCCAAAAGTGAGTGTAAAATTCAACAGAAAGGCTGTCGATGCCAGGAGATTTAGTTTTTTTTCATCGACTGGAGTGCCTTCCATACTTCTTCACATTTGAATTCAGACTCACAATATTATGTATAATCCTTATCAATAGCAGGGATACAACACTGTATTTTATCAAGAAAGCTTTCACAACTATTAGAATCAAATTTAGAAGAGTAAGAATGTTTCTGTAAAATTTTGCAATTAATTTGGATATCTGAACTGGATCTTAACAAACGGCTCCTTCAATATTAAGAGCTGAAAGAGATTTTTCTGTCTTTCCATTAATTTTTTTAAGCGCTAATAAATAGCTAGAGTTCCTTTCACCTTCTTCTAGCCATTTGGCTCTGAATCTTATGAATGCTCCTTTGGCTAACTCTTTAAGGGTGCTTCCACACCTGTAGATCGATTGCTTTGTTTTCCGAAACAGGGATTAAAATAGCTTTTTATTCTTGGTGTGATTCGCTTTCACACGGCAACGTTTCTAAACAGACCAAATTTGTTAATACAAGTCATGTGCGAGTGTCTCATTGGTCAAAGTTCCACGGTTTATTTTCCGGGATTCCACTTAGCTGTCACGGCTGTCATCCGTCAGGACAGCTGTCCTTATATTAATTTATCATTTTGAGCACGAGTCCAGGATTCATCGGGAAAACATTAAAAAAATGCATCTACTAGGAAGAAGAGCAATAAGACGTCATTATAAAATGAAAAAGTACACTTTTTTTTTGGAATGGTGAAGACGTGCTCACCCACAAACATTCACAGGTTCATTTTGAAGTATTAGCAAAACAACAAAGCTAATGCTTTTCATGGAACTTACGCAATTACCCATTATGCATTGTGATATAGCCTGGTTCATTGGTCCGTTAGATCGGATTGCTTTCTCACTACATCCGAACCGCTCCAGAGTTCGTTTTCAATCGAGCCGAGACCACCTCGTTCAGGCGATCTCAGGGTGTTTTCACACATGGCCTGTTGTTTCGGAACCTGGCGCGTTTCCCCCCTTAGCACGGTTCGTTTGGGCATGTGTGAACACGGCAATCGCACTCGGATCCGCGCCAAAACAATCGGTCCGAGAACGAGGTGGTCTCGGCTCGATTGAAAACGAACTCTGGAGCGATTCGGTTGTAGTGAGAAAGCAACACGATCCAACGGACCAACGAACCAGGCTCTCTCACAATGTATAATGGGTAATTACATAAGTTTCGTGAAAAGCATTAGCTTTGTTGTTTTGCTGATACCTCAAAATGAACCTGTGAATGTCTGTGGGAGAGCACGTCTTCGCCATTCAAAAATTAAAGCGCACTTTTTTGTTTTATAATGCCGTCTTATTGCTCTTCTTTGTAGTATGTGCATTTTAAAAATGTTTTCCCAATCAATCCTGGACTCCTGCTCAAAATGATAAATTATTATTAACGACAGCTACAAAAAATCCAACAATAAGCCCGCGAAGCTGTTGTCGTTCCATTCTGACAGAGACCGCTGTGACCGCTCAGTGGAATCCGGAAAATAAACCGTGGAACTTTGACCAATGAGAGAACAGTTTACTAGCGCGTGACTTGTATTAACAAATTTGATCCATTTAGAAACTTTGCCGTGTGAAAGCAAACCGCACCAAGAATAAAAAGCAACATTGTAATCATTTGAATCCCTGTTTCGGAACAAAGCAATCGATCTACAGGTGTGAAAACACCCTCAGACACTGGTTTTGTGCGGATACCGAGCGCGATTGCCGTGGTCACATATGCCCAAACGAACCGAGCTAAGGGGGAAACGTGCCAGGTTCCGAAACAACGAGCCGGGTGTGAAAGCACCTTATCTCTTTTGATGAGAACTAATTTAACCGACAAAGCAGTTTAGATTCAACTTGAAGCCTAGATGCTTTCAGTTCTTTACATCTTTTAATAGCAATGAATCTGTTTTTATACTTGACATATTCCCATCTATCTTTATAGCCATTATTCACATTAGTAAATAATTCCTTCACAAGATTAATTTAGCTATCATTAAATTTGTTATCCTTCAGTAGAGCATTATTAAATTCTCAGTAACCGAGCATTTTAGAATTAGGTTGCAAACCACCAAGATTTTTAAATATTTGCTTATGGTCTGAAGAATGTGAAATGTGCCTAACAAGGTGAAGAATTGAAGAGGATATAAGAAAAAAAAATTCTAGATCTATAGGATACATTTTTATTAGACAAAGTATATTCCTGTGAATCTTGGTTGTAAAACACAGAACACAATGATAAAATTACGTCATTTCTTAAAGTAACATTACCGGTATAGGGGAAGATCGATCTAAAACATTATCCATGCACTCATTAAAGTAACCTCCTAAAATTATATAAGAATCTTTATAGTCCATAAGCTGTTGTTTCATTTTAACAGTAATACTGTATGAGAGAAAAGCACCTCGTGATATTCAGAGACAAAAGAGACAAAGACCTAAACATATAATCCATTAAAACAAATGTCCATGAACAAACTGGTTATTTAAAAAAAGAAAACAATACACTTTGAAATTTAAACCAATAAGAAAAAAGTGAAAAATCTGCAAACACTTAACCTTCAAGGGAGAGGTGGCAACAATATAGATCATATTGAACTAACAAGAGTAAATAGAGCACAATGTATAATGAAACCCGTTTAAAAGGTAAACATATGAATGAATAAATAAAATATTAAATAATAACGTAAACATCAAGTAGGATTTACTTTGTTCTTGTAAAGAAAATGATGGCCATTAAATTGACTTCAAGATGACAATATTAATAATGGAAAAGCAAAAAATAAAAACGAAATAATGTCGATGACAATGACAATAATAAAAGGAAATTGTATTATTCAAATAAGAGAAACAAAAAAATACATGGCCAATTCAGTCGTACTTGAAGAGATAAACAACTAAATATGCGACCTAATTAGAGGTCAAATCAACATTGAGTGCCTTTATATTGTGCGCTTGTCCATCAAAGTTTAGTCACTGAGGAAGTTCAACATTTCTTTACAAGTTACCTCTGAAAATAAATGTTTCTTTCCATCAATCAACGCAAACGAGGGATGGATTGAAGCCTTCTTACCAGCATCCCTTGCCACTTTAACAAGAGGCCAGAGCTTTTTCCTCACAGCTTTGTCTTCTGGAGACAGGGGCTCCGTAAGATGCAGTCCATTATCTTTTAGAAACTTGCCGCACGCCAGACTGCGTCTCGTACATGGCGAAAAGCAAACAGGATGATGATAGCCCTTGCCTTTCCGACATCCCTTGCTGGTCCCAGTCGATGAGCTAAGTCCATGCCTTCATTTAATCCATTGCGAATACCTGGAGCGACTTTTCCACAGATGTCGATTGCCACCTTTCTGACGTCCTCCCCTTTTTTTTCTCTTACTCCATGTAACTTGAGCAGCCATCTCCAGCTATTCATACAGACCAGATTTCAGGGACTTATTTTCCTATTTCAAACTTTGTATCTCTCCATCAATGCGTTTAAAGGCTTCTTTGTGTTGTCCGACATCCAGTATAAGTTGGTGAACTGTCGCAGAGAGATTTTCAAGCAGCTTAGATGTAGCTTCGGTCATCATTTCAATTGTAGCAATCTTCTTAAAAGATTCATCATGTTTAGCAGAAAGTTATCTTATAGCAGTCCGAATACTTGCATTTCCATCGCTTTCTTTTAGATATCTTGCCTCTTGTCGCTTGTTTTATTTTTTTAGCCAATGGTTTCTGCGGCTTATCAGGAAGGGGGATTACAACAGCCTCTGTATCAACGTTCTGAATTGAATCATACCACAATGGCATTTAATTCTCGTTCGCCGAATCTTTCATTGTGATGTTCGCAGTACTGAGTTCTGCACGTTCACTTTTGTTCGTGCCAGGAACAAAGTGCGACAATACTTTTAAAGATTGCTTTCCCCTCTTCTTAGATTTACCCATATAAATCAGATACCGAAGAAGTCTGTGCTGTAAAAGTGGCGTTCGTGTTAATTAAATAAGAAAAAAAGTTGTCCCAGTTAAGTTATCACCTCTTCACCATAGCAGCCCACACTTACGCGTCCACCTGTAATGCCGCCATTTTGGCTCACCCTCGATTGGACAGAAAGTTTGATGAGAAGCTGAAGTGAAGGGTGACATCATAAAAACCGTTGATTCATATTGCCGGAAGTGACCGAGGGACGGTGTAATTTTGACCCATGCCCCTATTAGATTCTAAATACAAATGTTGTCATTGTTTTGGAGCACAGATAACTGTAAGACAACATATTCATACTAAAAGCCAAAACAATTCAATTTTGATTTCATGGGGAATAATATATATTTTTTTATTAATAGTATTTTGAATTTTCTATTCATCAAAGAGTCCTGAAAGAGAGTGTATCACAGTTTCTACAAAAATATGAGGCAGTTGTCAAAATATGAAACCGTTTTCAACATTGACAATCAAAAGAAGTGTTTCTTGAGCAGGAAATCAGCATATCAGAATGATTTCTAAATGATCATGTGACACAGAAGACTGGAATAATGATGCTGAAAATTCAACATGATCACAGGAATAAATTAAATTTTAAAACAAAAAAGAAAAACAGTTTTTTATTTGTAATAATATTTCACAATAATATTGTTTTTTACTGTATTTTTGATCAAACAAAAACAGCCTTGGTGAGCATAAATAAAAATCCATACCACTCAAACATGTATATATATACAGATATATTATATATATAAATATATATTGTTATATAATTATATTATATATATATATAATAAATAATATATATTAATATATTTAATATTCATGTTAAATATTGCGGGTCCTAATTTTGTTTAGAGGACCTTTAAAATCATGAGATTGACTTCTATTCTGTCTGCTGTCTTTGATGTTACAACTGAGTATAGTTGCTAATGAAGTGTCACAAATCATTGTGTCTACAAGTCAGTGACCATGAGAAAGCTGGCAGGTTGTATCTAACATTCAGATAAAAATGAACACTTATGGTTAGCTTTCTCCAGATTGTTCCAGTCCGGTTTTGTAAAATAAAATAAATAAACAACATATTCAACTGTGTATCAAAAGACAAGATACAAAATATATTAATTATGTAATTTAATCATTTACGTATTGTGATCAGTGAAGCACAGTTTCAGAGTTCAGCACTGGACAATTGTACATAGACAGCACAACCTATGCAGGCTGTCAACCTTGATTAGATTGAGCAAGACAGCTGCCTTAAAGACAGAAAGAGAACAAGTGGGTGAGATACAGAGAGAGGTGCCAGTTTTCTTGTCCCCTCCTATTCTACTCTCTCATATTTTCCTTTAAATTATACAGGCAAGCACTTTGCCAGGGCATTGAGGAAGGATGATCAATCTTTCCATCTAATCTGGATTTATACTACAACATAATTAAAAAGAAGATTAATAGCATCTTTAAAATATGACCTACATGAGGGTACAGAATATAGAGTTGTTTGGTAAATATATGCACAGCAGTTACTGTATTTGGTGCATAGTAATAGAGATAGGAATTTAATTAACAGCGGCCATTTCACCTACATCTAACCTTCTAGTGGCTCCGAAGCTTCCTTTAGAGGTAATATATGTATTTGCACAACACTAAATAATAACAAAACAAATAAAAATAAATAAAATAAAATAAAACTGCATACATACACTGTCAAAATTGGTCCTCAAATGAATGTACCTGACAGAATAGGAGACCATTTGGACATTTATAGAGAGCTTTTAGGTGTGTATACTGTCAGAAACAAGGTGTTAACCAGAATTTTTATGGACTACTTTAGGGATAAATAAGAAACTACATAAATCAGAGCAATAGTGGAAGGTCTGTTGCAAGAGAGACTAATGTCAGTGACCCTCTCATAATAAAGCCCATATGAAGGCCAGTGTCTCTCTCTCTGTGTGTGTGTGTGTGTGTGTGTGTGTGCATGTTGTGCAGTTTTCTCAGCGGAGTGCTGTAAATATAGTGTGGGTGGCTCGGAGCTCATTGGAATGGAGTCAGTGCTGAAATACTGATCTCCCCTCACTCTCAGCCATCTACATTACTTTCAGCATACATCTCCCCCTAAACTGCTGAGCTACATGTTCAGAAGCAAAGCTTAATGCTTAATATTCAGCGCAGTAAATAATGTTTGCCACATTTATGCTTGTGCCCAGTGTTGCAAGCCACCACCATATATGAGGTAGAAGAGATTCTGGAGACTCTTAATGTCATCAGAAAAACAAAATTATTGATGAATATCATTTTAAAATTAGCTTCGTTCAAATAGCTGAGAAGCTTTTGGTGTTTTGGAAAGGACTGTCAAGAAGGTAAAAGTGAAAACTCAGCATGTGTAGGTTTCATTAATCTTAGTTCTTTTGGCATCAATACATTTTTTTTCCTTAAAGAAAGAACTTACTTTCAAAACTTTGAGCTCTAGGGCTTAGAGCTATGAAGTTATCTAACAAGTGAAGTGCCTCTTTATTTGCATGTCCTTTATAAGTCCCATTTGGATGGCTTGTATTGCCTAGTAACATTTCCTGCAGTGAGGAACATTTACATGGTTTAACATATTGTATTGTCTAATTTATGTGACTCGGTGCAACTACTGGTTTGCAGTGCTGTCCTTCTTTCAAATGATCATAAATTTAATGCACAGATAGGCCTGCTGCATTAAATTCCCTGTAGATTAGCAATGTATTCTGCAGTTTCCACTGAGGGTAAACTTTGGGGAAAATGTCTTAAAGGAACAGTTTCCCCAAAAACATAAAAGCAGACAATTTAGTGAATGTTCAGTTAGGTGATTGCAATACAATGATATTCTGACTAATTTAAATTCTTAACAATGCACCCACGTCTCTAGCATAATTTTCCAAGTGAACATCACAAAATTCAAGAAATTATACAATACAATGTTGCACTATTGCTCTTTCGTGATGGAGGTTCACACTCCAATCCAGTAGGTGGTGGACTGAATATATGTTGGTGTGTAAAAACACAAAAAGCAGAAGCTGAACACCCATTGGACTGGAAGCACTGCATCTTTAAGAAGAATAGGAGAAAGGTACAGTTTTTACACACTGAAAATGACTTTAATGAGTCCTGTAAGACCAAACAATTATAATGAGTTGCCCCAAGTGCCAGTGCAACACTTCATTAGATTCCTATACACTTCTTTTTATTATTTAAGACAATTTGGATTTCTAAAACAGTATTGTTTTGGAATTCGTTTTCTGATAAATAGTCAACTTTCATAAAAGAAACTCTGACAGTGCAATATGTCTTGACACAAGGATTTAGAGACTTGAGAAATTCCTCAAACCAACTGGATGCCCAGTCATCTGCCCTTTTCATTGCCTGGGACCTTTTGTTCGTACTTGTAAGAGATTTGTAAGTATATATGCATGTAGAACAACCACTGCACTACCACCATCCTCCCCCACTTGGTCAGAGACGAGAAATCACACCATTTTATGATAGACATCTAGAATTTCAGTCAACCTGAACATATAATTTCAGCGGGATGCATTATAAACTGGCAAAAGAAAGAAAGAAAGAAAAAAAGAAAGAAAGGCACACAATTTTGCCATCTCTTTGTTCGTATAAAGGGCACTTTGAAATATTATGTGAAGCCAGAGCAATATAATATAAAGCAATATAAAGCTTGATAAACATGCATAAACAGAAGTAGGTTAAGGACACACTGAGGCCCATGAGTTCGCACTCCAAATACAGAAACTGCTGTGTTTTGCAGAATAAGCAGAGTGAGGCAAAGTGGCATGAATTATAGACACTTTTTATATTGCCTACATTTCCTGCATTGATCTAGAGCTTATGAAAGTGTGTTGCTTTTGGCCAGGATAAGTGGAAAAATAAGGAGTGACTAATAAGGTGACAAAGAGCATAGTAATCAGTGTGTGATGTAAATGTGTTTGTTTATTTGTGTGTATAGCATTCTTGGTTCTTCATCTATTATGCAAACTCTGCTGACCACAAAATCTCACACCAAATTATGTATTTCCCTCACCTTGTCCTGGAAAATAAACCCAAGTGATCACATCAAAACAGTATTTCCCAGCAGGCAACTAGCTCTTGATACCTGACAAGAAAAGCTGTCTTATATTCGTATGACAGAAAGATTGAAGGTGTGTGCCGGTTTATAGTCTCAGTCCAATTATTGTGCCGCCTTATGTTATTCTGCTTCCTGTTGAGAGCTCTTGTGAAGTGGCTCTTTTCCTGTTGACCCGAACCACTCCATTAGTCTGATCAGTTTTCTTTTCCTGAACTAGAGCTTTAGCTTTACATAGAAAAAAACTAAAACAAAACACCACCAACAACAAAACATTTTGACAATATAAACACCTTACAGGAAAGAAAATGGCACATTGCAAATTAATTTTAGATGTAGTTGTCATAATTGCTTTGGTGATCTTTTTTCTTTTAGGTATGTTCTAGAAATTTCATAATTAAGATTAATAAATAAATAGTATATAAAAAGCAATAAAATATTTGCTCAGACATTTCTCAAAACAAGATCAAATGAAGATTAGATCAATTAAATGAAATAGGAAGATAAACTCTCACCTCACCTCGCAAGACAATCATTTACAATAAATGGAACAGTCAAGATGACAACCACATTTTTACAAGTCATACCTCAGAATGGAAACTCCTTAATGGATCGGGGCATTTCAGTCACCTATTTAACAGAGAATGTGTATAAATCAACTTATAACTGCATATTCCTTTGCTATACTTCCATAACTAGAATGATTAAATGTAGATTTGTAATTGACATTCATACTTCAGCATAGCTAGAGGATCAGCAAACAAGCAGTTTATGTCTTTAATTAGTACTAAATAAATGCATATTAAATAATCATGACATGCCAACAGGATGTTCTCAAAATCCATATTTTACAGTTATTTATATAAATACACATTAAGTCCCTTCAAAATGCTACAGGTAAAATATCAGAGCAAATGTTTTAAAGAAACTGCAAACAGATTGATGGTGGTTGTAGCCTTAAACTTAAACACTTTATCCCTGTTGATGTTTCTATTTCAGTAATAGCGAGGACCTTTGCCGTTTTCCCTCACACAATGCTTTGGCTGTTTGGCTAAAGAGCAGTTTAAGTGCTGCCCTACACTCTGTGGAATGACTCTTTGAGACGAGCTCTATTCAGCAGTACATCACCTGCTGGGGTGTAGATAACGATGGCGACGGTCTCATGATGAACATCCAATCACATAAGCTCACCACCTTTTTTCAATAACCATATGTACCATTGGCCCTCACTGTTACACCAACATCAAAAACAAGAAGAAAGCAAGTCAACAACAAAAAAAAAATGTCAAGAAAAAGAAAGCAAGTACACAGTCAGCTCTTGAGGGGGCTGGCTGTGTTCATTCATAAAATATCAAGTGTGCACTGAATGTTTAGCTCTGCTCTCATTGCCGTTTCTTCTCGAGGGGAGAAAGTCTTTTGCAATATAGAATCGAGTTGCTCGGATCTCGCATTTACGAGGCAATGCGTGCATTACGGGTCCGCAACAAAATAATGCCAGGGGGAAACTGTGAGCAGACGGTAGATTCCCTTTCTCTCTCTTCCCTCTGACTGCGTGCAAACATATTGATATGTTACCAAGCTAATATTCATGAATCTTTAAATTGCATATATTATTATAATATTCAGCTTAACGTCCAGACCATGTTTCACTTGTTTGGTTGTTTTGCTGCATTTAATTCTTAGGAATTAAATGATAAATAGTCATTTGGCTATGGAGAAGTTTAGTTGTCTATATTAATTTAGCAGAGAGATTGGAGCTCCACGCCAGAGCTCCACTAGGACAACATCTGTGAGTTGTAGGCTCTCTGTGAGCCTCCTCACAAGATGTCCTGAGCGTGGGGAGTAGTTAGGCCTCTTTTCATTAGAGAGTCATCATTTTGAAGCTTCTTGGGCATCTACTGCAAGCGTCGTCAGGCCTCCTCTCGCTACAGATAATTATTTTCATTGAGGCCTCCGCTCACCAGAGTGAGTTGTAGGCTCTCTGTGAGCCTCCTTACAGGATGTAATTACTGTGAGACGTAGTTAGGCCTCCTCTCATTTGAGAGTCATCATGTTGAGGCCTCCACTCCTAGAGCTCGGCCATCTTCTGCGAGCGTCATCAGGCCTCCTCTCGATACAACGAGGAGGTCTTTTATCTTCTTTGAGGTCTCCGCTCGCCAGAGCTTCACAAGGACAAAAACTGTGAGTTGTAGGCTCTCTGTGAGCCTCCTTGCAGGATGTCCTGAGCTTGGGGCATAGTTAGGCCTCCTCTCGTTTTAGAGAGTTGTCATGCTGAGGCCTCCACTCCTAGAGCTCGGCTAGGTATTGGCTAGGTAGTATGGAGTGTTGCTAGGCTGCCTCTCATTTGAGAGATGTTGTATTTGGGCCTCCACTCTGCAGAGCTTTGTGGGCCAGTTGTCTCTGAGTTTCAGGCTCTCTGTGAGCCTTCTTGGATGCTGGCCTCAGTAAGAATGTAGTTAGGCTTCCACTCTCCTGTTGAGTCCTCTGTTCTTGAGAAGCTCCAGTCTATGGTCGCGTTGCTGGTGCAGGGGTGAGGACTCCTCTGAGTTTTTGACATAGCTCAGCCAATAAAGCACTTATCCCTTCAGCATGGCGGCGTGGGTATACCGTTCCACATAGCGTCCTCTAGGGCAGAGGTCCCCAACCAAAATGTATATAGATATGACACTGTTATTTATTTATGTTAATGATTGTTCTTATTATTCTGTATTTTATTTGTATGCGATTGATATGGAGTAGCAATTTGACAATTTCATGTTAAATAAGTAAATGAAAGATTGCTCTGATCTGTCACATTTTAGGAGTTAAACGTATCGCAGTTGATCTGTAATACGTATGGATGAGACCCTACCGTTCCACACGCACGTGATTTGCAGATTAATTAGACAATTTACACGTACAATCAATTTTAAACCACAAGAAGAAGAAACAAAAGAGAGCTCAATTTGTTACTCATGCGCTGTTCTCGCACACAATCAAAGCGTGCACAAGAGACGTGTTTCAGACAGCTGAGTTGCGTATACATACACATAAAATTAGCCCATGTCAAAAACCCTTCACGGCATTGTCAATCTCTGTGCTTTAATTTTTTTTTTTCTTGCTTATCCGAAAAAATAGTCCAATCTGTGACTCAAAAAAAAAACAACACAATATAATGCGTTGAACCACTATAATGCTATTATAATACTATATAATAGCCTAACAATTATATATGTAATATATTAAATATATATATATATATATCCAGATATATATATATATTATATTATCCCCCGTCCAACGTCCACATAGAATATCCAAACATAGTCGGTCCGTGGTACTAAAAAGGTGGAGAACCCTGCTCTAGGGGGCACAGCGTAGAGTTCCCTAGAAGGGGAACGTCTCAGGTTACACATGTAACCATGGTTCCCTGAGAAAGGGAACAAGACACTGTGTCCCTTTGCCATGCTTCAGGAATTCCTACACGTCTCCTTCAAACAGGAAGTTTATGACGAATTTTACAGGTGCCCTTTTGTACTCTCAACCGCACCAGTTGTGACGTCATAGGCTGCAGCCTGCCAATGTCATGTTCATTGTCATGTTTAGACTCATGCTTCAGATACCGGTCATACCGGAGGCATTCCCCCTTAGTGGGCTGAGTAGACTGTTCCCTCTCTTCAGGGATTTAAGTGAACAACCCCTGCTCAGAGTGGAGCTGTCTGTGGATAGTTATGCTCCAGCACAGACTTACTTTGCTCTGGAATATAGAGGTCTGAGGGCAGCTGTGTTCTAGCCTGGCTTCTATGACTACGTTGGGTTCCCCTTGGCACAAGCTCTCTCAAGTAAGCGCTGAAGTCTTTGTCTAGGAATCTGCTATTCGAGGATAGCTGTGTTCCAGCGCGGAGACTGCTCCCCTTGTTAGGATTTTTAGATTGTGGTCTCCTTGAGCCCCTTGCCTAAGCTGGGCTGTCTCCCCGTTTGGGTTTTAAGTAGATGGCCTACTTCTGAGGTCTGGGCAATCTTCAGCCTTATCTGAGGGCACTGCTATTTGAGGATAGCTGTTTCCATCCCTCTAATGTTATAGCCACTGCTTACAACAGGCTTTGATCTTGGACTAATGATGTTTATTTGTTCACTCTTTAGTGGATCATTTACTGATGGTCTGGATCTCCCTCATGTGAGCTTCTGGTCATTAGCATGGTGGTTCCTAGCCTCTATGAGACTGACACTGATTGGGGACCTGCATAGTATAGCCATCTGAGGATGGTTATATTCCAGCCATTGTTATGGCAGGACAGGCTTACTTAATAGAGCTACCTGAAGCTAGCTGTGTTTTAGATTGCCCTTTAGAGAGTCCTTTCCTGGAAACATAGCAATCTGAGGATAGCTATGATCTAGCTCGGTGATTGCTCACCTGCTTAGGTTTTTAAGTAGCGGTCTCCTTGAGCCATTGGACGAGACAGGCCTCCTCTTCTTCGGTGTAAAGCTAGACAGCCCACTCTCTGTGGTCTGGTCAGTTTCAGTTGATCCCCCTTCTGGTATTCCATTCCTAGGTACATAGCTATCTGAGGACATATATGTGCTACCTCAGTGATTGCTCCCTTGCTTAGGATTTTTAAGCAGTGGTCTCCTTGAGCCCTTGCCTAGAGAGTGCTTTCCTGCTAGGGTTGTAAGCAGATAGCCCACTCTATGTAGTCTGGGCAGTTTTGAAGGAAGGTCTTGCTTGATGGCTAACTGAGGCTAGCTGTGTATTGTTTCTCAGTCTACGAGCCTTCCATAAGATCCTTAGGATATACAGGTTTTAAAAGGGCTATTATTGGGGGGGGATAGGTGGATTCTAGCTAAGCAGTTACTCCCCTTACTTGGGCTTTAAGTAGCGATCTCTTTGAGCTCCTACCCAGAGTCTTTCTAGTTTGCCTCTTCAGTGGTATTGTGTAATCAGGCTAGTATTACTCACATACCATAGCTATTTGAGGATAGCTGTGTTCTTAGTTTTGGTTTGGATGTTCCCCTTTATCTGAATTGGGTTCTTAATTTCTGCCAAGTTATGTGAGCGGCCCGGGGCGTCAGTGGCTTGGCCCCTTTCTGAATAAAGGTTAGATGTATGTCTGTCACCTCGGCATGGCATAGTTGGCATTTTGTTCCCCAAAGTTTCCGGTAGAGGAAGCAGCGTAAGTTCCCTAAAAGGGGAATGTGTCGGGTTACGCATGTAACCATGGTATCCCGAGAGGGAAATAGACGCTGCATCCCCTCACAATGCCTTCGGACTGCCTGTTTTCGTCTCCTTCAGACAACTAAGTAGGTGACGTATTCATCAGGTGCCCTTTTATACGTCTGGCCACCCGCCTATGATGTCATGGGCCACGTGGACCAATAGGATTGGTATTTTTTCCACACACATGCTTCAGACACCGGTCATGCTGGCAGCTTTCCCCAAAGTGTCTGCTAGAAGACACAGCGTCTCGTTCCCTTTTGGGTAACCATTTATCAAGATATCAATACATTATCAAACTTTATATTTTTTTTGTGGGGAAATATTAATGATTAATGATTTAATGATTTATAAATGTTAGTAACCTGTCAAAAATGTACCTAAATGTTAAGTAAGCACATGTGAACCATTTATTACTGAGTTATAAACGTTAATAACCTATGAAAGTGAACCTTGATGTAAATAACCATTTATTAATGAGTTATGAACATCAATAACATGTGAACATTAACCTTAAAGTAAAGTGGACACACTAATCATTTATTAATTATTAATGCACAAACACAAGAGAGTTTTTTAAATGTATTTTATTGTTGATGCACTATATAAGTAAACACAACAACATTAGAATCAGAATCAGAATCAACTTTATTCGCCAAGTGTGCGCAAACACACAAGGAATTTGTTGTGGTTTTTAAGAAGCTCTTGGTACATACATGCATACATGCATACATACATACATACATACATATATACATACATATCTGACATGAGACCAGAAACATTTTTAAATAAGACTTAACAATAAATAATAATGTGTATGAATCTGGAACAGAAGATTTATGTACAGATTTGTGCATTATTTACTCTCTATATACAGCTGTATAAAAAATATGCATATGTATTTACATAGTACTTGAGAGAGAGGCAATAATTAGAGATGGAGAATGAATTACAGGGATGGATTACAGAACACAGGTAATAATTCCTGTGTTAGCTGTTTAGGCTGAAGATGGCATGGGGGAAGAAAACTGTTTTTATGCCTAGATGTTCTAGTGCACAGAGATCTGTAGCATCTGCCTGAAGGGAGAAGTGCAAACAGGTTGTGTCCAGGGTGAGAGGGGTCTTTGATGATGTTACCTGCCCATTTCTTCACTCTGGAGTTGTACAAGTCCTGAAGGTTGGGCAGGTGCACACCAATTATCCTTTCAAGCTGTTCTAACAGTCCGCTGCAGTCTTCTTATATCTGATTTGCTGGCTGACCCAAACCAGACAGTTATAGAGGAGCACAGAACCGACTCAATAAAAGCTGAGTAAAACTGTGTCATATGCGCCTGTGGCAGGTTGAACTTTTTCAGTTAACGGAGGAAGTACAACCTCCGCTGAGCCTTTTCACAATGGAGTTGAGTGTCCCACTTCAGGTCCTGTGAGATGGTGGTTCCCAGGAATCTGAATGACTCCACTGCAGCCACAGTGCTGTCCATGATGGTGAGAAGGGGGTGTGCAGGGGGGTTTCTCCTGAAGTCTACTATCATCTCTACAGTTTTGAGCGTGTTCAACTCCAGGTTGTTGTGACTGCACCAGACAGCCAGCTGCTCAACCTTGCTTCTATAAGCAGACTCGTCGTGTCCTGGTTTGAGGTGAGAAGGTAGTGTCATCTGCAAACTTCAGGAGTTTGACATAGGGGTCTTTAGAGGTGCAGTCATTTGTGTAGAGGGAGAATAGCAGTGGGGAGAGAACGCAGCCCTGCGGTGCAGGGTTGGGATGTGAGTTTTCCCATCCTCACTAGCTGCTGCCTGTCTGTCAGGAAGCTGGTGATCCACTGACAGATGGATGTGGGTACAGAAAGCTGGGTCAGTTTATTCTGAAAAGTGTCCGGGATGATGGTGTTGAAAGCAGAGCTGAAGTCCACAAACAGGATCCTTGCATAAGTCCCTGGTTTGTCCAGATGTTGGAGGATGTAGTGCAGTCCCATGTTGACTGCATCATCCACACACCTGTTTGCTCAGTAAGCAAACTGCAGGGGGTCCAGTAAGGGTCCAGTGATGTCCTTCAGGTGGGCCTGGGGGGGGGGGGGTGGCACCAGTTTTTCAAAAGAATTCATGACCACAGACGTTAAAGCAACAGGTCTGTAGTCATTAAGTCCTGTGACTTTTGGTTTCTTGGGTACAGGGATGATGGTGGAGTGTTTGAAGCAAGAGGGGACTTCACACAGCTCCAGTGATCTTTTGAAGATCAATGTGAAGATGGATGATAGCTGGACAGCACAGGCTTTGAGGCAGGCTGGAGAGACACCGTCTGGGCCTTTGGCTTTCCTTATCTTCTGTTTCCTAAAGACTTTGCGTACATCATCTTCACAGATCTTAAGTGCAGGCTGAGAAACAGTAGGGGGGAGGGGGAGGGTGTTGATGGCTGTGCTGTGAGATGGTCGGAGTGGGTGTGGGGTGTCAGACAAGGCTTTTGCTTTTCAAACCTGCAGTAGAACTCGTTCAGATCTTCAGCCAGTTGTTGATTGGCCTCAGTGCTGGGGGATGGGGTCTTGTTACTGGTGATGGCTTTCAGGCCTTTCCACACTGATGTGGGGTCGTTGCTTGAAAGCTGTCTTTTTTTACTTCGGCCAACAGTTCTAGCGCTGCGCTCACACGCGCATCAGGAGGAATGTACGCACTCACCAGAATAAACGAGGAAAACTCTCGCAGCGAATAAAAAGGCTTACAGTTAATAAAGAGAGCTTCCAAGTTTGAGCAGCATATCTTTAAAACTGTCACGTCTGTACACCAGCCTTCATTGATATAAAAACTTAATTCACCACTGTTAGATGAAGCGTGCTGTCCAGGACGGCTCCATTCAGCCAAGTTTCCGTGAAGCAGAGCGCGGCGGAGTTTAAAAAGTCCTTGCTTGTGCGGATGAGGAGTTGTAGTCTGTCTGATTTATTTGCAAGGGAGCGGAGATTCGCCAGATGAATAATCGGCAGCGGAGTCCTAAAACCACGCTGACAGAGTTTCACGAGCGTGCTTTCCTCGCTTGCGTCGCCTGGAGCGCTTGTATAGGAACGCAGCTCCTCCGACTAAAATGTCCAGTAAAATGTCTGAATGTTCAAACCTCTGCAAAAAGTTATCTGGTGTGCTATTCCTTATGTCCAAGAGTTCGTTTCTAGTGAAGCTGATCGGAAAAAACGTTGCTTAAGACAGGACAAACAAACAAAAACAGTAAAAGTACCAAGGAACAACAAACCATGTGCGGTGCCATCTTGAATTCGTTGCTGAGCATAACTACACACGAAAAGTGGCTTATATAAGTAAACTCAAATTAAACAATTCAGAAAAACAATCAAGTCAGAAAAACAATAAAGTATTCCACCAAATTATAACTAAGCATCACATCTCTACAACAAAACATATTTGATAAATGCATGCTCAATAAAGACACCTAAATATCTATATTTTATCTAATTTAACAGTTTTGAAATAATCATTAAATAAATGACCGAAAACACGATTACAGAACATTATCATATTAGTGTTATGCTCAGTATTGTTCTAATGTGCTGCAAAAGGGGGAAAAACGTGTTTCAGGATGTTTATTGATATAGTACAACAACAATTAAAAACATTTTGCCAGAAAAATACCATCTTTTTGTGTGTGTGCTATAATAATCAATAAATAGTTTATTTGTGTGTCCACTTTACATTAAGGTTCACTTTGACAGGTTACTATCATTTGTAACTCATTAATAAATGGTTCACAGGTGTTCACTTTACATTAAGGTTCACTTTCACAGGTTATTAATGCTTATAGCACATTAATAAATGGTTTACAGGTGTACATTTCTCAAGTAACAAATATTATCATTAAAATTTTCATTATTAATATATCATGAAGTCATGGTTGTGATTTTATGTCCCCTATAATTTTGTAATTATTACTGTAGATAGACATCATTAACTATTGCGGAGAATCATGGGTAAGACACATATAGCTTCTGGTAAGAAAAATCATAAGAAAAGTGACACAAGTCACTTAATACATAAATGCAACACACTTCAGTCTCTCTATAATAGTCTATTTTTGCTGCATCATGAAATAAGGAATCTGGTTTTGAGTGAAAACGTATGAATAAACTATTTATGAAGCATTTACAACATATGAGTTAAAAATGCCTCACACTTTGGCAGTTATTGCATTAAAATCACCCTTTTTTTCATGCATTTATAACTGCTTATCAATGATTTATAATGCATTTGTAAATCAGTTATTAGTAATTTATGAACAGTTTTAAAATGATTTCTAGATTAGGAGGATCATGTGACACTGAAGACTGGAGTAAAAAATTTGATGCTGAAAATTAATCTTTGCATCACAGAAATAAATTATATTTTAAAATATATTCAAATATAAATGTTTTATTTTAACTTGGAATAATATTTCACAACATATACTGTTTGACTGTATTTTTGGTCAAATAAATGCAGCCTTGGTGAGCTTCAATCATTATTTTTCTAATCTTTTGACAGGTAGTGTACATCATCTTCCGAGTTTTGGTGGAATGGCTGAAGAGATCAGTTTATGGGATATTTATGGTCAAAAATATGATACATAATATGAATATATATGAATATATAATACTAATTCCAATATGAGGGCTATTTGCTACCTTGTTGTATTTTTGAAACTTGCTAATACACCTTAAATATCCTTCGAAAAATAATACAATTGACTCAAGGATACAGACATCTTGATAAAACACAATGACAGAGGCATATTTTTCTGTGACACAGTGACTGGCAGCCATGTTAGACACGCACAACTCAGTGACAGAGATGAGGATTCGACAGCATTATGATGATCGTCAGCCATTATCATTTAGGTGTCACACAGCTGCCTGCCTCCCTCAGTTCACACCGCCGGTGACAGCGTTCCCTGCACAGTGGCATTCTTCTACGGATGGAGGAGAATTTTTAAAATACATTAATTCCAGCCTCTTCACAGAGGAGAGGAAAATGTCGGTTGCGCTGAAGACAAGTGTCAAGCCCCTTGTGATTGATGAGTGTCATGTTTCAGTGCCAGGAAGCAGATTACCGACTCTAGCTGTGTGCAGGCAAAAAAAAAAAGGGGAAATATTTGCTCTGTGCATTTTTAAAAATGTTTTTCAAATGTTTTCCATAACATTCTTCTTCCCATGAAGAAACTGCATTGTTCACATCTCTGTTTGAAGCAGTTATCTGAAGGGCCATTAATCTTAATTTCAGAGTTTTTGATTTTGTGATACTATCTTGTGTTTTTTCCTTGCCCCACCTTCTTCTTCCTGTTCAAATACCGAGAGATTCAGTCCCTCTGTAAACAAAATACTACATCAAAACTACAGTGCAGAGAGCTTCCATTAAAAGCATAGAACATCAGACCTGGGAGCTCTGAAGAGTATCCTTGAAATATTGGCAAATAAATTAAGCAAAATGTGCTACATTCATCTTGTTACATCGCATGAGTACATCTCCAATGAAATCATGGGTAATTATGTGCCCAGAGGAGCCGTTCACATCCAAGTTGGTCATAGGAGAATAAAAGTAACGAGAAAAGACACAAACAGAGAAATTATAAACCAAATCTATTAAATTATATATGTTGAATACAAATTAGATATGCTACCATCCTCATCGCAAGCCTTCAATTTCTCAGAAGGCATTTTATTTTTCATAGTTTGCATTAACCGACATCCTATGCATGCTTACGTGATGTTTAAGATTGTCCTCTTGGCATATTGACACATGAAGCCTTGAACCCTGACCCTTTGAAAGGCGAATTGAGAGGCCCATCATTCTGTATCAATCTAAAGAGCCATCCGATGAGAATGATCCCTCTAAACATCAATAATGCATGTGCCTTGCACTACAATGTGAGGGACAGGATAGTGTATTGATATACAGCAAATGTCAATTGGCATGTCCTCATAATGGGAGCTCACCAAGGCTACAGGAAACAAGGAATTAGGCACAAACAGGTAATTACCTGCACAAACAGACCGGTCTCTATGCCAGCAAAGTATACCATTGAAAATATTGTGTATTAATTAGAGTGTTAAGAATTATGTTGCAGACTAATTCAAATGGATTAAAGAGGCTTTACTGATCATTGCCATTATATTTCCTATGTTAAATGGAATACTAGGATACTGAGCAGGTTATAATGTAAGGGGAGAGTGGGATAAGCTGTGCCAGTTTTTACTTGCGTTGTCTTCTAGAGGTAATGTTCATAATTATATTTGGATGTCTCATATCAATTACAATATTAAACTCTGCAACAAGGCACATAGAAACATGTATGGAAGAGGATTAGGGCCAAGCAGTAATAAAAAAAATAAATAAAACCATCTCGAGATTAAAGTCATTATAATGTGAGATTAAACTTGTTAACTTTCAAGTAAATTATCAAAATAAAATGTTGAGAATTAAATAATTAAATTTCGAGAATAAAGTCGTGTTTCGAGAAAAAAACTCGTGTAATTTTGAGGAATAAAGTCTAAATTAAATGTTGAGAATAAACTCATTATATTACGAGAAAAAAAGTTGTGTTTTGAGAAAACAACTCGTTAAATTTCGAGAAAAACGGTTTTATTTAAAAAAAAATTGTATTGCTTGGCCCTAATACTCGTCCATAAACATGACTAAAAAAAATGTCCAGTGACTTGGAGAAAAATTTAGGAATATGTGAATGATTTACATAAAAAAGTAGTTTATAATTTTTTTTACAAATAAACAATTTAATATTGCACCATCCCATTACAAAGTTGTATTTTCGTGCAAATTCTTTCCTTTTTCATCATCACTTAACACCTGAGTTTATTTATTTAATTTTTTTAAAATATATTTAATTATTTTTTAATATAGAATATTTAAGTTAGCGATTAAAAATTACATTCCTGATATAAACAACAAAGATATTTTAATGGACTGAACAAACTAAGACTTGTCATTCCAAATTCCAACCTCAAGGTTGAAGGGAATATGAAATGGCTCTCTATTGCTGTTTACACACGTTATGGGTATAGAAATGGTATTATTGATAAAAAATGCTTGCCACTTTTCTTATTTGCAGCTCACATGGGCAGTTGTACATATATTATTGGGCCCTTTCTAAACTAATGGTCAATAGCAAAAATTGAGACATATGTCTATTGAGGAAATATCTGTTGTTGCATAGTATCACAACATTTTATGTTATGTGACATTGATAAATTAAAATTAGAGGAATATATATTTTTTAATTAAATATTCATTAAATTAAATTAATAAGAATTAATTAAGTATAACTAATTATAAAAATCATGTCTGTGCCGTATATATTTTTCTTCCCATCAGGAATATCCTGTACTCTCTATGAAGGCTCTCTCTTTGGAAGCCCTCCATCTGTGTGTCCTCTTCTTACCTCTCAGAGGAACCAGACTAGAGCAGGCGCTGTCCCAGTCTTCTTTCAGTATCTCAGAAAGTCTGTTCATGAACCCCCACAGAAGAACACAGTGCAAATACAGCATACCGCAGTGTACCAAAGTCCACATGCCGGCATCTTCATTTGTACCTTCTTCAATATCTTATTTGCTGAGGCAGGTCCCAAGGGGGGCATGACCCGAAAGAGCTCGCTGAAATATTGAACTAGCCAGAGGATCACACAAAATATTCAATATTGATACTCAGAGGAGGACAGTGGGAAGATACAGAACGAGGAAGGAAAAAGAGCAAGGGAGAGGGTGGGGGAATGGGGAAAAAGCATCAGCTGAAGTGAAAGAGTTGAGAAAGAGGAACTGTGGGCAGCTCTATCTCAGAGAAAGAGAAAAAAATAAAGAGATTAAACTAGATGAGGTTCTTCTGCTGCTGTGGTGTAAGATGTCTCCAAACAGACATATTGGACTGCTGAGGCAGGCAATAAAACCCTTAAACTGAATTGGTTTGTCTGAAAGCCAAGCAAAGCTCTAAACCCACCAGAGTATCCACTGGACAGTTGTATGTTAATTTTAATGAAAGCGGTGAATCTCACACTGCATTGCAAGAGAGCTCAGTCTCACTGCCTTTTTCATGAGTCATTCACTGAACATAAACCTGCGGAAATCTGTATTATGCCCGTTTTGCACATGATCTGTTTTCAGTAATGCAGCGCAGAAGCAGGATGAGTTGCATCAAATAAGATGCATTTGCAGTAGGCAACTGACTCGCAGCTTCTTTAACACAAATATAATTAATATGTGAAGAGTTTGGTGTTCCAAAACGCTATAAATCCATTTTGATTAATTTGAGTAAAAATGTGTTTTCTTTACCAAGAAAGTGGCAAGACAAAAACCACTATTTTCTGTTTCAAACTTTCACATAGCATCTTTAGGTTATAATAACATTAAAAATTAGATTTTCAAAGATTTATTATAAATTGTATTATGTTTTCCCCCCAAAATGTAATAAATCCATGACACGTTTTTTTTCCCCAAAATGCAATAAATCCATTGAATCGATATAAAAGTTATTTTTCATATTGAAACTGTTGAAAATACACAACATAGTAAGTTGATCCACATATGACAGCCTCTGAACCTGGTCAATACTAATCTTATATGCAGGCACTGGACTAAAAATGCATTCAATCAGTCGTCGCTCCCAAAATGAATTCAATGAGACATTAAACCACAGAAATTCCAAAATGACATTTACATTCAACTTCCAAAAGTACATTCATCTTTGCCATGTTACATTCATTTAGTTGACTAGTGCTATACGCTGTATTAACAAAACATTAATGGCATAAATAAAAACACACTGACAAGCTACGCAATATCACGTTCATAATCGAATGCGATTAATCTGCGATTATGAATGCAATATTGCAGTGATCTATGGCTCTGTGTATTAAATGCCGCTCAATCTGAAAGCACGTGATGGAGATTTACTAATCACAGAACCGGCTTTACTGACAAGATGCGCATGACAATCATGTGATTTATCGTGCAGCCCTAAGATTGTTTGTTGATCCCACAGTACAAAGTAGTGTAGCGTCTGGACCAATCAAACACACAATATATATTTTGTTTTTATATTTAACAAATACTCTGTAACCCCCCTCAGTTAACAAGCCATATGAGGACCCATGAACCCTTCCCCCCGAAATGAGTAACACCCCAGGAAGCCGAACAGGCACCTGGTTGCATGGCAACCAACGCTGATATCACTGGGTTTATTGGCCAAAAGAATGCAAAGCAGGGAAAATCCCTGCATGTCCCAAGGACAAGCAGAGGAAGAGTAAAAATTGACTCTTCTCTAATTAATTAATAGGAAAATCTTTCTTTGAATGAATACACATGATCCTTCAGGTCAATGGGTATATTATTGGCATCGTGTATTTGGTCTTTGAAATTGTATACTGTTATGCAGACTTATAATCGAAACACACTCCTGTCAGCTTACATATATATATCTCTACCATGTGTAGTATCTATGAATTCGCCTTCTTATGATCGAAACAAGCGTGTATATTATATATTGGTACATATGCAATATATATTAGGGTCCTGAAAATCTTTAGTAATTTCGATTCAAGTCCATTTGCAAATTACCGTGTTTAGAGACAAAGGGTCGTAAACCCTCCAGCAATTGTCACCTCCCACTCGGAATTTCCATCTTTCTCATTGGACAAGCCCATCTTGAAAGGCGGGGATCTTCTCCGACCTTAAAGGCCCTGCTCCAGGGACCCCCGCAGTCAGTGGTTTGTTTTAATTCTGAGAGGATGTAAGAAAAACGCTTCCGGAAACGCTAAGCTCGTGCCAGGCTTCGGCCTTGTCCTTTCCATTCTTCAAGTTACTCTGACGCAAACTGGTTCTTTCTCATCAACCAACTTCAGCAAGATCTTGGGCCTTAAGATTGCATCAGGAATCTATTTTCAGACAGACGAGACTTGCAAGTATCAAACTTAGTCTTATTAATTGATACATTAAGTATCAGTTACACCTTTTTACAAAGGTGTGTTTGAACTAAGAATCTGACATATCCCTCAGGTGTAGATCTGCTGAATATGCAAATGGTTCCATAAATTTCATTCCTTATGCCTCTTTCTGTACTGAGTTAAACTTTAACCCTTTCCTATACCAACTGTATGTGTGTGTGTGTGTGTGCATGTGTATGTTAGACCAGTTTATGTGTGTATGTAGGATGTTAGACCAGTTTATGTTTATGTAGTATGTTAGACTAGTTTAAGTGTTTATGTAGTTAATAAAACCTTACTTGTATCACACTTGACGTGGTTCATTGTTTGCTCATAACTGGAGTCACTTAATCATGCAGATTTATGCTACAAGCTTTTGTAGAATTGTACAGTAAGAAAGTTATTTCCCTTAACCAGGAAACTAACGTTCTTAGAATTGACAAGACAGTTGACCATGAGAGGTCAGCTAAATATCTGCAGCGGATCTAAAATATGAATAATTAATTATAACAAGTTATGGTTAATTATTCATATTTCCTCATGAGCTGATTCGTTACATAGATGAAGAAAACTAGGAAGCCGGGTGTATTCAAAGCGCCGCCATTACTGTCTAGAGTGTGTGGAATGGTGCGCTGTGATTGGTTGAGTGGATATATCGTATTTTGCAGAGAAGGGAGACTGGCGTTTGTCGCGGTTTGGAAAGAAAGGGAGAAAACATGACAGAATAACTAGGCGGATATCGCATTTTGCGTCAAATTAAAAATTGACTTTTCAATACCGACCAGATACAATACTGATTTTGGCAGAAACTAATTTTTTTAATGACGTTTATCGCGTTTTGGAACCAAACTCTTCATATTATTTTGATTTTAAATCCAAACATTGTTAACGTTACTGAAAAGCCTTTTTCAACATTGTGATTCTCTTTGTGCACAGCGCAGTTCTACAATCTTAAAGTGTCACGAAACCTCACTAGTCATGAGCACTAGTCTTTTACTCCTTAGATTTGTAAAAGACTCCAGAAATGGGCGTGTAAAGCTGTAGAAAAGCAGGGCTGAAGAGGGCAGAAAACAACCAATAAAACACAAACCTGTAACACACTCATTATACAGACAAATGAATATTGCTTCAACTTTGTTTTTTTAAATTGAAGAACGAAATGGCTCCAACAATGAATGAATGAATTAATTAAATGAATGAAGAAAGAAAGAAAGAAGGAAAGAAAGAACCTTTTCCACTAATAATAGACATACTTAGTGCTATCGTTGTGTTCACTAATGTGCAACCTATACATTAACATCCCAGACAATGCATTTTAGGGTTTCCTAAATGACCCTTTAAGAAGTATAAATATAAATATAAATACAAAAAGCATAACAATGTAATTTTCCTTCTATATATTTATAAATTCAGCTGCTCAAGCAAATGGCAAAACATTTAAATATGGCACTTCTTTTGCTTTGCAATGATTTGTATCGTGAAAAGCGCAGTACAAATAAACTTGACTTGACTTGACATTAAAATTTAGTATCACAGATATTTTACATTAAAACTTACCATTCATATAAATAGCAAAGAAAACGGCTTCCCATAGCTTTTCTGGGAGATTGGTGCGGGACTAATGGCAGATGGGGTTTGTATTCAGTGTTTCTTATCAAATACATGCAGTTTCATACTGTATTAGGCAACTTTTGGCCCAATTATTTGACTCTACTTAAAGTAAATAAATTGCCAGTGGTATTATTGGCTGTATGTTATACAACTCTCTTATACTGCATATTGCAATGCAAGCCCATTGTTTCTAAGCACAAACCTAGAAGTCTGAATACTTTCAAAGTAATTGCTCCCAAACTAACACTCTTCAAGTTGAAGTGCGTTACAGGTGAAAGCCTCAAGCATTTACAATCTGTCTGAAGTGAAGAAACTTTATCATCAACATTTTCATTGCATTAATTAATGGCTTTTGTGCTTAAAAAAACACGCTTGTTTTAAAGATGTAAGTTGTGTTGGTCAGTAAATTAATTATGGTCTTTTAGTTGCTTTCCATTTAATTTTTGTATTTAAAGCTATGTCATTGTGGTTTTTGGTATGTTATCAACAAATATGTTGAGTGAACGATAGAAAGACTCACTCATAAGACTCAGACGCTTACTGGCTGCCATCTACTGGTGTAAATAATGTTACCTGTAGACAGAGTCATTGAATTAATCATCAAACTGTTCTGTATAGGTATTCTTGGTGAACAGAGTCAAAAGATTAATTTCACTCGGATGAATTAAAATCCTCACTACTAAAACTCTTCTGGCATATAGTACAGTGTTAATCAAAGAAATTGACACATTCTTAGCTGTGTATTGGCCAGACATGTCAGGCCAGGAATATAATCACTTCCACCCTTTTGGAGTTGAATCTTGATTCTCAACAACTCAGAATGCAGAGAGAGATAAAGAGGAGGAAAAAAAGTTTGTTTGAGGGAAACTGGCTTCCAGCTCTATAAAAATAAATCATGACACAATCATGTTATGTATCCTTGCTTTAAAAAATATGAATGTCTTGAATTTGTTTGCTTCTCTATTGTAAGGGTTATAGTAAGTCTTCATTGCCTTTCCTGACCATCTAGCCCCAGTTCCAATGTAGAGGACAGATTGCTGACTCTAGGGCTATTTAAATCACCATATGCAAAATCCCTGGCTTGTCTGGTTCGTTTTATCTGTGAGATTTATCAGTGTTTCAGGTGGACTGCTGAAGTGTAGCCAGGCTGAAAGATGTAGATTCATGATGACTATTAAGAGTATAGGATCTGTATATTTGTGTCCTTGTAGTTAATAGCCTTCTGAATGCAGAGGGTTAACATTTTCATTAGCAGCATTCACTATTATTTGCTACTGATATAATGTACATTGTTTTGACATCTAAGACATCTAACCACATCTATTACTTGTGGTTCCATTTTCCTTTCGGCTATACATATGATTTTGCTGCAGAGTCTAATAGGAGCGTGTGCAGGAATTCCTGCTGCTCAAATGTGATGCCCAAAGACACTTGGGGCTTCATTCAAGACTGCACTATTCAGAGAACCAACTGAGACACTTGTTAGAGATTTCTACACTTCGTTTTTCCCCCATCCAAAAACATAAATCTTAATCTCCGTTGCTTCTCTTGAAATTGGTCTCTCCAGGGTTCTGCGCTGTTTAGGGAGGTCTGTGTTTCGCGTTTTGTGTTTTCCCCAAACTAGGCCAAACATCTCTCCCAATTTAACACAATCTGTGAAGAGTTTACATTTACACTTACATTTAGACATTTAGCAGACACTTTTATCCGAAGCGACTTACAACACAGGCACATGAGGATCAATGGAGAGCAAATCAAAACTCACACAAAAAAGCACGTATGCCACGTGGCCGTGGTAGTGCCTAGCAGGTTGTCATCAGCGCGCTGGGAAGCCGTACCAAGCCAGCCGCAGGTAGTGCACCAACCCAACAACACGACAAGAGATATAATAGCCAAAGCATGGGCAAGTAGTGTGGAGTTGCCTGTTTTGCTTTGTGTACTTGTTTATCTATACACGATCCAAGACAAACACAAGAAGAGATAGAATACAAAAAGTGATTTTACAAATTGATAAACAGAGGTGTGACGTGCATTCTTTTCGGCTCATTAAAAATGTATCTTGCTGCCGCGTTCTGGATTAATTGTAAAGGTTTGATAGAAATGGAAGTGTGTAGCAACTCATAATGTAATAACTGCACATAATGTAACGCGTCACGTTGACCAACTAGGTACATTGGCTACCGTGAAAAAGGAGTCATTAGATGGTAATAATTCTTACCTCTAAAACTCGCTATAACTCTTGAGTTCCTACGTCCTAACCAATAGTTACATTATGAACGTTTATTAGGGTTACCGGCGTTAGGTGTCGATAGTCCACTTTATAGAACACATTACTACTCACCTATAAAGTAACTTTGCTAACTACATGTCAATACATACAACGACTCTCATTAGTTTGCAACTACCGTCTACTACACCGACTCAGGAGTAGGACCTGTTAGGGAGGTTTATGGAAGTTCGTTCGACATAACGTGAGACAAAGAAATATTACTGAAGAGATAAGCAACCGTTACTACGTACTCTAGCACGAATGACTAGTTGACGGGAGTTGCAAGTTACTTGTGTTAAATAGAATGTCTAAAGGGACTATCGAAATAACATGTGTTACGTTTTATTACATCATCAAACATCACGCAGAAGAAAAGAGCCAATGTGGTCACCCAAGAAACCAGATCTCGAACGCAAGATGGTTCACATAGAATGATTTAGACGTTGCGTAGCAAGCCAGGGCGATCCCAAGGGTGAAAAGGAGAAACACAAAACTAACACAATATGAATATGAAATTAACAAGGAGTATCATCAGACCCTGTAGGGTATACTAAAGAAGCACTGTTAAATATAACTTAGATAAAAAAGCTACCAAAGGCATGAATAAGTTACGATAGGTGAAGAATTTTAGTAAACAATACAAATAATTCTAACAAGGAAATATATATATAGTTTAGAATTAATTTTTGTACATGCATGGAAAGCAAGCAGCAAGTGCGGTCATCAGAGCGCTGCGACGTGACACAACCATTTGTACAAGACAGATCTAGTAATATCGGCGACCGCAACTAAATACTAGGGGACCACTCAACTAGTTAGGGGGAGTTAGTGTTACCTCTTAGCATACTATGAAAAAAAAAAAAAAATCTTTTGTTAAATTTCTGGATGCAAAACAAATGTGTCTGTGATTAGCTACACTGCTCAACAAATCCAGAGCACAAATGCAAATATGCACAGAAGAGTGTGCCAAATATGTTATTATTACAGTTTCATCTAAGGGTGCTCTCTTTTTTTGTGAGAATTTAGGGTTTAGCTCCCGAAGACTGGGAGAGGACACAAATAACTGCTTTCCCTATGGATTTAATATGGAATATTCCTTAAATGCCTGGTTTTAATGTTTTTAGAAAGGATAGAGAAGGCTCCAAAAGAGGTGGAGTAATGATATATATAAAGGATACTGTTCAATGTAACAAAATCCAGTGGGTGAATCACCAGGAATTGGAATGCATTGGTTTAAACATTGTCTTATCACCACAAATGTCGTTTACTCTCATTGTAATTTATCGTTCTTCTTCTTCTAACTGTAGTTTCTATGAAAATGTTTAGACTTTATTGAAAGAATGTAATTATCTGTAATGTATTTGAAAAGAGGTAATTATCATGGGTGATTTTAACATTAATTGGGAAGATACATTTATTAGGAAAAATCGGTGCGTCATAGCAACTTCACAGGCCTGGACTGCCCATTTATGAACAATACATCCAGCATAAGACCGGGTCACACCTATGTCCCCATTCACATGAAGACCCGGCACAACACACAACTGTTGCCTATTACGAAGCACCCGGAAACACATATCTCCAGTCATTCTATACACATAGTCGCGATTTGACAACACTGATAGCTGCGACTAAGCGACACAGAGTTTTACTAAAGTCACACTACAACTCACATACTGAGATAGAAAACCACTGGAAGACCAACACATATTCCATCGCATTGAGTTATGTGAGCCTGCCACCCCCCAGGCCCTTATGCGTGCTCAGTGGTAGTTTCACAAGCGTTGGGTTTTTGACCATTGCCTGGCCGGTTTTGCGGTTTGATCTTTGCCGTGAGTATTTTCGGTTGCCTCCCCTTCGTTCGCCCTGTGATTCTTCTGTGATCGGTGACATACGCTAGCCCGGTGAATATTCTTGTGTTTCGTGCCCCGCCAAGATACCTGTTTGCCCAGTGTGACTTTTCAACCATGCCTGTTTACACTACGTCTCTTAAATAAAGACTGCAGATGGAGTTCACCACATGTCTAACGTCTGTCCGCCCCGTTACAGAATAATCAGCCAAACAAGGGATCCAGCAGCTTTTCCAGTGGACTATGGCCAGGTATGAACACAGTACCCAGCTACTAATCTTCCGGCAAGGAGGTCCTGTCTATTGAGGAGTATGTTCACGGTTTGTGTACTATCTTAGAGGTTCCACTGTAGGAGATGAAATTTAGTTTTAAAGACTTGTCCGTTTTGGACTCAATGAACCACGACATCTTGGTTACCTGGAGAGGAATTTAACTATAGTTTAAGGGACCTGATGGATTATGCCTTGTTGTCTGTTGGCTCTTTGTTTACTCTGGGTGACGCGGAGGAGGAACGCGACACAATGTCTGTGACTGAAATGATGGCTGTACCAGAGCACGCTCACAAATGGCGCGGCGGACAGTGGAGCCTTGATCGCAAAATGGCGGACACTAACGGCACCCGTCAATGCACAGTTGCACACTTTGAGCACCGTCAATCACAGGATCGTCATGAGTCCGGTCAGGTTCAGTTCATTATCAGGTCAAGTTATGTCCCGGGTCTGCTATTCATGAGGTTAGTAAATCAAAACTGGTCGTCATGATTCAGATAGTCACAGATTTTTCTTCCTGCGTTCACGTCTAGTCACAGCTGATATTCCTGCGTTCCGTCAGCAATGTTGATCATCATGAGTATGTCTATGTCACCTTTGATGTCATGATCAAGTTTCAAGCTACGGTCCTTATCAGGCGTTAGCCAAGTCAACACAGATTATGTCACCACGCAGTCAAGCTCTAGTCACGGCCATGTTCTATTCCATGGTCCGAGCTAGTCCACAGTTGTTCTTCAGAAGCTCTAGGCGTCAGTCACAGCTCTTCCTGGAACAGATACACGGATCAAGCAACCCTCTTCCTGAGTCAGGTAAGTCCCGTAATCGTCATGAGTCCCCAAGCCGCCCCGTACAGGAAGATCGTACTGTCAGCGCAATGCCTGCCCCTGAGTCAAGTAAGGGGAGTCAACGAGCTGAATATGACTGTAGTCAAGCTCAAGTCACAGCTAATCTTCCGGGCGTTTTATGTCAAGTCACAGCGAATCTTCCTGAGTCAAGTCAAGTCACAGCTGATCGTCCTGAGTGAGGTATAGGCATGTGACATCATGAGTCCAAAAAAAAAAAAAAAAAAATACGAGTCACGTTTATTATCAGGAGTCTGGTCAAGTCGCAGCTGATATTCCTGAGTCTAGTCAGGTCACAGCTGATCATCCGGACCGCCAAGCTCCCGTAAACGTCACAGTTTCTGAGCATCCGGAAGCGCACGTCACAGTGTCCATCATCCGCCGCCAGTCACCGTCACGTCACAGCTGACGAATCCACGCGACGGCACGTCACAGCGATCATCCGGCGTCAGTCACCGTCACAGCTGCTGATCATCCGGAGTCCGCACATCACAGCTGATCATCCAGAGTCCCGTCACGCCACAGCTGAGCTTCTAGAGTCTCGCCATGTCTCAGCTGTCCGTCCAGAGTCTTGTCACGTCTCAACTGATCATCCAGAGTCTCGTCACGTCACAGCTGATCATCCAGAATCACGTTGCATCACAGCTGATCATCCAGAGTCATGTCACGTCCTGTCTGTCACACCCAGATTCTCAAGGTCAGTCCTTCGGTATCCCAGTCTGGTATCCAGTGTGAGGGATGCACCGCTGCTGTCTGCACGCACAGATGGTATCCCGAAACCCACTCACTCTAACCCTTCTGTTCATGAACTAATTCCCCTGTCTGAAGTGTTTCCCCTGATGGGGATCGCTTTGTGTTGTGTTTGGGCTGCATACACCACCACAGAACACCCAGAGGCGGCGGCGCCCACTATTAGGTCTGCAGAGTCGGTGGCTGAAGCTACAGTCTCTCTTGAGGTGGTGGTGCTCGCTGCTGTGTTCCCCGAAGCGATGGTGCCCGCTGCAGTTTCTCCAGAGGTGGCGGCGCGTGCTGCAGAACCTTCCGAAGCGGCGGTGCTCGCTTCAGCTCCTTGCGTGAAGGTGGCGCCTAGAAACGCACATTCGAAAATGTCATGTCAGGGTCGAAGAGACCTTTGCCGAACTCTCCCTGTATCCCGAGGGCACTACTGTAGAACCTCCAGAGGTGGCGGCAATCGCTGCAGAACCTCCAGAGGTGTCAGAAGTACCCACCTGTGAACTCTCTGCTCGTCCTGTTCCGGCCAAGGGAGGCCGTCTATGAACTCTCTGCTTGTCCTGTCATGGCTATAGAGGCCATTTGTGAACTCTTTGCCTGTTCTGTTCCGGTCAAGGAGGCCATCTATGAACACTCTGCTGATCCTGTTCCGGCCAAGGAGGCCGTCAATGAACTCTCTGTCAGTTCTGTTCCGGCCAAGGAGGGCCGTTCTATGAACTCTCTGCTTGTCCTGTTCCGGCCAAAGGAGGCGTCTATGAACTCTCTGCTCATCCTGCTCCGGCCAAGGAGGCCGCCTATGAACTCACTGTCTGTCCTGTTCCGGCCAAGGACAGGCCATCTATGAACTTTCTGCCTGTTCTGTTCCGGCCAAGGAGGTCATCGATGAACTCTCTGTCTGTTCTGTGCCGGCCAAGGAGGCCGCCTATGAACTATCTGCCTGTTCTGTTCCGTCCAAGGAGGCCGTCTATGAATGGATCGGTGTGGTCCCAGGGGGGTTTCCTGTTCCTCTGCGCCGCCGTGTGTGGTCTATGCTACGCCGTGGTGGGTCCTCTGCTCGCCGTGGTGGTCCTATGCCCGCGTGGTGGTCATATATCTGGTTCTGGTGTCCTCTGCTCCGCCGTGGTGGTCCTCTGCCCCGCCGTGGTGGTCTACTGTCTGGTTCTGTTGGTCCTCTGCTCTGCCGTGGTGGTCCTCTGCCCCGCCGTGGTGGTCTACTGTCTGGTTCTGGTGGTCCTCTGCTCCGCCGTGGGGATCTTCGGTCCCGTTTGCTTTGCTGTGGTGGTCCTCAGCTCTGCCGGTTCTGCCTCAGTCCCTGGTCTCTCCTATTTTTGGACCTGGCCCTCCGTCCCTCCCCCTGTTCCGCCTCCGCTCCACCGCCCACCTGGATCGTTTAGTGTTTGGAGCGTCTGGAAGCCGCTCCTTGGGGGGGGGCTCTGTCACGAATTCAGTCCATGGACTTCTGTTTATTCACCACCAGAGGTCACCCTTTCCATTTCATTGACTCTCGCACAACATAAACTGTTGCATAGCACCCCGGACTATATATCTCATCATTCTTTGCACGATTTGCACACTGCACTGATTGCACACAGCTGTTTCTAATCACCTCACTCACTATATAACACCCACTCTAACCACATTTCTCTGCTTAGTATTGGTTAGCCTGCACCCCTTTCCGAGTCTCCGTGTTTTCCTTGTTTTGCCTTGCCTGTTTTTGTGGTTTCTGATCTTTGCCTGTTTTCTTGGATTTCTCCCTCTCGTCTCGCCCCTGTGATTCTGTCTGCTGATCGGTGACCTACGCTAGCCCTAGGACTATTCTTTGTGTTTTGCCCGACAAACCTGTTTGCCAGTGTTTGACCTGCCTGTTTACCATGTCTCTTAAATAAAGCCAGCAGATGGATCCACATGTCTCACGTCTTGTCAGCCCCGTTACAATCTTAAGCAGATAACTGATAGTTTTGATCTTAAACAATTAATTAGTGGACCTACTCGAATAACTAATTCCACTAAAAGTCAAATTGATATAATATTTACTAATAGACCTGAGCGAATTTTGAAATCCTGTAATATGTTAACTGGTCTGTCTGACCATAATGTGATTCTGTTAACTAGGAAACTAACTAAGAAGAGGTTTTGCTCATTTGTTAAGAAATGTGAATCCTTTGGGATACCAAAGAATAAACAAGGGAATTTTAAAGGTGCTATTCAGCAGATAGAATGGGATAATATATTATTGGGTATTGACTATGAGGAAGAAAGCGATTTTTTTACAAAAATATTATAAAATATTATTAGTGATTATACCTGTAAATTTAATCATAGAAAGAAAAAGAATATGGTCCCATGGATAAATGTAGATATTCTGAATTTGATGAAAGAAAGGGATCATGGTTTAAACATCTCACTTAAAACTAAATTGAGTAATGATAGATTGATTTAATATGTTAAGGAACTCTGTGGTAAAGAAATTACGAAAAGCTAAAGCAGATTTTTTTCCTCACTATGATAGAAAAAGCAAGAGGCAATCCTGGAATCATTTGGAATCAGTTAAAAAAATTAACAGGACAACAAAATGAAGATAAGAAAATTCTAGAACTTAAAATAAAGGGAAAATCAATAAACAATCCAGCTGAGGTGGAAGAGAATTTTAATCATCATTTTGTTGATTCTGTAGAAACCATTACTCGTTATTTTCCGCCTGCGTATACTAATGTCTGTCCAGTTACAACAGTGGAGCCTGTTTTTAGAATAAGGCCTGTTAGTGATTCTGATGTTATGAGAACAATTAGATCTCTTAAATCATCAAGAGCAAAAGATAAATATGGTATGGATGTTGTTATGCTCAAAGAGTCTAGTTAGACTCTAATTAAACCTATTACTAAAGTTATTAACCTTTCAATTTCTCAGGGAAAATTCCCAAGTGTTTGGAAGTTGGCGATTGTTGTTCCAATATTCAAAAGTGGAGATTCCCTTTCTATTGATAATTCTAAGCCAATTAGTATTTTACCCACTGTTTCTAAGGTTATGGAGAAATTAGTTGCAAAACAGATTAGCAGTTACTTGAGTAGTAGTTCATTTTCATTGCATCCAATGCAGTTTGGTTTTAGAGCAAAATATTCAAAGGAAACCGCAAATAGTTTTTTTAATAGAAAATATTAAAATTTTCTTAGATAAAGGTGGTGTAGTTGGAGCCGTGTTCCTTGATTTAAAGAAAGCCTTTGACACCGTTAATCATAGAATCCTTATGTCTAAGTTATCTTGTTTTAATTTCTCATTACATACATTTAACTGGATAGAGTCATATCTAATCCAATGATTTAGGTACATCAACTGGTGTTCCGCAAGGATCTATCTTAGGTCCATTGCTTTGTGCTATATATATCATATATATATATATATATATATCCAGTATGAATATAATTATTTCTCTTGCCTGGCCTGGCATTAATATACAAATGTATGCGGACGATACAGTAATTTATATATATGGTAATAGTCTAGCACAAGTTGCAAATGAACTCACAAATTCTATGGTTAATGTGTCAGCATGGCTAAAAGAGAATTGCTTACAACTAAATGTGTCCCTCTAAGTATAACACTATTATTAAAAAACCTACAACCATTAGGGTCCTTGTACAAACGTACATTTAAAGTCTTAGATAAGAAATCGGTACATTATCAACATTGTCTAATACTGAAAAAATATAATTTGTTAAGTTGGGAAAACATGATTAAGTATGCAAATGTATGCTTGATGTATAACATTATTTATGGTTTATCTTCTCCCCCTCTTGGTCAGTTAGTTAGTATTAGAACAACTGATTATCGTTCTACAAGAGGTGCATTAAAAAGGAGACTGTATCATACCGCTTAGACAAAGTAATTTTAGTCAGTCTACTTTTTCTGTCAAAGCTGCACGAGAATGGAATACTATTCCGACACCTATAAGAGATCTGGGCACATATGCTTTATTTAGGGTTCAATTGAAGAACTGGTTAATTAGTGCTCAGATTTGTCAACACTAGAATTTTATATTTGCTAGCTATCCTATTATTGATTGTATCTTGTTTGCATTGTCTTTATTTTATTCTATTGTTTTTTAATAGAATACTGTATGATTTGTACTATGTAATTATAAAAATTTTTAGTATGTATTTTTAATTACATTTTATTTTAGGGTGAATTGTAACATCTTGTCCAGGGACTACGGATGTTAAAAATAGCTTGGCTAATTCTGGTACATTTACAGGAATGTGTTATAAATGTACAATGTCTCTGTCAACTAAATAAAGTAAAAAAATAAATAAAAATAAAATATGGGAGCAGTTGGCAATCCTACTTTGCATGTTTTAAACACATAGATTATGTTCTTACTTTGGCCATGCATTAAATGCACATCATTGAAAGAGCACAGTTTGCTGACATATTTACTTTAACTTCTCAGGTATAATGTCCGTGGTATGATGACAACGACAGTGGTTACATATATAAATAAATTTTAATCAAAATATTGATAGGAACAATTCAGTTGTGCCCCTACTAAATTCTGAGTCCTTGAATTGAAGGCAATTTTTTATGAACAAATTTCAAAAAAACAAATATATTTTCCAAAGTCTAATGTAGTCTGGGATAGATCGTGTTATCTGCCTCAGGCAACAGCAGCATGGAGCACAAGTTAAATGAACATTTCTTCACATAATACAAGTTATAGCATAATACAATGTACATCAGAGGATATGTTGAAAAATAAAGTACAACTACAACCACGCATCATTTCTGTGCCTATAAGCGGTTTTAACCAGTGAAATCATCAGTATAACAGCCTCTGAAGAACGTGTCAGCTAGGTGAGATTTACCTCAGGAAGATAAAAGCGTCTCTATGGAGAATTATATCGCCAATATTATAAGTACATTAGCCAATATATGTGTGTATAATAGAAACACGTTTCTATAACAACCATTTAAATTCAAAAATTCTAAATATATTTGGTGCATACAACTTAAAATGTGTTTATAGGTCAGAGTGGCTAAAAAGGATGACGCACATCATAATCACAAAATTTGTTTTTATAAAAAATAAAAGATCACAATGTAGCCTAATAAGCCTACTTTTATTTTAATGTAATAGGCCTAGGTTATTTTACATAAAACTATTATTACGTTTGTCCTCAAATTTATTATTTTGAAAGATATTTATTATATTGTAGATATAGTTTTTAACTTATGTGCTGGTTTTACCTTATGAACTGTGATTACATTATAAGTTGCCAAAGTGTGTTCATAATGTAACGTTATGTGAAAATTTGTTATTACATTGAAAAAAATATTATTACATTATGAGCTCAAGATTTTATTAAGTTTTGAGAAAATTACTACATTATGAGCATTTTATTACAATAATAATGTAATACTTATTACATTATGTGCAGTTTTTACATTATGTGGGTACAGTTGTAATTGTGTGGTTGATTCACCAGCGCAAGTTCTACTAGGAAGACTTAATGCCATGTCACATATTACAATTAGATCTAGCCAATTGTCACTCAACACGAGGACTATATAAGCCCTCTACTCACCCTTCATTGTATTTGCAGATACTGCCGCTGGCGTTTCCCTCCATCCTCCCCACCACCACCAGGTTGGCCATGTCTACGCCAAAAAAAAATATTTTTAATTCGGTTTTGTAAATAAATATTTTTGAGTTTTATCTTCACCTCCCGAGTCTTTCTGGTAGAACTGGCTTGGAAGACCTGCCAAGAGAGCATTGCAATAGTCCAGCCTGGACAGAACAAGAGCTTGAACAAGGAGTTTACAAGTGCTGGTGGACCAAAGCCTGGAAGGACTTTCCTAGTGTAAGATCATACAGAAGTGTATGATCATACAAAAATCAACCAAAAAAATGAAAATTCTGCCATTATTGTAAGATTTTTTTTTCTATCGTTAATGTAAAAGGAGAAGTTTAGAAGAACCTTGTCCATAACCCTGACCCTAATGAATGTGAAGAGTATACAAATATACAATATACAATACACACAAAAAAATCAATATGACTCCTGTGCTGCTTTTACTTTTTATTTTATATTATGTTTTGTCAAACACTTGAGGACAAAAGGGAAGTTCCAAATGTAAGAAATCATAATCTTATCATATTTTAAGGATATATACAGTAAGTGGCTGCTTACTGAATTTCTATTTATATGTCTTGCTTTATTCCAGGAAGGAAGTTAGAGCTCAAGCTGAGCCCTTCCGTAATGTACAGAACATCAAATGTATGTACCTTATCATTTTGATGGATTATATAAACCAGTGAACACATAAAAGTCATTTGAAGTTATTCAGTGATCATTTTCTCCTCTGCCGAAGCTTTCAGATCTCACATGCATTAATTTATATTCAATTATGGCACAAAATATGTGAAATGCCACATTTCACCTGAAAGCAAGCTTGACGTGCCAAATGTCATTGAATCTTGTGTGTCTCCTAACCAATCTTGATGCATCCGATTTGAATATGCATTAAATCAAATATGTACATCATGCTGGTTATACTTTTTTTTGGGAGAGAAATTTCCCATTGTAGCCCACCATACATCTATTTAAAAAAAATACGAAACTGCAAAAAGTGTCAGCTTACATAATCAGTGTACAAGGAGGGCTGTAATACAGTTTACTAAAAAAAATAATTAAAAAAAATCCTCTGTTAGGAGTTGATTTAAGAGATGTAATAGTATCAAACGTCAGAGATGGGCAATTTGAGCAAGTCAGAACTCAATGAAAGACATTGCATTCTCTCTAAAGATAAATTCCTCACTCATTCCAATACTCTCTTTGAGTAGATAATTCCCCCAGCCAGCCTTATCCAAAATAATGAAGCACTTCGATGATACATTAATGTCTCCTCTCATCGGCAGCCATCTGAATTATGGATCTTTCTTTCAAAAAAGGTTACAAGTCACCAATTGCCCCCCTTCTCCATGACAGTTTTATAATTATTTATCAAAGACTGCACACAGAGCTCACACAACTATGATTATGCTTTGCTGGGGTCATTAACAAGATGTGTTCAGACTTTTATGTATTCCAGCTATCAGGATAGACGACAACATTTCAGAATACTCATCGGCAGAGGGGATCAATATCTAATTACCAGGCCCACATTACTAAGGCTCAGCAGTGAATTCGGAAAGAGAGAACCTTTCTTATTACTTACTCTCTCTCAGCCTGGAGCTCAATAACACCTTGTGGATTATTTCTTCACCATTCATTTGCATGCTGTCACTGTAAAGGCTCTCCACTTTGAGAATCCATTACCGTTTCTCCCCCTCGATCCTTTCTTTTTTTTCCCCAGCTTTTTACCTCTCTTTTTTAACACTTTGCCAGAAAGTCAGCACTTTTAGAGGTGGCGAGATTTGTCTTGCTGTGGTCCATCACTCAGCTTAAGCCGCATTCAATTTGCACCGCAAAACGGCAATAACAAGATCACTGTGCAGGGGAGGAGAGTTTTACATCTTTTTTTAAATATTCCATTTTAGATTTGCAGCTGTTTTGAGATGAAAACTTGCCAGATTTGTGTCTACTCTCCTCTCTGGATCCTAACCTGAAATCTGTCACCACGGCTGTTTCAAGATAGCACCTGATGGGTGGATAACATTGCAGTGCTGATAATATTAGAAGCATGTAAAACAAACGGTCCAGCAAATTCAATTCAGCTCAGTCCAACCGACCTCATCGCACACACTAAAGTCACCTTTCTCCATGCCATGACCGATATTCATCTTACTGCCTCTGCATCTTGCTGAGAAGCAAATAAATTTTTTTTTCAGACTGACTTCAACAGGCCAAAAGGTGGTTAGAGGTGTGGAATGATCCGACCAGGCCTTTATGTATTGCTGATCCACTACAGGCAGGCACATATGGTGTGATAATTACTGAGGGGTGTGCAGACTGCCCTGGATCTTTCAGGGTTTGCTAAACAATCTTTAGCAATATACCAAGCCCAGCTGTGCCAAAGAGAAGACCAGCTTTCAAAAAGGCCAGAGGGACCACTGAATCACTGTTGTTAATGGTCAGTGTACATCTGCTCTCTTTTCAAGAATGGACTCATCTCTTTTTTTCTCCTCCTGCCATACCAGAAAATCAGACAGAACCAGTGAAGTATATAATATGATATTTTCTCTAGATGCTCTTTTTTTTTTAAGTGACTAGCATGGACCTTAATGTCACTGTGAAATGGTCTGAAATGTTTTATAATGTAAGTAATGAATGTATTATTTAACAAGTAATTATTTTATTATTATTATTATTATTATTATACATATTTTTTTATTTATTTTGCATGCAAAATTATCTTCTTTTCATTTTACAATAATGTGAACCCTTCAAATGGTGCAACACAAGACTGGGTTTATCATGTTCAATAACAAATGGTATATGATGGTGTATAATATTTTCACTGAGAAATTGCTAGTAAATTCACCAGTATGGAAAAAAAAACAGACGTAAACAAGAAATGTAAATGTAGAAAGAACGCATACGTATTTCTTTGTAAAAAAATTCAACTGTATTTTTTAATTTTACAGTCCTTAATCCATGATTAGAATATTATTATTGTTATTATTATTATTTAATTAAGTAATTAAGTGTAACATTTACTAGCAATTTCTGAGTGAAAATGAGTGTTGTTGTTTTTGTTTTTTAATACAGGAGGAGGATTTCAGAATTAAATTTTAATACAATAGATTGAATGAATGAATGAATCAATAAATCAATCAATCAATTAATCAAATAATGAATCAATCAATCAATGATCAGAAAAGCAATTTGTATGATTGTTTCTGAAGTGAGATATCAGTTCATGCATTTATTAGGAATCAAACCCATAACCTTTGTGTCCCTAGTGGCATGATCTACTGTTTATCTAATTACATAAGTCCTGTTACTTTTGGTGCATTGCCTCCCAAATATTATGATTACTTCATCATAGTACATTCAACACAGCTGATGTATTAATTAATTAATTCATTCATTCATTCATTCAGTCATTCATTCATTCATTCATTCATAACAATAGTCACATAGAGCCAGACCTTTGAACATTGGCATGAAGTCAGGAAGTCTTCACTTGCCAGTTCATTCTGCCTTCAAACATTTTTTTATATTTAGATATTCATACAGAATGAAGTGTAGCTGGGTAAGGGATACATTTGGATGAAAATACTCTGTCTTTAGAACAATCTCCTGACCCATTTTATTTGGCTACAGGAAGGTAAACTCTGACCTGGTTAATGTTAAGGCTAACAAAGTGAACCCTACTCAGGTCAAATGTTGTGGAATAAACATTATTTTTCATACTATGCTTTTTCAACTACACTGTCTGCAGCATGACTCTGATACCATAATACAGTAGCAGGGAATGCATATATAGATATAGAAAGACAGAGACCATCTGCATATGAGTGTGTGAAAAAAAAGGGTAGCACCTGCTGACACAGTTTCTCGCACTAAAGCAGCCCTGTATCAGGAGAGCAGTGCTGCACAGCTGTCAGGCTGTGCCTATCTGGCACAGGTGGTGGGAGAATGGAATCAGAACAGAGCTGGCAGGATTACACATATGCTAAGCAATGAGTTACAGACATTGTTGCAAACAACAGAAGGGTGTCACTACACACTCATGGAGGGGGGGGGGGGGGGGGGGGGTCTCATACTGCCATTCTCAACACAGTGACACGTTCCATAGTTAAAATCACCATGAAATCAAAATGTATGCATTTTATTGATTGATTTATATGGAATATTTCAGCGTTTATTATAAATGTTTTATCCATGCATATCATTTTTTTTTCATGGTTCTTGTAATCTTTAATCAAATCTTTAAATTCACACTTGACATATAACATCTCTTTTCTTCTCTGATTATGTGTTTACTGGCACAAGGACAGAACAACCTATCACTCACATGAGATTACAGCAAAAGCAAAAGCAAATGACGAGGCATCCAAGATAATATCAATTCCCAATGGACTAAATTTAATTGCACCCTATTTTTTTTCTTGTCCGAGAAGCTGTTTCACTAAAATATATGACATCACAGGGTAGAAAAGATGATACAGTTACATGCCATATAACCAACACAATCTACCAAGAGCAGTGCAAATTAGCGTAAGGTTGCAAACAAGCAGAGCGATGATAATAGGGGGGGATATGGTAATATACTAAAAACAAACGGGCGCCCAAATGGTAAGACATGCTTTTTTTGGCCGCTAATTAATGGCACAAATACCAGTAATTTGACTACCACAAACCTTAGTAAATCACATTGCATGATTTATTTAAATCCTTTCTTATCATAAAATGTGAGTGTTTCCTACACATGCCTATACAATAAACTTAAGCTGAAACATACATTTGATTTTTACTTTTAATTGCAGTGTGTATATATATATATTTTTTTTTAATTGAACCTTACTGTAAAATTACCTAATCCCTTTTGGTAATTTTACAGAGGTTCTCAACTCTGGTCCTCGAGATCCACTTGCCTGCAGAGTTTAGCTCCAACCTTGAAAAAAAACCCTCACCTGCCTGAAGCCTTAGTAATCATGAAGACCTTGATTAGCTTGTTCAGATGTGTTTGATTAGGGTTGGAGCTAAAATCTGCAGGAAAGTGGACCTCTGTAAAGATCAATCCACTGAAGGCGAGCGTAAGTGAGAACCCAAGTGCAGTTTATTTACAGAGTGATCCAAACATCCAAAAAATAATCCGAGACACAGACTTGAACTTGACTTGACTGCAACAGGACACGTGATGGACTTGACATGAAATAAGTGACTTGAATTGACTTGACAGAAATAGCATGAGCAGAATTGACATAAACAGGACAGTACTCACCAAACAGCGGGGTAATACACCTTTCATACACCAAATTTACATACACCCCCCCCCCTCTAAGGGAGGCTCCTGATGCCCTAATGTAACATCCACCCCAACCAACACAATGTCCAGGAGGGTGGAGGACTGGAGGTGGTTCAGGGGGTGGGATGGAGGGCCAGGCCCGTGAAGAGGAGCAGGCAGATTGGGGGGCCATGGCGGAGCAGGCAGAACGGGGTGCCATGGTGGTGCAGGCAGATCGGGGGGCCATGGCGGTGCAGGCAGAACAGGGAGGTCATGGCGGTGCAGGCAGATCGGGGGGGCCATGGCGGAGCAGGCAGAGTGGGGGGCCATGGCGGAGAAGGCGATCGGGGGGCCAGGCGGGAAGCAGGAGACATGGGACAGGACCAATTGACTGTGACCCGACCAAGCAGAGCGTTCTTGATGGCCTCATTGCCGTTGGAAGGAGAAGGAGAGACTGATGAGTTCAGACCGGCCTCCATGGCCGCGGACAGGCAGAATGTGAGGTAATGAAACGGGCATCTTGGCCGTGACAGGAAGACAGTGGTTCATAAACGGCCCTTGGCCATGACAGGACAGGACAGTGAGTTCATGAGGCCTCCTTGCGAGTGGGCAGGACAGACAGGGAGTTACGACGGCCTCCTGGCCGTGACAGGAAGGCAGTGAATTCATGGACGGATCCATGGCCGTACCACAGGAAGGGAAGGTGAATTCAGGGGAAGGCAGACATGGTCGCCAGTGGCCGGACAGACGGTGCGTTCTGTCCTCCGAGCACAATTCTGGACTTTTGGTAGTACCTAGAATAGCACTTTAGTCCACTAAAGGAGGTAGAGCTTTTTCGCATTTTGGCTCCCAAACTCTGGAATAGACTTCCTGATAAAGTTCGGGGTTCAGACACACTCTCTCTATTTAAATCTATATTAAAGACACATCTCCTTAGCCAAGCATTCAAATAATGCATCTATTAATCTTGTACTTCAGTCCTATCTTTACTGCAGTTATATCTAATCAATGACCATTATTATCGTAGTTGGGTGCTTAAACAAATCATTTTTTGCTGGTTGGAACCGCAGCTACGCTATTATGTGTGTCTGTTCTCTGTCTTTTGACAAGGGATTTAACATCCCGTGGAACTAGGATTTACACAACACAGTCTGGATCCAGAACCACCTGAGAAGAGATGATGGGCACACCTCCTCAGGAGGACTCAGATGATGCCAACCTGAAAAAACATACAGAACTACCATTTGCTATTAAGTTGATTGCATATAGAATAATTGCTGTTAAGATTATATAGTCTGTTTTTAAGTCTTATATTGCTTTTTCCGTACTGATGGTGTCTGGTCAGTGGAGAACTGGCCCCCCGACTGAGCCTTTTTTCTCCCAAGGTTTTTTCTCCATTCTGTAACCGATGGAGTTTTGGTTCCTTGCCGATGTCACCTCTGGCTTGCTGAGTTAGGGAAAATTAATTTCCCAGCGTTATCGTTGACAGATGCAAAAGAGATTATTGAAAAACTGAGCTGGATGTTGACATCCATGAATGGAAGGATTGAAACGGGCTTTAACTGCAAAATTAGGGGTGTTACTATTGTCCATTTGAATTATTGACACTATTGTTCCTAATTAATGCTGTTACAGGTGTACTTTGTCACAATCTGTTTGTTGTTTGCCCCCACCCCCAAAAGCCGCCCCTATATAAATAAAAGGTGACTTGACTTGACTTGACAGGAAGGGCCGCAGAGTGTGGCATGACCTCTAAGACGGCGGGGCTTGAGAGTGCTGACGTCGCCGAGATGCCTGCAGCTCGCATCGACATCAGAGGTGGGTCTATCACACTAGCAATCAGTCCTTTGAGTCTTGGCCCAAGCTCAGCATTCGCAGGAGCTTGGATACTATAGCCCACCCCCCAAAAAATCCTTAGGGGAAATATTGGAGATAGCGGAGTGGAGAGGCTCAGAATGTTGCATCTTGGCCGGGGAACTCAGGCGTGGCGGCCATCTTGCCGGGGGATCAGGGGCCGCCACAACAGCAGAGAATGATCAATGTATTGTTCTAGTGACCAGTGTGGGGTATTGCGTGGCATTAAATAGGATATTTCAGGTGATAGTCCAAAACGAAAAATGTCTTTAAGAGCAGTGTCATTAAAGCCCACCTGGTCACAAAGTCCACAAAAATCCTCCACATAATCCTCAATGTCCTGGTTTCCTTGGCGAAGTCGAACGAGACGATCTGCTGGGTTCATTTTGGTGTTTGTGTATTCTGTAAAGATCAATCCACTGAAGGCGAGCGTAAGTGAGAACCCAAGTGAAGTTTATTTACAGTGTGATCCAAACATCCAAACAATAATCTGAGACACAGATTTGACTTGACTTGACTTGACTTGACTTGTCTTGACTTGACTTGACTTGACTTGACATGACATGACATGACATGAATAGACTTGGCGAGGCATGAACAGACTAGACTCACCAACAGCGGGTTAAATACATTCAATACACCACATTACAACCTTGAGGGCCAGAGTTCAGAACCCCTGCTTTATAGTGTCCTTATGTACCTCATACTACAAAATCCAATCAAATTTGCAATATCAGAAATACATAACTATGTGCAATAACAAAGTGATCCACATTTCTATTAGAATTACTGACTATGTTTAATAATTAAAAATAATGTGACAGAACAATGAACCAATTATTAAACTGTTTAATAAAATCATTACATCATATTTATAGCACATGGTGTTAAAACAATTTCTAGATGAACCACTAAATGTTGTAAAAAAGTTACAGAAGAATTATTTTTAAGACGTTTGTGTTGACCTATAACGTGCATATATTTCATGAAAATAACTTCTATTATGAGCAGGCTTGCCTAGCATCTACATTTGAAACAACAATCTTGAGCGCGCAAAGAGATGCGACATAGCTGCTCTCACAAACCCGAATGCACGGATCCAATACTGATACACGTGTTTTCTTTCTCAGATGTTTACATTTAGTTAAGACAAAACCGACTGTGCTTACAAGGATAATCACCAGGATGGCCATTTTGACGTAATTTTTGTGTGTATTTGGTCGTGTAAGCGCAACAAGCTGCGAAAAAACACAAATATACAACATTGGTACTCGCGACAGGGGCATGCGATGCAGCAAATGGATGTGGACTTTGACGGTGCCCCCCCAGGAAAACACTTTTGGGCACACTGAGTAGTCGGTACGTGCAATAGACTAAACTTAAAAAAGATGTGCCAAATGATAACGGTTTTTTTGATTGATGCAACAATGACTTGATTAGGCAAGTGACAATTCTGTCGACTGTCCCGAAACCCGAGCAAAAGTCTTGTATTGCAGCGTGCAGACGAGATACCCTGTTGTGAAGCCGCTTTGAGAGTGAGAGAAGACGCGGTACAGCTGAATCACTAACACTGTTTTCAAATTACTGATTTAATCTGATAGTATGTGTGGATTTATTTACTCATCTAACATACATGCTCTATTGATTATGTTTGCTGGAACTTCCCTCATTATAAACTCGAAAGCAGATTAAACAATTATATTATACAGAGAATTGTGAAATAGATTTCCATGACTTTTCCAAAACTTTTCCAGGCCTGGAAATGGCCGTTTTAAAATTTCATGACTTTTCCATTTTTCATGACCGTAAGTGTCAGGGTTTGGGTAGAGGATGGAGCGAGGACTCAGTACTGCAGAGAATGGGCTTTTATTGATAAGAAAAATAAACAAAACAGCAACAGAAACTACCCCGTGGGGGAAAACAGGCTGGCAAGGCAAGGCAAGATCTGGACACACAACATCCAGGGATAGACGATGACGAACAGACGCATGACTGCAAACACAAGGAGCATAAATGGAGAACAAATGAGGAGGGTAACGAGGGAACACATTTGGGGGAAATTAACCAATAATCAGGTAACAAGACGGGTGGGGTCAAGACAATTGACATGAGACCACATGGCACACAGGAAACAAAGACAAAATCCATGTGCTCACACAAAACAAAAAATCAAGCACAAGCACATGGCCAGCAAAACAAAAAAAATCACAAGCCATGTGCTAGAACAAAAAGACACGAACACGCAGCTAATGAAAAAACTCATAAGCCGCGTGTTCACACAAGACAACAAGAAAAGCACGCGCTGAACACAAACCGCGTGCTACACAAAACACAACACACGTGGACAAAAGAGCGCACGGCCGAGCGAACTCGAAACCGCACGCTCCCACAACAGACAGAACAAGGAGCGCGAGTGTCCGGACCCCGACAAGAAACCGAAACTCAAGACATGAGTGCCAGGATCCGAACACCACACTCCAACATGAAACAAAGCAGGCAGACAAGAGAGTGCACGGATCGAGCACACTCGAAGCCGCGCGCTCACATAAAAACACGACAAGATGGAAGTGTCAGGGCTCTGTCACAAAACCAAGAATAAACTAGACCGAAGTGACAGAACCCTGAAACTAGCCCCCCTCAAAAGGGACGCCACATGGCGTCCCTAATGAGGAACACCCAAAAACAAGACAGGAACATGACAGAACAACATGACAACACAAGACCGCTACATAACAGGCAACACAAGACAGGAAAAATCTAAACACTGGGACAAAGAGGGGAGGGAGGGAGGGGAGCCAAGCCAGTGCCAGCAGTACAGCCCAAAAAGTCATTACAGGAACCAGGGAGGCGCGGGAGGGTTGAGCCAGGGAGGCTCAGGCAGACCAGGAATCTGGGGGGGCCAGGGCGGGACCGGAGGAACAGACCAGGGAGGCTCCGGCCTAACAAGAACACCAGTAGGCCACCAGGGCGGAGCCGGAGGGACGGACCAGGGAGGTTCCGGCTTAACAAGACCCCCGGCGGACCACCAGGTCAGAGCCGGAGGGAGCTTGGCAGGCAGGAAGGATGGAGCCCGTATCAAGGAGGGAGCCGGCATCAGGGCAAGGTGCTTGGGCGGGGCCGGCAGGGCAAGGAACCCGAGCGGCGCCGGCAGGGCAAGGAGCTTGGGCGGGGCCGGCAGGGCAAGGAGCCTGGGAGGGTCTGGGACGGCCTCCAGGCCAGCAGCAGAGGGTTCCTGGATGGCCTCCAGGCCATGTGGGATGGAGGAAGCCCTTCTCCTCCTCCTCCGTCTCTGAGAGCGGGGCACTGCCACTTCGTCGGCCACCTCTTGGGGCGCAGCCGCCTCTTCGGCCGTCACTGGGACCACTGCAGCCTCTCCGGCCATCACTGAGGGCGCTGCAGATTCCTCAGCACACGCTGGGGGCGCTGCAGCCTCTTCGGCCACCACCGGGAGCACTACAGATTCATCAGCCGCCTCTGGGGGCGCTGCAGCCTCATCAGCCACCTCTAGGGGCACAGCAGCCTCTCCAGCTGCCTCTAGGGGTGGTGAGGCGTACCCATTCCTCCTCCTCCGTCTCCGAGAGCGGGGCACTGCCACTTCGTCGGCCACCTCTTGGGGCGCAGCCGCCTCTTCGGCCGTCACTGGGACCGCTGCAGCCTCTCCGGCCATCACTGGGGGTGCTGCAGCTTCTTCGGCAGCTTCCGGGGGTGCTGCGGCCTCTTCGGCCAGAGGGTTCCCCTGACGGGCTAGGAATTTGATGAACCCCTCAAATGACAAGTGATCCAACCCTCTCATCCTCCACCAGTTGAGGGGCCCATCCAGGGCGTAGCTGAAGAGGTCCTTGAGGGCCGCATCATTAAACCCCAACCCCTCTGCAGCACCGCTGAACTCCAGGGCAAAATTCCTCACGTCAGCCCCCTGTTGACGGAGGGAGCTCAAGGTCTTAAATTGGAGCATGCGCTGGTAGTGGGGACTGGAGAGAGTGGAGGCTGGTGGACGACGCAAACCATTCCTCTGCTGAGTCCTCATCATGGTCAGTTCGTACTGTCCGGGTTTGGGTAGAGGATGGAGCGAGGACTCAGTACTGCAGAGAATGGGCTTTTATTGATAAGAAAAATAAACAAAACAGCAACAAAAACTACCCCGTGGGGGAAAAACAGGCTGGCAAGGCAAGATCTGGACACGACACGACACATCCAGGGAGAGATGAAGACGAACTGACGCAGGACTGCAAACACAAGGAGAATAAATGGAGAGCAAATGAGGAGGGTAACGAGGGAGCAAATGTGGGGCAAATTAACTAATAATCAAGTAACAAGATGGGAGGGGTCAAGACAAATGACATGAGCACATGGCACACCGAATCAAAGACAAAAAGCCATGTGCTCACACAAAACAAAACACAAGCACATGGCCAGCAAAACAAATCACAAGCCATGTGCTAGAACAAAACGCGTGTTCACACAAGACAACAAGAAAAGCACGCGGTTGAACACAAACAACAGACAGAACATGGAGTGCGAGTGTCCGGACCCCGACACGAAACCGAAACTCAAGACATGAGTGCCGGGATCTGAACAGCACGCTCCAACATGAAACAGTACACGAAGACGAAAAGCACACGGCTCGAAGCACACTCGAAGCCGCACACTCACATGAAAACAATGACATGACGCGAGTGTCAGGGCTCTGCCACAAAACTATGAATTACACTAGACCGAAGTGACAGAACCCTGACAATAAGAAGATACACAATGGGTAATCACGTAAGCTGGTCCTCCATTGTGCGAATGCTCCGTTACCTCTCCCTCCTCTAATCATGCCGGATCCGTCACCCCACTTTGTTCCAGGACCTCGCAATTTACAATTTAACCCTCTGGGGTCTGAGGGTGTTTTGGGCCCTGGAGAAGTTTTGACATGTCCTGACATTTGTGCTTTTTTCAGTTGCTAATAAACGTTTTAATGACTAAGTTTAGTAGCACCACAATCAGCACAAACTGGGCTACAATAATATATGAGCAGCATGTATGTATGTGATTGTATTTTTGAGAAAACAACGTTTATGCGTGCTTAGTGAAAAACTAAAATTTTAAAGTCACTGAAATAAGGCCATAAAACACATACAGAACATTTGTTCACAGGACTATTGAGAACAGATCTTGAAGTCTAGAGTTTTTGCATCAGAATGATGTGAAAATCATCTTGTTTACTCACTCACAGAAAACAATATATTGATTTAAATTTTCTAAGACACTTTTTGTGTAGAAAAGGAATATGCGAAGGGGCGTGAATGGTCATGTATACTGATGTGATTCACACCTGAGAAAGAAGCCAAAGGCCTGCATAATGAGCTGCATAATAAGCCTTTCAGTCAGGTGTGTGACTGAAAGGGAATTGCTACAAGAAAAATGTGAGGAAAAAAAGAAAATGTATATATTTTTTGTTTGTAGTTTATTTAGAATATATATAACTATCACATCATTTTGGGAGTGTGTGCATCACATGGTCTTAGCTGTGGTCCAGGCTCTTGTGCGGGGCAGGAATCTCAGAGCCTGTAGAACATGTCAACGTCAGTCTCTGGTTTCCATGACCAAGTGGGCTGCTTATTTGCTTTGGCTCTCTTTGCAACAGGTTCTTTTGCACTGTTATTCTCACATCTGAAATAAAAAAGCAAGCATGCTATTTACACAAACTACATTATTAACATTATTATGATGTTCACTGATACTAGTACTAATTTATCTAAACAAAGAACACAATTACCACATAGCAAACATATTTTACCACGAAGTAACTAAATCAAATGAAAGTAACATCTGTAAAATAGTGAATGCACACTTACACTAAAATTCTGATTGAGGAGGAGACGAAAAACTAAACGAGCATCCCCTTACTGTGAGAGATGCAGGTGAAGGCAAGAGTGGTGTACTCCCCACAGTACCTTAGTATAGTATGCATACTTCATGAGAAAACAATGCCAATTCTTACATTTTAACACTATCAACCACAAATAATATTACCACATATTTTAATATAATAAATACAATTACTATACTGTGCACTTACTCAGTAGGATTTTCCAGCGAACTCAAAACTGAACGACATGCGTGTGCCTTTCTTGTGCAAGATGCCGGTGATGCAGCCACAGTCCTAAACAAAAATTAAAACAGTTTCAAACATTTCAGCATCATTACTCCATAAGACACGGGTATAACACATTCAAAATATTTACACCAGAGCAGATATTCATGAACAGAAGCTTAGTTACATTCATAAACACAAGCATGCTTTGCATGTAGGCCTATATAATCCAAAAACTATAGTTATAAATATATATGGCTATATTCGTGAACAGAGAATATCCTATCACAGTAAAGTTTTGACTAATCATTCTTACTGACATTAGACTAGTAACATTATAACTCATATTACTTTTATATCGTATTTCTGTCTGCTATAGAACATAAAAAACATCCTGGCATCGTGACATTTAGATGCTGTGAATGAAACTTCATAATGTTTCACTTGATTATACATTTAGTCAGGAATTATAGTTTGGAGAAAGTCTGACTAGTAAAATGTGTACAAGTTATGTGAAAACTAATACAAGTAGGTTAATAAAAAAGACTTACTCATGTTTTTTTCCTGAGGTAATCCAAAGCTTCTTGAGGTGAATTCTGTCTTATTCCTCTCAGCGCGACGCAAACAGTAAAGCTTGAGGTCTTGCTGCTGTTTGTTTGCTGTGATGTGGGTGTTTACACGCCGCGCGCTTCACGTGGATGATTATAATATCAATAGTGCTCAGCGCGTGGGCGTGGTCGCATTAGAGATAATGAAGGGAGACGTGAAAAACTGGACATCGCGTTGGTTTCATATGGATTACTTTATCACAGAATATTTGCTTTCGATAAGACTTGCTTAGTTTAAAAGTAGACATGTCAAGCTTTCTATAGATATATCTCTCATGTCTCTTTGTTGAGTATTTGCTGAGTTACAGTTCATTTTAATGACGCGTCTCTAAATAAAGATCACGCAGACCAAGGGCGGCAGACAGCACACCCCTGTTTTCTTTAGTTTATAAATGCACAAAGTTCTGTTGTAATTATGTTTGTATACAAATAAAAGTAGACCCTTTACATATTCGATTGATGTATTGCTCTTATCTATTGTATCTCGCACCCCCCTGCTCCCCCCCAAAACTGAAAGTGTAATTTAAGTTATTTTCAGTGTTATCAGGAGAAGATGCCTCAAAACGCGTATCCGCGTTAGTCGACCTCAGAGGGTTAAGCACTGGATCTCACTACTAGTAAAAAAACCGGCCAATGAACATTTGTGAGTGGAATTTGCATGCATAGCCACTCCCTCGTACACATGAGTATATAATGAGGTGGCGTGCAACCACTTATTCAGGTTTATGCCGAGGAGCCGAAACTGCATCCAGTTTCCTAAAAACTGGACAGACGTAATTCTGTCAAGGGAAGACACGGAGTTACCAAAATGGGAAGCCACACCATGGAACGAACACACAGGGAATCACCTGAAGAGAGTCACTACCTGTGGGGTACTGAGCTCAGTACAGGGGCTGACCAGAGGACACGCAAACACAAGTACTGAGCCTGGCCTCAGGCTCCTCCACTGTGCCCAAAAGCCTAACGGTGTTTGAGGAAGCTCAAACAGGTTTTGTCTAGTAAGAAACACGACTGATGAGATGGATGAAATACAACTGGTGAGAGGGAATGGTGCTGCAAGCGAGACACTGATCTGGACTTCTCGTCATTTACCTACTAGTACCCAACACACGGGAAGAGACCAGCTCAGCGCAGAGATTGTAAAATCTTGTGAAGGTTAGGTGTCGCCCAGCCCGCAGCTCTACAGATGTCTGCTGTAGAGGAGCCATGCACCAACAGCCAGGAGGTGGCAATACTCTGAGTGGAGTGAGCTCTAACTCCTAGGAGGCATGGCTTGCCTTGTGTTCAGTTTGCCAAGGCGATGGTATCCACTAGCCAGTGGGCCAACCTCTGCTTGGAGACAGCCTTCCCTTTCTGCTGACCTCCATATCAAACAAAGGGCTGATCTGAGCTTCTGAAGCTCTGTGCTGCACATAAGTGTGAAGGGCATGAACAGGGAACAGTAAAGGGCTGGGTCTGCCTCCTCCAGGGGCAGCACTTGCAAATTCACCATCTGATCCCGGAAAGGGGTAGTGGGAACTTTGGGCACGTACCCAGGTCTCAGGATAACGTGAGAATCAGCCGGCCAGAATACAAGACACATTTCACTGATCGAGAAAGCTTGCAGGTCCCCTACCCTCTTGATGGAGGTGAGAGCTGTCAGGAGCACTACCTTCAGAGACAGGAATTTCAGCCCGACTGACTCTAGCGGCTCAAAGGGAGGTCTCTGCAGTCCCGCCAGGACCACAGAGATCCCAAGAGGGGATGAGGGGTGGCCTAGGAGAATTTAATATCCTGGCGCCTCTTAGGAAACTGATGATCAGGTAATGCTTTCCCACAGACCTGCCATCCACTGGAATGTGGTGCGTTGTGATAGCAGCAACATATACTTTTAAGGTGCAGGGGGGCAGCCTCCGCTTCAACCTCCATTGTAGAAAGGAAAACACAATGCTGATCAGGAAATCCCGGGGGTCTTCTCAATGAGAAGCACACCAATCAGTGAACAGATTCCACTTCAGGGCATAAGCCTGCCTTGTAGAAGGGGCTCTGGCATGAGGGATAGTTGCTATCACTGCCTGTGACAGACCACTTAAGTCCTACGCGTCCCATCTAGGAACCACATGTGGAGATACCAGAGATCCGGATGTGGGTGCCAAAGAAGGTCCTTCCTCAGTAAGATTTACCAGGGAGGGGCTGTCGCGAGGAGCATTAGGTTTGAGAACCAGGTCCAAGTGGGCCAATGATGTGCGACCAACAAGACCTGCTTCTCATCCTTCCTGATCTTGCACAGGGTCTGTGAAATGAGGCTCACTGGGGGAAACGCATACTTGCGTAGACCCCATGCCATCTGTGTGCCAGCACATCCATGCCGAGGGTCCCCTCGGACAGGGAGTTGAAGAGTGGGAAGTGGGAGGACTCACGGGAGGCAAACAGGTCCACCTGAGCATCCCCAAATCGACTCCAAATCAGCTGAACCACCTGGGGATGGAATTTCTATTCTCCCGGGACAGTGAGCTGTCATGAGAGCATGTCGGCTGCACGATTGATCTCCCCCAGAATGTAAATGGCATGCAGTGATTTGAGCCGCATCTGACTCCAGAGGTGAGTGGCGACGGGAGTGTATACCACCCTGATGGTTGATGTACGCAACGGTCGCAGTGTTGTCCGTATGGACGAGCACATGCTTTCCCTGAAGCAACGGTCTAAACGGTCACAGGGCCAGCAGTACTGCTAGCAACTCGAGGCAATTGCTATGCCACTGCAGTTGAGGTCCTGTATTTTAGCTCGAGCCTGCACTCCCCATGCAGTTTCTCCCAGTTGACCCAAATGTGAAGCAGACACCCCTGGCAATGAGCAGACTAGGGGCCAGCCCACGGCGGCTTGGTGGCAGCAGTATCACGCCAGGGCAGTATGTGCTTGAGATGGGAGCGTCAAGTTTGCGAACCTTGTCGACGTCTCTCATCTCAGTCTCACAACGACGTCTTGGTTTCCTGTCTGCCGTGCTGGTGAGTGGTTTGTGATTGTAGCTCCGTGTAGCTTCACTTTTCTGTTGAATCTATATCTTATGTAGCGTCTGGACCAATCAAACACACAATATATATTTAGTTTTTATATTTAACAAATACTCTGTAAACCCAGAACAACCATCCGAGGGGGGGGGGGGGGACCCATGAACTTCCCCGGAATGCGTAACACCCCAGGAAGTCGAACAGGCCTCTTTGTTGCATGGCAACCAACGCTGATATCACTGGGTTTATTGGCCAAAAGTATGTAAAGCAGGGAAAATCCCTGCATGTCCCAAGGAAAGGCAGAGTAGAAATGGACTGTGTTCTAGTTAATTCATAGGAAAACCGTTATTTGAATGAACACACATATTCTTCAGCCCATTGGGTATATTATTGTCATTGTGTATTTTGTCTTTAATATTCTTAGACTATTTTAGTATGCTTATGAGGGAACCCATTCCTGTAATCCTTTCACTATGTGTAATTCTACCTTGTTTAGTATCTATGAATTTGCCTTCTTATGATCGAAACAAGCGTGTATATTATATGTTGGTACATAGGCAATATATATTAGGGCCCTGAGAATCGTTAGTAATTTCGATTTAAGTCCATTTGCAAATTACCATGCTTAGAGAACAAAGGGGTCGTAAACCCTCCAGCAATTGCCACCTCCCGCTAGGAAATTTCCATCTCTCTCATTGGACAAGCCCATCTTGAAAGGCGGGGATCTTCTCCGACCTTAAAGGCCACACTCCAGAGACCCTCCCAGTCGGTGGTTCGGTCAGATGCAGATGAAGATGAGAAAACGCTTCAGGATATCAAAGATTGTGCCAGGCCTTTCGGCCTTGACTTTTCCATTCTTCAAGTTACTCTGACGCAAACTGGTTCTTTCTCATCAACCAACTTCAGCAAGATCTTGGGGCCTTAAGATTGCATCAGGAATCTTTTTCAGACAGACTCGCAAGTATCAAACTTAGTCGTTTTAATTGATGCATTAAGTATCAGTTACACCTTTTTACAAGGTGTGTTTGAACTAAGAATCTGACGTTTTCCCTCAGGTTTTAGATCTGCTGAATATGCAAAGTGTTCCATAAAATTCATTCTTTATGCCTCTTTCTATGCTGAGTTAAACTTTTACCCTTTCCTATACCAACTGTATGTGTGTGTGTGTGTGTGTGTGTGTGTATGTGTATGTTAGACCAGTTTATGTGTGTATGTAGGATGTTAGACCAGTTTATGTGTTTATGTAGTATGTTAGACTAGGTTAAGTGTTTATGTAGTTAATAAAACCTTACTTGTATCACACTTGACGTGTTCATTGTTTGCTCATAACCGGAGTCACTAATCATGCAGATTTACGTTACAAGCTCTTTGTAGAATTGTACAGTAAGAAAGTTATTTCCCTTAACCAGGAAATTAACGTTCTTAGAATTGACAAGACAGTTGACCCTGAGTGGTCAGCTAAATATCTACAGCGGATCTACAATATGAATAGTTAATTATAACTAGTTATGGTTAATTATTCATATTTCCTGTTGTGAGCTAAATTCGCTACACTTACTATCACTCTCTGTTGTTTAAAGTGATAAAATATAACTGAATTCCCACCATATTTCTGATATTATCTATTAAACTAATCTGATTAATTTGATCATTCACTTTTCTTCTAAAACTGCGAGTGCAGCGCGTTAGCATTCTGTTAGCTTGTCATTCGTGCCTACCGTTTCTTTTCTCATTCTGTCGCTCCGTTTTTCACAAGTTCATCAAACAACAGTGGTAAGTCAGAATCATTCATAAATCACGGTGAGTAATGACTTCTTCTCCTGCTATTGTTGTTTGCACCGCTTGCCACATGTATAGTTTTGCTCTCTCTGTCAGCGATGAGGGAATCACATGGGATAAATGCAGGGAAAAAGTTAGGCTGACAGAGAATATTTCAGAATTAGAGACACGCATCCAAACTTTAATTGAGGACAGTAAGAACGTGAGGGCTGTAGATACGGCTTTGGATGCGACTAACTCAGGGAGTCTTGTACATTGTTTGGTTCTGCTTTTTACCAATTTGGGGGGGTGGGGGGGGAGGGGGGGTGGGGGGGGGGGCCTTGCAGGGGGGCAGGTTGGGGGCCCAGGGGGGGGGGGGAAACTGGGTGACTGTGAGGCGGCATAGTCGCGGGTCAAAACATTCAAAACAGCATCTAGCATCTTGGCAAATTTAAAAGTGCTGACTAATGTTAAACGTAAATTCAGTAAGATTGTTATTCACGCCGGTGTTAATGATGCTCGACTTCGCCAGTCGGAGATCACTAAAAATAACATTAAAGAGGTGTGTCAACTTGCAAGTACGATGTCAGACACTGTATGATGCTCTGGTCCCCTCCCTGCTTACCGTGGCGACGAGATACATAGCAGACTGTTGTCACTCAATGGCTGGATGTCTAAGTGGTGCCCGTAGAATAACATAGGTTTTATAGACAATCGGAACAAGTTTTTGGGGCAAACCTGGCCTGTTGAAAAGAGATGGTTTTCATCCCTCCTGTGGTGGTGCCACTCTTCTGTCTAGAAATATGGCACATAGTCTTAGAGTTTGTACTTGACTAACTGGGGCCCAGGTCAGGAAGCAGACAGACTGGCTAAACCGACTGTCTGCTAGACACCTCAAGTCACAGAAATCAGTTCATTCTCAGCACATAGAGACTCTTTCACCTAGATATCACACTAAAGAGACTGTGTCTGTTCCCCGAACTAGAAAATACAAAAAACGTCCAAACCAATTTAAGAGTAACGATTTAATTGATGTTCAACAAATAAAAAAACCGATGTAATATGGATAAACAAATGATAAAGATTTGCTTATTGAATATCAGGTCCCTTTCTACGAAAGCACTTTTTGTAAATTATATGATCACTGATCATAACCTAGATGTGCTCTGTTTGACAGAAACCTTGATAAAACCTGATGATTACATTATTTTAAACGAATCTACCCCCCAAGATTACTGTTATAAACATGAGCCGTATCCTAAAGATAAAGGGGGAGGTGTTGCTACAATTTATAACAATATTTTCAGTATTTCTCAGAGGGCGGGCTTCAAGTATAACTCATTTGAAGTAATGGTGCTTCATATAACATTATCCTGAGAAACAAGTGTTAATGATAAATCCCTTGTGGTGTTTGTACTGGCTACTGTTGTTACGGTGTAAGGGTGTTAATTTATTTTGTTTATTTTTCTTGTTTTTTTTGTCCTGTTGTTTTTTTTTTTGTTCACTTGTAGGTGGCAGGAGAGATGAGGATCACCTGTTTCAATTAGGAAGCGGGAGACATAAGTATTCTGGTTACTGGCATGAGAGGGGGGCATGTGGAGAAGTGACATCATATCCACCTGGTGTTGGATTGCCTCGCTTGACGGGATCTGTCGTTTGCCGTTTTCTCTGACAAATTGCCGTTTAATGTCATGGCATATTATGTGAATCCCCTAGAATTATGTAATACACTTTGGGTGTTATTTTGAGATTTTTCGTGGATGGTTCCTTTGTTTGTTGCGGCCACGAGCCGGCCGTAACAAATGGGGGCTCATCACATGCTTGATAATTAGAAATACCTGTTCGTGTTATCGGCAGCTCAACTGTTTGTAGGTGATTGTTTCGACAGATTGATTTGTAACTTGGATAGTCACTGCCTTTGAAATTGTGTGTGGTAAACAGTTTTTTCTCGTCTTTCATTCACTTCTACCTTGGGAGGAAAGTGAGGTAGGTGAGTTACTAAACTGTACCATATGTTTGAAGTGCGATATAGATTGTTAGAGTATGAAGGGCAGTTGAGATCTAGTTTTGTGGTACATGTACAAAGATTGTTTATAATAGCCTACCTGTTATGTAATGTACGTTTGTTAATCTCTGTTAAAATTGCTTGAGATTATTGTGAGGTTACCCCCTTAAACTGTCACCCCCCATTTTTTAAATAGGCATGAAAGTGCACCATCCAAACTTAAATTGTTATAATTCATGAACACTTTGGAATACAGACATAAAGGTGGTCTCTTTTTTTTATTTTATTTATAATAAATATTTTACATATCAGGTTTTACTCTAAAATTGGTATAAAATTATAGCCTTATGTCTAAATAAGTTATGTTCCAAATTTGAAGTTGATATGAAAAAAATTGAGGTTCCTGTGAGATTTTATTTAGGGCATTATACCACAAACAGCCACCGGGTGCCATCCAAACTCCATTTAATTTTTTTAATTGCATTTTTCGGTCACAAATGTCTAGATTTCTCTGTCAATATTACTTATATCTCAAAATAACCACCAAATATGGAATCCTGAGACTCAGACCTTTCCAATGATATGATTTTGTCAAGATTATAAAGAGTTTTGATTCTAAAAGACCGTAATTCATTTTGTAATATGACACTTGACACTGCCCACTAAGGGGGAGGAGACCGCCAAAAGATTTTAAAGTACCATTTCCATGGTAACGCAATGTCTGATTTCGAAATGGTTTTCACAGGATGAATCTTGGGCTTCTAAGCTTTCAAATTATATATGATATATGATGATTACTAAAAGATTTGATAGAGAAAAAAGACAACAAAAAAGAGCGACAAATGTCCCACAGGTGGGACGGTGACTAATGTTTGTCTTCTCACATTTTGTGACTTTTCCCCTTGTTAGGCTGAAGCAACGCTCGCATTGACTCTTATTATTTTAGGTTGTTGTTTTTGTGCTGACACTGGGCTGAGGGCATTTCCGCTGATATCGCCCTTCTTTGGTTTGTCTGAGGAGGGGTCGGCACTGTCTGTATTCGAGTGCTTAAAGTCACTTAGCTCTTGGTTGAGTCACGAAGCCTAGGGTTGAGGTAGTGCGGTGTGTAGGTAGCGGGGAACATCAATAAATGTGAGAAAAATATTTTCTAGAGGGTGGTAATTGTACTTGTTAAAGATGATTACAGTAGATTAATCCCTTGGAAGTCCCACCGAGGGAGGCTTTAATAAGATTTCTAAAAAACAGTTGTTAGAGGTAGCAGAACATTTTGAAATCAATCTTACCACTAAAGACAAAAGTTTAAAGGAAGGAGTGGGGCTTGTTGTTAAAGTTGCTCTTATTGAGTTAGGTGTTCTTATATGTGAATCAGAGAGCCCTTTAGATGTTATTGGAGTTCAGGATCAAGGAGAAAGGAATGTTCCTGTTTATACTACGGTACCTCTTACATTTGAACAACATAAACAATTGTGCTTTTAGAATTGGAGAAGAGTAGAATATCTCAGGAGGTTGAATTGCGTAAGTTGGATATTGAAGCTCAGAGGTTTGCTCTGATTAGAGAAGGTAAATTGGGCTACCACAATGAGAGTTTGCAATCTCCAATAGACAATCCAGTTCCTAGAGTTTTTGATGTAGCGCATGCTCTTCACCACATGCCAAAATTTGATGAGAATGATTTGGATACGTTCTTTACCTTGTTTGAGCGGTTGTTAGACCTTATGGGGTGGGAAGATTCTGTGCAAACATTTCTTTTACAGTGTGTGTTATGTGGTAAAGCTCAAAAAGCCTACTCCACTCTCAGTGTAAAAGACAGTCAGTATCAGTTATAGTAAAGTTAAAGAGGTAGTGTTGAAGGCCTATGAATTGGTTCCGGAGGCTTACAGGCAGCTGTTTCGGTCTTTACGAAAAGGTGTGCACAAGTCTTTTACTGAGTTTGCAAGAGAGTTGAGGATTTAGTTTGATCGTTGGTGCTCTGTTTCACGAGCCGTTGATTTTTGTTCTCTATAGGAGTTGTTGCTGCTGGAACATTTAAAAAATACTTTATCTGAAGAACTGGCTGTTTTTATAACTGAGCGAGACGTTCAGCGTGCAGAAGCCACTGCTGTCCTTGCAGATTAATGTTTTGTTCCACAGGGAGGTTAAAAAGAGTACATGGTGTCATTCTAACAGCTCAGTGGAGTGTTGCTGTAGAGACTTGTTTTTGTTTGCCTGGGAAAGTGAAAACTGAGAGGAAATCAAGAGGTTCATTTGACAACAGTGATCAGTGTGCTTATTGTTTTAATAAAGGACACTGGAAAAAATATAGTCCAGTGCTCAAAGCAAAATTGAACCGTTCTAAGTTAGAACCAAAATCTGCTCTTGCTGCTGCTTCAGTGGTTGAGGTAGGTTTTAACACGGCAGGAAATTCAGGGTTAGGTGTTGAAGAAAAATCCAGTTAAAATTCTCAGAGACACTGGTACTTCAGAGACCTTTATTTTAAAATCTGTTTTGCCCTTTTCAGAGAGTTCCAGTACAGGAAATAAGGTATTGATAAAATCAATCGGATTACAAGTTCTATCTGTTCCTTTGCACACTATTGAACTTGAATCAGATTTGGTCACTGGTCAGGTTGTGGTAGGTGTGCAACCTTCCCTGCCGGTGGAGGGCATTGCTGTTATTTTGGGTAACAATTTGGTGGAAGGGCGTGTTTGGAGGGTTGTGCCATCCCCTCCTATTGTAACAGATTCTCCTTCTACACCCGAACTGGTTGATGTTGATAAACAGTTTCCTGAGGTGTTTGTGACTTGTGCTGTTACTCGTGCTATGAGCAAAAGTGTGTCTGAGGTACAGAATAGGGAGTCTCACGTTATTATTAAAATTATTCCAGGTCTTTATTTTTTCCCTTTTATTTCTCACCAGAAGTGGGTGGTGGCACAAAGGGAGGATGCTACCCTTAAGGAAATGTTTTCTGCCATTTTGTCCCCTGAAGAGGTAGAAGGTGCAGTGAGTGGCTGTTTTGTTGAGGGGCTTAATGGCTATCTGGCAGAGAAGTCTGGCTATCTGGCAGAGGTTGTGCCATTGTCCCTTCTGGATACTGTGCTACGTACAGCACATGGGGACCTTGCAGGGCATTTTGGGGTCAACAAGACCTACAATCATCTGTTGCGTTATTTTTATTGGCCCCGAATAAAAAAAGACGTTAGGAACTTTATCAAGACCTGCTCAACCTGCCAGATCACAGGAAAGCCGAACCAGTGTTTAAAACCAGCACCACTATATCCTTTACCAGCGATTGGTTCACAATTCCAGCATCTGATAATCGATTGTGTGGGTCCATTACCCCCTTCTAAGTCAGGAAGTGTGTATCTTCTTACTGTAATGTGTCAAAATACTAGGTATCCTGCTACCTATACTCTCCGTTCAAATACTACTCGTTCTATTGTTAAAGCTTTGACATAGTTTATTTCTGTTTTTGGGATTCCTAGGGTTATTCAAAGCGACCAGGGATCAAATTTTACGCATAATATGTTTCAGGAAGTCTTGCAGCAGCTTGGTGTGAAGCAAAACCTACTACTGCCTATCACCCACAAAGTTAGGGTGCTTTGGAGTGCTTCCACCAAACTTTGAAGTATCTGCCACATGCTTATTGTCTGCAGTTAAAGTGTGACTGGGAGGAATGGCTGCCCTGGTTATTGTTGGCGGCTCGGGAGGTGGTTCAGGATAGTCTAGGGTTTAGTCCCAATTAATTGGTCTTTGGTCATAAAGTGCGTGGACCACTGGCTGTTCTTCAGGGGGGGCCCGATCCACCTCAAAGTTTGTTACATTATGTAGATGGTTTTTGACATTGGTTATGCTTAGCTGGTCAAATGGCTAAGGTAAGCATAAGATAATTTGTTGAGTAAACAGACGGAAATGAAGCGGTTGTTTGATCGAAAAACAGAGTCCCGTGTGTTCAGGTGATCAGGTGCTGGCCCTGTTGCCTCTTCCTGCTTCTCCATTCTGTGCAAAGTTTTCTGGTCCATATATGGTTATTCGTCAAGTTTCTGATCAGAATTACCTGATTTCCACTCCTGTGGAATGAAAGCGACGTTCACAGTTGTGCCATGTAAACTTGATAAAACCTTTTTACTCTTGTTGTAGTGCTTTGGAGAAGGTTCCAGTAGCAGTAGCTGTGGCTTCTCCTGTGATGGAAGTTGCAGAGGATGTTAAAGAACCTAGGGATGGTATGTTGTGGGCCCAACCAAATAACTCTGAAGTTTTAAATAAATTGGAGGATTTTGTGCAACATCTGCCTTTTCCTCAGAGAGCTGAGTTGCTAGCTTTGATTTCAGATTTTCCTATGTTGTTCTCAGATTCTCCTTCACGCACTCATTTGATAGAGCACGATATAGATGTTGGTAATGCAACACAAATACGTCAGCATTTTTATCGTGTTTCTTTGGATAAGCAACAATATCTTGAGTCGGAAATTAAATATATGATCGGAAATAACATCGCTAAACCGTCTTTCTCAAGTTGGGCATCACCTTGTTTATTAGTGAGGAAGCCGGATGGGACGTATCGCTTTTGTACTGACTATCGGAAGCCAGACTCTTTCCCTTTTCCCCGAATGGAAGATTGTGTAGATTCGGTTGGCTCTGCTTTATATGTCAGTAAATTTGATCTACTAAAAGGATATTGGCAAGTGCCGTTAACAGTTCGTGCACAAGAGTTTGGTTATTTTATTACCCCTTCTGGGCTATATTCTTACTCCGTTATGAGTTTTGGCCTTTGAAATGCATCCGTTACTTTTTAGCGCTTGATGAACCGTGTAACTTCTGGGTAAGATGGATGAGCTGTCTATTTAGATGATGTGGTTGTATATAGTGAAACTTGGGAGCAACATCTTTTGCGTATTAGAGCACTTTTTGAGCACTTGGCGTAGGCTAGGCTCACGGTCAACTTGGCGAAGTGTGAGTTCGCCAAGGTGACTGTGACCTATCTGGGGAAGGTAGTTGGGCAGGGTAAGGTATGTCCAGTGCGGGCAAAGGTCTTGGCAATCGATACGTTTCCTCCACCCAACACTAAACAAGATCTTATGCGGTTCCTCTTCAGGAACTCGAGCTGCTAGGGGACGCTAGGGGAACACCTAGGGGAACTCGACGCTAGGGGAACACCTTCTGCAACCCACGCTCTGAATCACAAGTGAAATCAGTCCAATAGCTGAACGGGACGTCACGGCGGATGACGTCATGACCAGGAAGCTATAAAAGCATGTGCGGCGGAGCCAGCGTCAGCTTTCTGTCATTCAGGGAAGCGCTCTGTGTGTGTCAGTCATATTTATTGTTGTCTGTCAATTGTGAAAGTCTATAAGCTCCAGCTATGTCTAAGCTCATGCAAAGACAAAGCATTTCAAGGGCGAGAGCAAGCCACGTTGTAGGTTGTGTTCCTCCCTGCCCAAAGATAATGTTATATAACAAGTGGGGACACACACAGCCTGTGCGTGGTTTGCTTGGGAGCGAAGCACAGTTGTTACTGCCTTGCTTCGCTCTCAGAGGGCTCTCTTTGAGGAGGGAGCCTTCACTAGCGTTCCTCGCGGTGCCGGCCCCGCTTTTGCCGAGGCGGAGCGGCGGCTGTGCTCGTGGGTTTCGCATGTGGATCTGCTAATCAACAGATCCGGCGCCCGCTCTCGGGGGTTTCGGAAGCCCGCGCTGCGGTCCTTCCCACCGGGGAGAGGGCGTGACGCTCCGCCTGTCTTTCTCCGAGGAGATTAATACGGAGGGCGTCAAAGAGCTCGCCATTTGCACAAACATCAGTTACACAAGCAAATTATGCCTGATATTGTAATGAGCAGCATTAATAAGGAGAGGAGCTTGCTCATTCGGGCGGATTGTTTTTTTTTTCCCCCTTTACCGCTCCGCTCTCGCCTGTGATCTTGCGATTGCGGTCCCGCTGCTGCTGAGGCACGGCGGCGACTGAGAATGCGGAGATCGCTCATGATCTAGCAGACAGGTTGGAGATGGCTCTTCCTATCTCCCCCCGTGTTCGCTAGATTTAGAGCTCGTTTGTTTGTCAAGGAGATTGATGTTGTTCGTGTGACTGAATGGCTCGCGCACAGCGTATATATTACATAATTTCGGTTTTTGATGTGAATCTTACTACACTAGACCGTATTTACTCGTCTGGTTGTTTGATTGCATTTGATTCTGATGAATAAAATGAAGTATTTGTCTGACTGAGAAGTTCGATATACAGGGGCTCTTGGGTTATAAATTTCTCGAGTGAGAGCACGTGTTAACCTCTCTTCCTTTGAGGAGGTTGAGGCAGTTAGCAGGGGCTGCTGGGCGGAGCAGTCCCAACCCACCGTGTTCCAGCCCCTCATTCTGGGGGCCTCACTTCTCGTACTCCGCAGAGTCTAGAGTCAGAGTGGCGCTCCCAGGCCGAAGGCTTCTAGCAGAAGGCGGGTCTGCGGACCGTAATTCTCGCTGGATAGTCTTCGTTGTAAATGTCCTGATGCCTAAGGCCTAAGACTTTTTGAGGGCCAGCTCCCTCTGGGGAAGAGCTGTGTACACGCATACACGGCTAGAACTCTCCAGTTACCCGCCGGGAAACATAGCGGTTCCTAAGAGGGCTCGCTACGTCTACGGAGTATTAGAATTGTCCTGCCCGAGCAGGCTGTGGTTTAGTCTTCCTAGCAGATGACGTGGGTCTGAGGGCTGTCGTTTTCAATATGAGACTTCAGCTATGAGAGTCCTGATTCTGTGGCTCAGGACCTCGGAGGGCAGGCCCCTCTGTGGAAGAGTGGTGTACACCTCATTATATGGTGGCCGTCTCTCCTCAGTGCTCTCAGGAGGTCGGTCTGCCAACCCTGTCTGTGTTCCAGGGCGCAGCGGTCTCCGGCAAGCTTTTCTCAGTTACCGCCCGGAAACGTAGCGTTACTAAGAGGCTCGCTACCTCTACGGCGTTATCTAGAGCAGCTAGTACGGCCGTCCCCTGCCAGTCCGCTGCTTCAGGGCACTGAGATAGCTGCTCTAGGCGCACCAGAGGCCAGTCTCACGAGACTGGTTCCCTGGTCACCTGGCGTTGTGGGGGCCCCTGCCAAGTGTGTTTCATTGGGTCCTGCCCCGAGCAGGCTGAGGTTTAGTCTTCCTAGCAGACGACGTGGGTCTGAGGGCCGTCGTTTTCAATATGAGACTTCAGCTATGAGAGTCCTGATTCTGTGGCTCAGGACCTCGGAGGGCAGGCCCCTCTGGGGACGAGAGGTTCACACCGCATTACACGGTGCCCGTCTCTCCTCAATGCCCTCCGTGAGATCGTTCTGCCAACCCTGCCGGTGTTTCAGGGTGCAGCGGTCTCCGGCGAGCGTTTCTCTCAGTTACCGCCCGGCAACATAGCCATACTAAGAGGCTCGCGGCCCTCTGCTGCCGTCTGCTGGTCACACAAGAGAATCAGTCTCGAGAGACTGATTCCCTTTCTAGATTATTTAGCATCGTGGAAGCTACTGCCAAATGTATCTCAATGAGTCCTGCGTACTTTAGAAAGAGGCTACGGAATCCAGTTCGGTGCTCGTCCGCCTCGATTCAACGGGGTCGAGGCGGTGGTTCCCACGGCGTGTCTATTGGTCCCGAGCATGGGAGGCTCTGGTATTAGAACAAGAAGTAGTTACTCCTCTTAAGGAAGGAGGCCATCTAGGTGGTCCCTCCGCACGAGACAGACTCCGGGTTCTAAAGCCGGTACTGGGGGGGAGGGGGCTTTCATTTTGGTTCCCGAGAAGGATGGGGTGTTTCGTGTGTGCGCTTTGTGGTCATGGTTAAGATCTGCGCCTATTGAACCGCGTGGCAGGTGGGGGGGGGCGACTTGAGAGTGCCAATGCCACACTCAAACTGCGGGGTCGGCGGCCGAAGAGCAGGTCCGCTGGGTTGGGGCACGAAATCGATCTAGACAAAGTCGATCTCCATCCTGGTGCCTCACACACGAAGGTCCTGAGTTCGTTTTGGGGGCAAAAAGCCAACCCAAGACTGGTCGTTCCTGCCTTAGCCTTGCACTCTCACCCCACCACTTTCCCGCTTTATAGATTACCAGTCCGAGCGGATAGGCGTTTCAACACGCAGGTCGCGCAGCTCCACGAAAGAGCCTGGTAACTAACCAAGAAAAGTGGTGCTGTCAGCACAGTAAGAGCAACCACAGTATCTGGCATGAAGTTGGTGAATGTGGACCACGATGCAGGAAAAGAAAAAGGGGTAGGAGAAAGAAGAAAAAAAAAAAAAAAAAAAGGAAAAAAAAAAAAAAAAGAAAAACAGGGGAAAAAAAGGGAGAAAAAGGGCAGGAAACAAAAAGAAGAAAAACAAAAAGAAACGAACAGATGTCCATGCTCGGAGTCGAGTTGGATCCTCACCTATTCACGCGAGAAGAAGGCCGGTGCACTCACTGTCCAAGCAGTTTTCCAGACTGCCTTGGGCTGATGACAGGCTTCGCCCACATGATACTCTTTGCCGGCTGTGACTTAGACCCCCTACGTGGTGGCACAAGAAAAAGGGGTCTCCCCGCGGGGAAACCCCTTGCATTAGTCAATTCACGCGAGGGCTATGTGCCTTGACATGTGAAGAAATACCTTTGTTCTTGTCTCAGGCCCAGTCTTGGAGCCCCTTGTCGCCGCGTATCTACGATGAGCACCCTCACCGTTTGAGGTGCGGGTAGATGCCACCCTGCCCGGCGGTCCCTGTGGGGGAAAAAAAGGGGTGGTTCGCCAGCTTAGAGACATGGCATTCAAATTGTCATGACAGAAAAAATAAGCGATTGCCAATAAAATAGATAAAATTCGAGTGTCTCCAAAACCTAAAGGTCACCACCTGTTACAGTGGGGGGTGTGTGCGCAACCGGTACAACACCGGGGGAGGGGACGGTGGTCTACTTACTCATCAAAACCACCGGGAGTTGCTCTGGCTAACGGAACGCGGATGGGGGTCCCCGTAGAAGGTGTACAAGAGTCGCTGGCGGACAAAACGACCGATACCTTTAGTGGAATGATCCCAGGGCCAACTCCTTTGCTGAAGCAGTCACATTCCTGGGGGCAGCTCAAATAGTAGGGGAGCATACAGCAGAGTTGCTGAGGAACCCGTTGGAATTGATGCGACCCCGCGGGGTTGGTGAAGCAGATATGTGAGGATTGGTTGGACCAGGCGCAGTGTGAACCTGTTGCGACTCATATGCTAAGTCGACAGGCATGGCACAGAAAGAATAGCTGTCGCCTTCTGGTTCTCGTTCTGACTCATCAGCCCACTTGGCTATGGCGATCCAACTTGGTAGCAAAAGAACGTGAAAAACGTGGGCGAGTTCATCGTGTTATGGCTTTTCCCCCGATTGTTCTGCTCCCGGGAGTCTGGAGAGAGTGCGCTGTGGGGGAGGGGCCGGGCCCCTCTTGTTTGTTAGTATCCCGTTTTCCGGCACCAGGACCAAAAGGTTGGGTCCTCAGGATGATTTCGTCAGACTCCTCAGGGATTTTCGCTCTATGGTGAGAGTCTCCCTCAGGAAGATCTTCCCACGAGCGAGGTGCACGCCCCCTCCGACGATCTTTGTAGTGTGGCCGGTCTGATGAGCACACTCATAACTTCCGTTCGCTCTCAAACCGAGGTTGTTTGCGACTATCCTCCATCCAGAGCTCCTCGTATGGAGAAACTTCTTTCTGCGGAGGACCTGCCAGCACGCCCCAGCTAACTGCCCGTTTGGGAACGTTCTGGATTTCCTGCGGCCTGTTTATCCTGGTAGGGTTGACCCACATCCACCGCTATAGGGCTTTCGTTGCGGCCATTGCGGGCCTACCATGCCCCTCTCAGTGGCAATTCATTGGGAAGACACCCTCTTCTTACACGTGTCCTCCGCGGTGCGCTGAGGCCGAGACCTCCGGCCAGAGAAGCTTATGCTGAGTGGTGGATCAGGATGCTATTCCATAGCCCCGAATCCTCTAATCTCCCCTCTCCTTTGGGGGTCAAGAATCACTCCTCCAGAAGTTGGCCTTCGGAACGGCGGGCCCCGCCTACTTTAGCCACAAATGGCCGGTCCTCTATTTGTTCTCTCGTCCCTAGCTGTGCAGTTCTTCTTCCACACTAGGCGAGATTTGGAAGTCGGCGGTGTGGGCTTCTCGTTCCCCTAGCGTTCTCGCGGCAGCTCGATGTTCCTGAGAGTAACGCTCAGTTACGTATGTAACCCTGGTTCCTCGAGGGAACGAGACGCTGCGTCTCGGTGCCATACTTCCGTCGTGGAGCTTCATTCCTAAAAGCTGACGCTGGCTCCGCCGCACGTGTTTTTATAGCTTCCTGGTCATGACGTCATCCACCGTGACGTCCCGTTCAGCTATTGGACTGATTTCACATGTGATTCAGAGCATGGGTCGCAGAAGGCGTTCCCCTAGCGTTCTCGATGCAGTGTCTCGTTCCCTCGAGGAACCAGGGCTACATACGTAACCTGAGACGTTTTTGGGTATGGTGGGCTATTACAGGAATTTTTGCCCACATTTTTCTTCAGTGGTAGCCCCTCTGACTGATTTGCTGAAGAAGAATGTGAAATTTGAGTTGTCCTTGCTGTGTAAACAAGCTTTTGAAAATGTGTGGTTGCTACTTAGCACGGCTGTGTTGGCTGCCCCACGCATTGGACATTCTTTTCAAATCCAGGTAGACGCCAGTCATGTTGGAGCTGTTACAAACGGTACTGTTACAAATGGATGTACATGGTATTGAAAGACCAGTTTGTTATTTTTCCAGGAAATTCAAGACTCACCAGTTGCATTATTCCACCATTGAAAATGAGGCCTTGGCTTTGATTTGGGCTGTGCAGTTTTTTTTTATTTATTAAACAAGTGGAACCTTTCCAATTGTGGTTTTTTTCTACCACAATCCACTTAACTTTTTGCACTCTTTGCAGAGCCTAAACCAGCGTCTTATTCGATGGTCTCTTTTTTTACAACCCTTTCCTTTGGAGATTCGACACCTCAAGGGTGTAGAGAACGTGCTGGCTGATGCTTTATCTTGTGCCCCGTGTGAGAGTGTTCGTGATTGATTTAGTTGATGTATTTGTGTTCTGTTCTCCCTTATTGTAACCGTGGCTCTGCCTAGGTATATCCAGAGTTTCTGCTATTGAAGTTGCGGGGGGGGTCAGATTGAGAAGACACAGTACTGGAGGTCCTTTGCAAGAGGGGAGGTGTTATGGTGTAAGGGTGTTCATTTATTTGTTTATTTTTCTTTTCTTGTTCTCTTGTAGGTGGCAGGAGAGATGAGGATCACCTGTTTCAATTAGGAAGCGGGAGATATAAGTATTCTGGCTACTGGCATGAGAGTGGGGCATGTGGAGAAGTGACATCATCTCCACCTGGTATTGGATTGCCTCGCTTGATGGGATCTGTCGTTTGCCGTTTTCTCTGACTTTTCAAATTGCCGTTTAATGGCATGGTATATTATGTGAATCCCCTAGAATTATGTAATAAACATTGGGTGTTATTTTGAGATTTTTGTTGGATGGTTCCTTTGTTTGTTGTGGCCACGAGCCGGCCGTGACACTGTATACAGGCCACCAGGGCACCATACAGACTTTATTATAGAATTGCTGGTTTTATATCGGAGTTAGTGCTGGTTGCAGCTAAAGATTTAACTGTTGGTGATTTTAATATCCATGTTGATAATGAAAAATATGCATTGGGATCAGCATTCATAGACATTCTGAACTCTATTGGGGTTAGACAACACATGTCAGGACCACATCTTTGGTGTCACAATCTACCTAGATGTATAAAATACATGGATTGATGATTGAACTGTAGGTACCACTCAATAGTCGTCAATCAAGTATTATCGGATAGTCCTTGTATCAAGAAACTCGCATATCTGGCAAAACTGTAAATTCTACTCCTTGTTACAAGTATGGTAGAACCATCACTTCTACCACAAAGACTGCTTTGTAAGTAATCTTCCAGATTTATCTAAATTCCTCCGCATATCCAATACCTCAGAAAAACTTGATGATGTAACATAAAATATGGACTCTCTCTTTTCTAGCCGGTTTTGTTTTTGTTAAGTACGGTATGGCTCCTTTAGCTTAAGGATATTAATGAAAACGTCTGACACCCACGGATAATGAGCGACCCGGTCTCAACCCTAGGCAAGGATAGCAGCCCGGAAAATGGTGCACTGCTGGAGGAAAACAAAACTTGAGGTATTTCGTATTGCTTGGTGGGAAAATTACCCTATCCTACAGAAAAGCATTAAAAAAAACTGCTAGATCTGATTACTTTATGTCTCTTTTAGAAGAAAACAAACATAACCCCAGGTATTTATTCAATACATTGGCTAAATTAACGAAAAATAAAGCATCAACATGTCCCAACAGCACAGCAGTAATGACTTTATAAACTTCTTTACTTCCAAGGTCGATACTGATCGATATAAACTTATAACAATGTAGCCATCAGCTACAGTATCGCATCAGATAGTGTGTTATAGATCCCCTGAGGAACAATTCCACTCATTCTCTACTATAGGAGATGAAGAATTGTATAAACTTGTTAAATTATCTAAACCAACAACATGTATGTTAGTCCCTATTCCATCTAAGCTACTAAAAGTGGTGCTTCCAGAAGTCATGGATCCTCTTCTGACTATTATTAATTCAACATTGTCATTAGCATGTGTCCCCAAAACCTTCAAACTGGTTGTTATTAAGCCTCTCATCAAAAAAACACAACTTAACCCCGTCAAACCCTACGTCACATTATTTAATTACAGACAGATCTCGAGTCTCCCTTTTCTGTCCAAGATACTAGAGAATGTAGTATCCTCACAATTGTATTCCTTCTTTTAGAAAAAAAAAGGTATCTGTGAGGATTTCCAGTCAGGATTTAGACTGTATCATAGTACTGAGACTGCTCTCATTAGAGTTACAAATGACCTGTTCTTATCATCTGATTGTGGTTGTATCTGTCTATTAGTGCTATTGGATCTTAGCGCTGTGTTCGACACTATTGACCACGACATTCTTTTGAATAGACTAGAAAACTTTGTTGGCATTAGTGGAAGTGCATTAGCATGGTTTAAATCGTACTTATCTGACCGCCATCAATTCGTAGCAGTGAATGAAGAGGTATCATATTGATCACAATTGCAATATGGAGTACCTCAAGGCTCAGTACTAGGGCCGTTACTCTTCACGCTTTACATGTTACCCTTGGGAGATATCATCAGAAGATGATATGTTATGCTGATGATACTCAGCTCTATATCTCTTCGCGGCCCGGCGAAACATACCAATTTGAAAAACGAACGGAATGCATAGTCGATATGAAAAACTGGATGACGAGTAATTTCTTACTGCTAAATTCTGAAAAAACAGTGTTAATTATAGGACCTAAAAACTCTGCATGTAATAACCTAGAACAGTCTCAAACACTTGATGGCTGCTCTGTCAATTCTTCGTCATCAGTTAGGAACCTAGGTGTGCTATTTGTTAGCAATCTTTCGTTTTTGAAAGCCACGTTTCTAGCATTTGTAAAACTGCATTTTTCCCTCTCAAAAATATATCTAAGTATGACCTAGCTGCTCGTGTCAAATGCTGTCAATGTATTTATGCGTTCATGACCCGCGAAGCTTATATTATTTATGCTTTATTGGGTGGTTGCTCTGTCACGCTTTAGTAAAAAACTGACAGCGTGGTCGCCAAAAAAAAAATGCCGCACTAGATTTCTTACTAGAACCAGGTATTATCCCATATTGCTCTGGTTCTGTCAACACTGCATGCTCCCTTTAAACATTGTATAGATGTTTAAAATCTGCTTAATAATAATAATGCATTTTATTTATAAAGCACTTTACATTTTAAAGAAAATCTCAAAGTGCTACAAAAGAGCCATACTAATATAAAAATATAATTAAAACCAGCTGCCAACTGAGATAAACACAAAAGTTTAAACAAACTTTTTCAAATGTAGATACAAATGTACATACAAGATTTAAAATAAAACATTCAAATCTCCCAGTCATTTAATTTTACAAAATTGATGTAACTTACAATCCAATGTTGTTAAAAATTTAGATAAAACCAGATCAAAAAAATGGGTGGCATTTTACCTATAGCGCCAAGGATGTGTGGAAAACACCCATTTACCCACTATATAATGCATGCATTTTATTGCCGCTTTATGGCGATTTATGGAAGGTAAGTATTAGAAACACTAAATGCCATGAGTGATGGAGAGTCTGATGGTAGTTATGTGTCCTGGGTCGGCTCAGCATCTGACTGCTCATCTGACAGTGATCCAGATATCGTATTTACGTGTTTTAGCCTCACGTTACTCTAATTGGTCAAACTTTGGTTTAATTATTTATTTTTTGTCTTGCCATATCGTTTATTGTTCACTAATGTGTTGCTATTCTAGTCTGGCCATTTCCTGAAGAAAAAAAAAATCCGATCTATATGTGTTACGGAAGGAAACTCACACAGAGGATTAGAAAACACAAACAAAGTTGTGGGTTTTAGGGGTTTTTCAGCAGGTGAATATATGTAATGGAGCGCCAGTGGCTTCCACTTCAGAAATCAACGAGACATGGACCCGGAAACGTAGTGAAATGAAGGTGTATGGCGAGCGGTTTAAAATGACAAGGGGTGGCGGTGTATGATAGAAAAATACTACAGATATGTGTACCGGATTAGTTGGTGATCGGGTAATGTCAAGGGTAAGGTAACAGAGTAAGTAGGTTTTGACGGGTGATGGTGGGTGAAAATGGCTGAGTCCTGGGCCGCGTCTGTGACAGTACTCCCCCCCTCTCCGAAGGCGCGTCCGCGACCGTCACAATTCCACCGGGGAGGGGGGGGGTGGCGCCCTGGAGGCTGGTAACAGGATGGAGACATCTGGAGGCCTCCAGGGCATATCAGGGAGTTTTCTGGAGGCCCTAGTGCCGGATCAGTGGACTCGGGAGGCCCTTGCGGTGGAGCCTCCTGGCCTTAGCTGGCTCGAGTGGAGGACGGTGCATAGAACCCAGGGGCAGCGTCATTCCGTTTATCGCCGCTTGACACCTGGAGAAGGTAATTCTAAAGGGTGGAGTGAGCTGGTCGTAAAAACACAATAAGCGGCCAGGGAACAGGGTGAGAAGTGTAAAGGCGGTGCGGGCTACGATGTGGGAACTTGTGCTGGAGCCCTTCCGGGGACTAAACTGTGGATAGTGGGGAGCCCTCCGTGCGTGCTTAGCTTAAGTGATCATGCAGCCGCAACATCAACATGGGGGCTGAGTATTCTTTCTTCAGGGTGGATGGGCGTGTGTAAAGACAGAACACACACACTACAGGGGGGACAGTGTGCAGGCGCGTGTGGTAAAGCGTCGCTGTACATAAAGCGAGAGGGAAAAATAAAATCTGGAGTGCGTGCGTCGTGGGCTGGAGCCCAGTTCCTGGGCAGGACCTGGGAGGATCGGAGACCAAAAAAAAAAGGCACGGGGTCCGGTGGAGGGGTGTACAATAGTGCATCTAGATAGATCGTGGGGGAAGTGTCCACCATCCGGTGGGTGCGCTAGTGTCGTGAGAGCGGGATCGTGACCCTCCGGGGCTCTGCTCTCGGATCGGGACCCTTCCTGGCTTGGCTGGGATTGCGGAGAGCCCCTGATCCGTGGGCTTGGCTTTGTGATCGGGGAGCCGCTTCTGTGCTTACCACCTTCCGTGTTACTGACGTTGACTTCGAGGAACTATGTCAAGCTGACTCTTGGGGTGATAGAGGCTCCTTTACGGATTTGTGCCATACGGCTACGAAGGAAACGCACGGAGAGGGAACATGACTCAGCCGCAGTAAGCAGCGAGAACGGCGACCGGATTGCTGCGCAGAAATCACACCGCCATGAGAAGTCCCAGGGTTTTGAGTGGGTACAGTGATAGAGTTTCCAAGGGGACAGAGGGAATGTGGAGGTTGAATGGGGCCGGCCAGCAGTGTATACACAAACATGATGGGTGGTGTGAGTTCGGTGAGGCGGTCGATCCAGAAGTCTTAGTGCACGCCATGGAGCGTGAGCTTGCAAAACTCCCCGGTGGACTCGTAAAGTGGAGACCCGGAAGCGAGGACTGAGAAACAGCGCAGCCGATTGTCAAGGCCATGGTGGAAATCATCCCTGCCGAATCTGGTGGGTCCGATCTTCTGTCGGAGGAGACTCACACAGAGGATTAGAAAACACAATGGTTGTTTATTTTCAGCAGGTGAAGTAGATGTAATGGATAGGGGAGTATAAATCCAATATTAAAGTCTTGAGAGTAGATGACGAGTGTAACACCGTTACTGGACTTCCAGGAGATCGTGGAAGAGTGACAGAGGACAGCACACACAGGCGACCACTCCGTTAATGCTGGATCGATGGGGATCAATGGAGGCGATGAGATACATGACAGACTAGCGGAGAGTATACACATGGAGAACACACGTGAGAAACCGACAGAAGGTAAGTTTCAACGAGTAAAGGCATCTTTGGCTGAATCTCACGGCTGTCGATAGAGCGAACTGGGGTCCACTTTGAATCAAGAGATCGTACGACTGGAGTGAGTGATGTTTGTCTTTTGTGTTTGTTCTATGGTCGTGTGCTACGATGGACACATACAGAATAGTAGTCCAGGTATCGGGGGTTGTATGCAGGTTTGTTCGAGAGAGGTTGCAGTGGTGTGTGGTTCAGTACTGTGAGTTGGTGGTTAGGTGAAGACTGAAGTCTTGCGATATATACACAATATAGTAAACTAGTCACAGCGCGGTGTTGTGTGAGAATTACCCTGGTGGTGAAAAAAGTTATCATACTTTTAATGTTCTCTATAGTTCAATCTCATTAATGAGTAACAGCTCACAAAATATAATGACATATTATTACGTTGAAGGCGTGGTGTGCTTGTGTGTATGTACGTCATCGTGCATCATCGCTTAATAGGCAGTTATGGTGAAGGTTATCTTATGAACATTCTGTTTCCTATACTATTGTATAAGATATTAAAAATATCAAATGGGTTTCTTAGTGTATTGATTAATGACATTGTATTATAATATTACACCACCCAAATATTTAGGCTGCTACCTTCTAATTTCTGTTGTCTGTGCAGGCTTTTTTTTTAGCTTAGGCTACTGAGCGTTATGGATTTAGTGTAGCCTGCAATTAAAAAGTCTTGAACATAAAACAACAGGATAAAAATATAGTTGATGACGTTCATCTAGTGAAGACAGTGGCATAATACAGAGAAATCATATGTCAAGCCCAGTGGTGTTTTTATGTTGTGGGTAAAATTTACCCGCTGGCACTTTTAGGTATAGAGCGACCTCTGGCGGTTCTAGTATTAAACGACTTTTTAAAACGGTAAATTTTTAGACTCCTTTTAAAACCATCAGTTGTCTGTGGAGCCCTCAGATGTTCAGGGAGGGAATTCCACAGGTGAGGGGCGGCAGCGCAAAAAGCTTGATCCCCAATGGTGCGAGTCTTAGTCCTAGGGACGAGAAGACGATAAGTGTTTGTGGAATGGAGGGAACGTGCTGAAATCTGTGAGATGAGTAGTTCTTTATGGTAAATCAGAGCATTGCCATGGATGCACTGATGTGTGAGGAGGGAGACTTTGTATTCAATGCGGGCGGACATGGGAAGCCAGTGTAATGATTGAAGAATTGGTGTGATGTGTTTGTATTTACGGACTCTCTTCAGGATCCTAGCGGCAGTATTTTGTATGTGCTGGAGTTTCAGGATGCTCTTGCTCGGGATCCCGATGAGAAGAGAGTTGCAGTAGTCCAGTCTGGAGGAGAAAAAGGCATGGATGAGTTTCTCAGTATCATGTAAGGTGAGTGTAGGACGAAGTCTGGCTATATTCCCGAGGTGATGTTATGCAAAGATGTTTAATGTGAGCCTCAAATGTTAAATGAGAGTCAAACCTAATGCTGAGATTGGTGATTAATGGTGATAAGGGAATGTCCTGGCCAGAAAATGTAATGCAAGTTATGGCAGATGTTCTGATCTGATTAGGGGAACCAATGAGGATGGCTTCTGTTTTTGAGCTGTTCAGCTGGAGAAAGTTATGATTCATCCACGCCCTTATCTCCACCAGACAAGCAGTGAGTGTAGATAAAGTTGTTGATGATGATGATGAGTATCTCTGTTCATATAATAAGTTGTGTATGCGATCAGCGTACCATGAAGTAAATTCCCACAACGACTGATGACTGAAAGGGGGAGCATGTAGAAAATGAATAAAATAGGTCAGAGAACTGATCCCTGTATAATAACCCTCGCATATGACGGCAACAGGCATGTGAACTGACCTTGGATCATTGACCCATGAGCTCACAAACTCAGAACTGTCCGTTAGGTATGACTCAACCCAGCACAGGACGATGTTATTAAGTCCAATGGAGTGATGTAGCCATTTGAGTATCCCACGATCAACAGTGTCGAATGCTGCAGAAAGATCCAGGTAGGGTGACTATAAGTAAGTGATGGTGAACCAGCATCAGCTTTCATCTGCAGGTCATTTGTGACTCTCACTAAAGCTGTTTCTTTCTTTGCTATTTGAGTGGAACGGACCTCGGATAACGGAAACTTTTAAAAAATGCTATTGTATTTGAGGTGGTCCTGAAGGTTGCTGGCAACTGCTTTCTCCAGAACCTTATAGAGAAATGTCAGGTTGGATATGGGCCTATAGTTAGCAAGGATTTGAGGATCAAGTGTGGGTTTCTTAAGTAGTGGTCTGATTATGGGCGCAGTTTATTAGAGAAGGCAGACACCGCGCGGTATATGGCCATCCGAAGGATTGGTTTATTATCATGGGGATAAGGGGACTGATGGCAGAAATATTTGCTTTCCGGCAGAGGTGTTATAGGCAAGGGGTCGAGGCAGCAGGTGGAGATCTCCTATCGTCCCTGATGTGTCCTCAGTCGCCGATTGTGTTGAGTGACTTCTGGGAAGCAGCAGACCAGCCTCAAAATTTCAGACTGCGGTCAGCAGTTGGGGCAGCACTGAATTTTGGCAATGTTCTTCTGTAGCTCCTGTGAGTGGACAAATTTGAAGTTTAAGGAGATGATTTATTGTGGAAAACAACTGTTTGGAATTGCCACAACTATTTTGAATAATATTTGAATAATACTGTGATTGTGCTTTTTTGATGGTCCCGATAGGCCAGCTTGTGAACAGTAAGTCTGGAAGCATTATACCGCCGCTCAAGGGTACATCCAGCTGCCTTCATTTTCTGCAGGTTATTTGTGAACCAGGGAGTTGAGCGGGAAAACGTAATTGTCCTAACTTTGATGGGTGCATGAATATCCAAAATGCTGCTCAGTGTCTTATTATAAGATTCCACAAATTCAGTGACTGATGAGACATTTAAAGAATGAAGATGTTGAAGACTTAAAGTCAGGTTTTCTGTGTTAATGTTTTTCAGATTTCTGAAGCATATTTCACGTTTAGGCTTGATGTGGGAAGACAGAAAAAGCAGCTCCATGGAGATGACCTTATGGTCAGATACACCAAGATCATACACAATTGGTGTACTTAGAGGGGCAGACTCAGTAATGACCAAATCAAGAATGTTCCCCTTGGTGTGTGTGGGAACATCAACATGTTGTCTGAGGTTTAAACAATCCAATAACTGCAAGAATTCTGTTGTAAGCTGACAAGAGGGATTGTTGACATGAATGTTAAAATCTCCAAGTATCATTATATTGGAAGAGGTTGCGCAAAAAGTTAAAGGAAGATTGTACAACTCTGAGATGAAGCATGCATTTGGTTTGGGTGGCCGGTAGATCAATAGTACTGTGATTGTGAAAGAAAGGGAGGAAACGGTGATACAATTAAAATGTGCAAACATGTTCAAAACGAAGTCCAGCTCAGGGAGGGGCCAGAGTAGGACGAAATTCGTGGCCAGGGACTGGTGGTTAGATGAGGCGCCAGGGGCCACATCCGGGACTATGCTCATTTCTACGAGCTTTTTGGAAATAACAGTAGCCAGGAGGACAGGTCTCATTTAAAACAGAAAAAACATCGGGTTGATGCCAGGTTTCTGTGAGGCATATTACGTCCAAACTTTTGTCCCGAATGTGATCATGTATGAAGCTGGATATTTTTTCTGAGGGATTGTGTATTAAACAGTTCAATTTTAATTTTGGATAAAACAGTGAGTCTCTGTACTGGCCGAAGTAAGCTGAAATCCACTCCACGTTTTCTGTCTGACTCCATGTGTGGCGCTGTTTCTCCAGTTCTACTAATCCACAGAGTATCAGCACTCTGATGATGTTGGGGAGATGCGACAGGGCCCACAGCTGTCCAAACAGAGGGAATGGCCCCACCAGACTTGGAGTAAGCAAACTTTCGCCGAGAGCTTCTATAGATGTAGCGGGGCCCACATAGGAATCCATGTTCTTAAATGACTGAAATACATGATGGAGTGTTATAGTTGTTATATTCCATCAGTTGAGTGGCCGAGTAGTTCATTATGACAATCACATGGGCTCCATGTCTGCTGTTAGCCACAGGAGCAACATGCAGAGCAAGAGAAGAACTCGGTACCAATGAATCATCTGTGATGTGGCTGGAGAAATCAAAACCAGAAGAGATCAATCGTAGTGAGCACCAAAAGGAGCTGTAAGCGCTGGGGATGCAGGCAGAGTTGGCCAGGAGAAGGCTGCACACCACCACATCACCATCATACCAGCCAAGTAGAGTCTCTGCGTCGGTAGAATCACATAACAGACACAAATATTATATAGAAGTTAGACCAGTAGTCTAACGTTGTGACTATTTTAGCAGTTAAAACTCATTAAAACTCAAAACTCAAGTGGAGAAGCGGCAAACAGACTAATGCGCATCGTCCTCTATTCCACTTGCTTATTACTTACAAAGCACTGAATGGTTTAGCACCTCAGTATTGAAGGCGAGCTCAGTAGCTGGGCATTATAACGTGCCCTGCTCCACCTTCGCTGCATTCTCAAAACTCTGGCAATTTGATAATACCTAGAACATCAAAATCAACTGCATCGGGTCATTAAAAGAGATTCTCAATTTTCCTATTTAGCACCAAAAACCCTCCCTGGAATAACCAACCTAACAAACTTGTTCTGGAGGCAGACACATTCTGTCAGTTTAAATCTAGATTAAAGGGCCATCTCTTTAACCTGGCTTACACATGGCACACCATTACATTTCTATTATTCAAATCTGTTAAAGGATTGTTAGTCTGCATTAATTAAGTCAACCGGAACCGGAACACTTCCCATAACACCCGATGCACTCGCTACACCGTACGAAGAATGGCATCTACGCTAATATTAATCTCTTTCATTCTTATTCCAAGGTCACCGTAGCCATCCATATCCCAGTCTGTAATCCAGATCGCGATGGGTCACTGAGCAGTAAGCCCGGATCCATGTATCGTATCCAGCCGCCTGTCACTTACCAGACCCTGGCAGGGGCAGGCAGGCAATTCCTGCTAAAAAAAAGACTCTCCAGTGTGGTCATGTGCTCTTGCATAGATGCACCGGCGATCGGCATGCTTTGCCTGTGGGATCTTCTGTGTACCCCTTGGCTGCGCACCATCATGCAAGGTATTTAGGCAGGAGGAGCGAGTCAAAAGTGACTTCAGAGTTCATAAAACAAAAAAAAATGAATAGGGTACCTTCCATGACTTTGTAACCTCATCATGCACCTCCGGGAAAAATGGCACTGAGGCTGGTTGTGGCAGATTGTCACACCCCACACCCAAGAATCAATCATCCAGCCAAGAACACTCCGTGCTAGTTGGAAGCTTCCTCTAAAACCCAACATTCTCAGCTGCCCGGGGGGGCCGCGGGCAATCACATGGGCGCCAAGCAAAATACAGTTCAAAGTCAGACACAACTGAGTCGTCATCCTTTGAAGTGTCTGACCCTCCTTCCGATGCCACGATCAACATCTGATTCCCCTCCAGAGTCCCAAACGAGATGCTCAGACCGCCCGAGATGGCCCGGTAGTCTCGCTTGGAAACTCGATGGCATGCAACATTGTGGAGGAATGGGAGGTCCTGACCTGATGGAAGAGCTCCCACTGTTACCTTCAGATCTCCCTGAGTGCTAACCAGTGAGGACCTCTTACTAGAAGTCCCGATTGGGACTTGCCATGGACATTTCAATTCAAGTGTATTTGTATAGCGCTTTTCACGATACAAATGATTGCAAAGCAACTTTACAGAAAATTAAGTCTCTACAATATTTAGTAGTAGCTTATCAGTGGTGACTGTCAGTTAATGTACAGTAGCGGTTCAGAAATGTATGTGGGGGGAAAATCATGCAATAAAGGAGCAATACACAAAGATAAAAATTAGATCAACAGACGATGAACACTATTAACAGCAATTAGTATATGATGCAATTCAAACTTTAGCTACCAATGTAGTTCTGTATGTTTTTTTTCAGGTTGTCATCATCTTAGGTCCATCTGTCGGGTGCCTCATCTCACAGAACATGGGTCAGGTCCTCTGAGGGGTTGGCATCATCTCACAGACATGGGCTCACAGTGAGGGCATGAACCATCCATGGATGAAGTCTCATCATGCCTACGGCCCAGACACATGAGACAACGGTCATGACTGTCAGAGGAGGTTGCATCCAGAAACACACAGACGAAGAGACATCTTTAAAGAGACGCCCTCGTCCGTGTTGCTCTTTTAGGGAAACCACTCTTTAAGCCGTAGCGCCCATGGGGAATTTGCAGCACTTAACCGTGCAAATATCAGCAACAACCCACTGAATGCACTGTAAACAAACTCCAGTGAAGAGAAGCTTTCCTTGAGGTGATCGAGAGAGAGCTTGCGCATAGCAAACTCTCGTCTCCGAAGCAAAAATCTGAATGAGTAAATGAGTAAAATTAATTTTACTACTCAGAGCTATCTAAATTCTTCAAATAAAGTTTAGTTCACCTTGACTTGTCACAGGTGGCTGATGGGAAGGGCTTATATTAAGCCCCAGGGACAGCTGACACACTACTCAAGACACACACTGCCACACTGTTTGTTGCTGCCGTGTGGTTTGAGTTTGAGCTCCGTCAAGTTAATTCTTTAACATCAGTTTTTATCTTAAAATCAATTATATACACCATCATTTTCGTTTCTATAACATGCGAATATATCCCCTATCATATTCTACAAAAAAAACAATCAGAGCGCCTTATCACTAACGTAGTTTTATTTTGATTTCCCGAGTCCACTATTAGCAAATAGCCCACTAGCATCGCCAGCGTGGTAGCAGCTAATCTCGCTTACACTAATACTCTATTCACACACATTACCATTGTTTTACTCACTGTTACTTGCTTTAATGGCGGATGTGTGTCTACCTTTGAGTGCAGGTGAGGACACGTTCGAGCTGCATTCGGTGCAGCTCGAGCTGGAGGCCGTAGAGAAGCAGATCCGGGGCCTGGTGGCAAAGCAGACCCAGCTGAGAGCGCGGAGAGCCACACTGGAAACATCCCAAGCTGACGCTCACAAGTCCGAGGTAAGAATACAGCGCGCTGCTAACTCTCCCACCACCTCTACTCCATGTGTTTCCCTGCACAGGCCCGGTGCACCCAGGACACAATCTTCCCAGACCTCCTTTACTCCAGCGCCGGGACACCACAGACCCTGGGTACACCCGCAGCGGAAGATACGAGCCATGACCCGGGCGACGACCTCTCCGCTGCCTCCGGTCTTCGAGATCTCCACCCAGAACCACTTCGCTCCCCTCCACGGACTTTATTTAAAAGACTGTGATCAGACGGCAGACCCATGTCGGCACGTCCGTGCTACGCTAGCGAACGGTAATGTGCATCACACAATGTTCACTGGTGCTCGGTTCATGTGTTTCTGGCATACCCGCGGTCTGAAGGGTGACGAGGCCCTGGAGCGGTCGTGCGTTCACGCGGGGGCTAGATGGACACAAATAAGACAGCGGCCGAGATGGAGACCACTGAAGAGGGACTTGCAGGGATGCAGCTGACGAGACGAGCATGCGCAGACATCGCACCGCGACGACGATCACTCGAGTCGAGGAACGATTTCCCACTATCTGGACAGAGGACATGAACGTTCGTAGGCTTTTGCTATTAAATGAATGGTTATGTCATGGTGTAAGAAACAGAAACGCTTTTGTTAATAACTGGAAATCTTTTCTGGGAGGTCCTAGGCTTTGTCGCCTGATGGCCCTCGCACCAGAAGGAGTCGGAGCGGAGTCATGTAGGCCAACTCCAGGACGCTGCGCTCCATAGGACGCGTAAGTTTCAAATCTCATAACTGCACTGATGACTTTTTGTTCTACACGCTAAATGTAGAAGGACTTTGCCGCTGTAAAACTATAAAGACTGTGACTGTTCTCCGATTAGTGAGGTCAAAATATAAATTTAATGGAGGATCTAGAAAAAATCTGATCGTGATTAAAACAGAAAAAAATTAAATAAATGAACAAAAACAAAAACAAAAACAATTTTTAAAGTTTGGGCTCCTAAACATTAGATCACTCTCACCCGAAGCAGTTATTGTAAATGAAATGATCAAAGATAATAGTTTTGATGTACTCTGCTAGACTGAAACATGGCTAAAACCAAATGATTATATTGGTCTACATGAGTCTACTCCACCAAGCTACTATTATAAGCATGAGCCCCGTCAGACTGGACGTGGCGGCGGTGTTGCAACAATATACAGTGGGTACTAAATGGGAACGTATTCAGACCCCTTACTTTTCACTCTTTGTTATATTTCAGCCATTTGTTAAAATCATTTAAGTAAATTTTTTTTCTCATTAATGTACACACAGCACCCCTTATTGACATAAAAACACAGAATTGTTTACATTTTTGCATATTTATTAAAAAAGAGAAACTGAAATATCACATGGTCCTACGTATTCAGACCCTTTGCTGTGACACTCATATATTAAACTAGGTGCTGTCCATTTCTTCTGATCCTCCTTGAGATGGTTCTACTCCTTCATTTGAGTCCAGCTTTGTTTGATTATACTGATTGGAATTGATTAGGAAAGCCACACACCTGTCTATAAAGACCTTACAGCTCACAGTGCATGTCAGAGCCAATGAGAATCATGAGGTCAAAGGAACAAGGAACTGCCTGAAGAGCTCAGAGAAAGAATTGTGGCAAGGCACAGATCTGGCAAGGTTACAAAAAAATTTCTGCTGCACTTAATGTTCCTAAGAGCACAGTGGCCTTCATTCCTTAAATGGAAGACGTTTGGGCTGACCAGAACCCTTCCTAGAGCTGGCAAACTGAGCTATCGGGGGAGAAGAGCCATGGTGAGAGAGGTAAAGAAGAACCCAAAGATCACTGTGGCTGCGCTCCAGAGATGCAGTCGGGAGATGGGAGAAAGTTGTAGAAAGTCAACCAACACTGCAGCCCTCCACCAGTCAGGGCTATATGGCAGAGTGGCCCGACGGAAGCCACTCCTCAGTGCAAGACACATGAAAAAACACCTGAAGGTGGTGAGATGGTGAGAAATAAGATTCTCTGGTCTGATGAGACCAAGATAGAACTTTTTGGCCTTAATTCTAGCGGTATGTGTGGAGAAAACCAGGCAATTCTCATCACCTGTACAATACAGTCCCAAAAGTGAAGCATGGAGGTGGCAGCATCATGCAGTGGGGGTGTTTTCAGCTGCAGGGACAGGACGAATGGTTGCAATCGAGGGAAAGATGAATGCGGCCAAAGTACAGGGATATCCTGGACGAAAAAACCTTCTCCAGAGTGCTCAGGAACTCAGACTGGGCCGAAGGATTACCTTCCAACAAGACAATAACCCTAAGCACACACCTAAAATAACGAAGGAGTTGCTTCACAAAAACTCTGTGACTGTTCTTGAATGGCCAAACCAGAGCCCTGACTTAAACCCAATTAAGCATCTCTGCAGAGACCTAAAAATGGCTGTCCACAAACGTTTACATCCAACCTGACAGAACCGGAGAGGATCTGCAAGGATGAATGGCAGAGGATCCCCAAATCCAGGTGTTAAAAACTGGTTGCATCTTTCCGGCAAAAGACTCATTGCGGTATAGTCCACAAGGGCTTCTACTAAAATACTTGAGCAAAGGGTCTGAATACTTAAGTGATATTTGATATTTCAGTTTTTCTTTTTTAAATCTGCAAAAAATGTCAACAATTCTGGGTTTTTCTGACAATATGGGGTGCTGTGCGTACATTAATAAGGAAAAAAAATTAAAAAATGATTTTAGCAAATGGCTGCAAAAAAACAAAGAGTGAAAAATTTAAGGGTGTCTGAATACTTTCCGTACCCAATGTATAGTGTTATTCTCAATGTTACTCAGAAGACAGGTTACAGGTTTAACTCATTTGAAATACTTTTGTTTAATGTTACACTGTCAGATATGCAAAAAAATATATATTGTATATTTTGCTCTGGCTACTGTGTATAGACCAACAGGGCCGTATACAGATTTCCTAAAAGGATTTGCAGATTTCCTCTCAGACCTATTGGTTACTGTCGATAAAGCGCTAATTGTAGGAGATTTTAACATTCACTTTGATAATACAAATGATGCATTACGACTTGCGTTTACTGACCTAATAAACACTTTTGGAGTCAAGCAAAACGTCACCACTCATCGTTTTAATCATACGCTAAATTTAAAATATTTCGCATGGAATTGATCTTACTGATATAAATATCGTACCTCAAAGCGATGATGTTAACGACCATTTCCTTGTATCGTGCATGCTACGTATTACTAATATTAACTATATGGCTCCGCAATCGTCCGGGCAGAACTATTGTTCCAGACACCAAAGACAGATTCACAAATAACCTGCCTGAATTATCTCAACTGCTCTGTGTACCAATAAGTACACATGAACTAGACGAAATAATTAGCAACATGGGCACTATCTTCTCTAATACATTAGAAGCTGTTGCCCCCATGAAATTGAAAAAGGTTAGAGAAAAAACGTACTGCGCAATGGTACAACAGTAATACCCATTCTCACCTCCGTGAAGTTGGCCCCCCACCCAACGCAAAAGTCGCAAAATAGTCTCAATCGTTTGTGCTCTGTTTGTGCTGTAAAAATTTTGTTTGTGCTGCTTCGGTTTTTAAAATATAACATATTATTTAAAGTCAATTCTAGGTCACTAGCCCCCACCCCGCTCCAAAATTCAACACCGAAATAGTCTCGTTGGTTTGTGTCTCGTTTTGGCTGTGTTTTTTTATAATATTAAACATTATGTTATAGGCGGGACGTCACCAGCCCCCTACCAGCTCCAAAAATCACCAAATCGTGCTCAATCGTTAGTGCGTCATGTGCCGTAACAATTTTCATTTGTGCTGCTTCAGTTTTTAAAATATTAAACATTAAATTTTAGGCGATGACGTCACCAGCCCCCCTACACGCTCCAAACTCACCCAAAATAGTCTCAATCGTTAGTGCTCCGTTTGTGCTGGTTTGTGCCGTAAAAAAAATAATTTGTGCTGCTTTGGTTTTTGAGATATTAAAATAATATTTAATGTTGTTTTTGAGGTCACTCAGCCACCCACCCGCTCCAAATTCACCCGAAATAGTCTTGTTTGTTTGTGCTTCGTTTGTGCTGGTTTGTGCAGGTAAAAGTTTCGTTTGTGCTGCTTCAGTTTTTTAAAATATTAAACATTTTATTTTAGGCGATGACGTCACCAGCCCCCCTACACGCTCCAAACTCACCCAAAATAGTCTCAATCATTAGTGCTTCGTTTGTGCTGGTTTGTGCCAGGTAAAAGTTTCGTTTGTGCTGCTTTTTATTTTGCTTTTATTTAGCATTTTATTTTGGGTTCCTCGCTTATTCAATTTCTTACCAAATTGTTGGATTGTAGTGATGTTTTATTAGAACAACAACTTTTTATCAAAGTTTTTTGCAGTCATTGGGATGTTTATTAAAAGAATCTCAATATTCATCTGCTGTCACTCTTTTTCTGTCACTTTCTCTCATCAAGTCGTAGCTTTGTGTAACTTCAGTGCTTTTGTTCTCACCTGATTGAACTTATTTACAAAGAGTATCATCTGATACACTTCATTCCCACCACGAGGTGAAGGGGGGTTGAACCCCCCCCAAACCTTTTTCTGTTCAAGATGCTCTTGTGGAAATTGCGTTAGAGGAAAAGTTGATACATTGACCAGAAATTTGAGTTTGTAACTGTAAGTACAATGTTTTAACAGTGTCAGTTCACAATATTATTAGTTACCCTTATGAAAATTAACCATGGTGTTACTACAAATAAAACCATGGTAACCATAAATTAACTATGGTTTTGCTGCACTAAACAGTTTAACCATGATATTTGTAGTAAAACTTTTATACAAATGGTAATGAATATGCCAAATAATAAAAAAAACTTGGGTAACTACACTTTTACTATACTAAAACAATGGTTAATTTTTGTAAGGGTAACTTCAAGAACAACGGTACAGCATTCAAGTGCGCTAAGATTGTCAATGTTTATTGAACAGAAAACTCATTGCTAATACTTATATCACTCATATCACTAGCAAATAAATGCCAACTACAGTTGCACATATGACCCATGTTAGTTTTTAGAATAAGTTGTGCTTTAAGGGATCAACTACCATATTGTGAGTAATAGAATGCCAGCAATCATTTATTAGTTGATACCTGAACAGATGAACTCTCTACTAGACATAAAACTTCTTGAATCACTGAAGAAATTAATCTGTTGTTATCATATGTTCTGCTCTCTTTAGAGGGAAAAGGTCCACTGCATTTTGGTCTCTGTAGTACCTGGCTGAATACCATCAAAGAAGGAGACATGGTGCCATGTTTCGTTCATAGGTACCCTTCATATTACACTCCTAAGATGTACAAGATCCTTTTTTTCTCTTCATAACTCACTAACTTGTTCCATTTATGCAACAATTCCAGCTCTGATGGATTCCATCTTCCATCCGACCCTAGTGCTCCCTGTGTTCTTGTGGGAGTTGGGAGCGGTATTGCTCCCTTCCGTAGCTTTTGGCAACAACAATTCCATGACATGAAAAAAACAGGTATTGAATTTCATCCCTTATCACATTCAAGTGGTTTCAAACAGTCCATTGAATTAGCTCGCCTCAAGTTTCTGAACCTCAAGTTGTGTTATTTCTTTAAGGTCTGAAAGGGAATCCAATGACACTCGTGTTCGGGTGTCGAGGTTCAGATACTGATCATCTTTTTCTCCAAAAAAAGGAGGGGGGGGGGGGGGGAAGACTCTGGACATGAGGATAATCGCACCTAAGCATATCATAAACAGCTTACTAGAGGCAAAACTGGACAACCAAAGTAGGACAACTTGACACGGTAACTGAGAGTATATCTCTAAAATCTTCTATATTATGAAATCTCCAGTAATAGCGAATAGTGTATCATAATATAGAAATATAATCTTCTAATAATATTATTATTGCTGTAGCTGTTATATTTTAATTATATATATTTTATTTTTATTATATAAAACTATTAATAATTATTTGTTCATAATAAAAAACATAAATCATTACTTATAGTTAGAACTAAAAAACTATTCTAAACGGCAGTTAACACTCTTTGGGGGTTGTTGCTTACTCTTTTTTTATTTTTTTACTCCACTCTTGGTCCAGGTTTATGTCCAAGATATCTTGCGAGAACAATTGAGTGACAAGGTCTTTGAGGTTCTGCACCATAATCCAGGACATCTGTATATCTGTGGAGGCATGAACATGGCCCATGATGTGGCTGCCACTATCAAGGAAATCTTAGTCAGCCAGCTGGGCATCACTCTTACTCAGGCTGAGGAATATCTGTCAAGGCTCAAGGTGAACCTTCAAATTGTTGACATATTTTATAGCGGCTTCAGATAATCATGTCTTACAGCATTTATGCTCCTGGAAAGGCTCAGTTGTCGTGAATGGTGAACTGTTTACAGTCTGTAATGATATAGTCAATAATTTTACACGATTATGCTTTTTTGTTCACAGAATGAAAAACGGTACCATGAGGACATCTTTGGATCCTAGTGCTTGAGATCCCCTGGACCACCTCAAGCCTCAACATCCAAACACACCAAATTTGAATTTTTTAACTTTTAATCTTTTGATTTTCATACAGCTTCCAAAATAATGCCAAAACATCTCTCAACTTAAAAAAAATCAATAAACGCTACACAAATACACAACAGCAGTGTATTAAATTTCCATACACCACCCTGATCGTCAGTAGCTTTTGGAATGTACAACTCAAATTATGGAGAAATATTAGTTCCTGCTTGTAAATAAACTGTATTATTTACTGTATTATTCCTATCTGTTTGTTTAAAATGAATGCCTTTTTGTTTGTTTTTGGGAAGACTGACCTGCACTTCTTTAGAGTAGTGTCCCTTACTCTAACTAAGGGACCATTCTTTTGGAGCAATCTAGTGTTTCCACGCTCAACAGAACAACAGGGATCACCTCTATCTGAGGGCTTCAAAAGTCTGACCTTTTATACAAAGAGTGTACTTGTACATGTCACAGATATGCTTATTTAATAAGTGACCTATAAATTGTGCAATACTGCTTTTACTTTATTGTTTATTTCTTACTATTGCCTCGTCATGCCAAAGCCAAACTATACTTTCAGTGTTTATTGTCAATACTTTCTTTCATAAGTGTTACATATAAGTGTTGTATACATCTTTAATGGGATGCTCATGTTAAATACTGCATTTTTGTAATAAACAGACTTCAGTTATATACTATCAAAACCACGGGTAGCTGTTTTTCCCCCCCCGTCGCATTCATGTAGTTTGTCTTTAATGGGTACCCGTAGTAACACCGGAAGTCGTGTATCCTTGTTGCAGCAGAGAGCGTGTAACTGTCACTTTCCGGTTATATTTATTTATATCTAATTAAATTTGTACTATCATATAGACATATTATGGCTGGAAGTCGACTTGAGAAATTCGGGACCGTATTTACTCGGTAAGCATTAGTGACAGCATGTGCTTCTTGAGTTCATTTCAAGGTTAATGACAAAAATAGTCAATAACGTTATAAAACGTGTCTAAGAAGAACAAGAGATCGGCTATTATAAAATATTTTATGTAATATGAAAGTGTACTGTGAAAAAAAACCTTTTAGAATGCCAAGAACGGAAACAATAAACCCGAGACCGTTTGTATAGTGTACAGTTGGAGTTCTTATTGTGAGGCTGAAGGATTGATTGTTGTTTGTCGTAGACTTGTGGACCTGAAACCTAGCCTTCCCAAACCTAGTGACCAATGCCTAGACAGGCTAATCTCTATCTAAAAAAAGCCAATAAGAATATAGTTTTACATGCAAACCATAGGACCTCAAATCTTCCTCCACTTCAAACAGTACTTGCTGATGGAACGTGATGCTGGATCAGGATTATCGTGCAGTGACTTTCGAGTTGCAGTTTGAGTCGCTGGTCCGGAGCAAGTTCAGCCAAAAACTTTGCGTTCCCAGACCCAGTTGATTTTCAGACGAAACCCACAAAGTCTGTCTACCAAATCCACTCGCAAGATCAAATAACAACAGTACCTCTCGCTAAAAGATCGAATCTAGCACTGAACCAACACTTACTCAAAACCTACCGCTCGTAGACCTATGGACCTGAAACCTAGCCTTCCCAAACCGAATATCCAACGCCCAGTTAGGCTAATCTCTTAGAAGGGAACAAAACAAAACCAACAGGAATATCCTTTTCTCAATCTCCTTACCTCCTGGTTCTCCACATTCTCAGCCCAACGCCCAAATAGGCTGTTCTCCTGGAAAGGAGAGGGATCAATGCTTTCCTGGTATAGTCTAACAGGCGTAGGCCCGTGCACGCATCCTCAGTCTCCCTACTCCAAACCTTCCTAGACGGGTGCTAGGTCGGGGGGAGCTGTTGTAATTTTTCAAAACCTAACCTTTGCCAGAGCCATCGGACTTGACATACCATTTTACGCACAGGATCCTTTTTAGAGGCTTTTTTTTGAATGCAATTTATAACTCGCTACCTCCGATGTCTCCTTCCTGTCTCTATGGGGGGGAGACGTGGGAGGGGGATGCGAACCAAGCACAGACAGGCTTTTTGGATGCGGGTGGCCCAGACAGGCCTAACGCCTCCAGGTTCGCTCGATCTAATCGGATTAGTAGCATTTGAATACAAACTTCTAAAACTATATTACTCTCTTACCCTCTAGCCAATTGCAATAATGTCGGCAGACCCAGGATTTCAGGATGAATTTCCAGGGGACTATGGTAACGTCAATAACAAAGTCAATTATGACACCAATGGCAAAGTCTCCCTACCAAAAATCAACATCGATAGATCAAACAAACGACAAGGACCTTGTCACTAAAAAGATCTAAATCTAGCCCCGAACCAACACTTACCCAAAACCTACCATTCGCTGAACTATGGACCTGAAACCTAGCCTTCCCAAACCTACTGACCAATGCCCAGGCAAACTAATCTAAAAAAGCCAATAAAAATATAGTGTTACATGCAAACCATCGGACCTCAAATCTTCTTCAACTTAAAGCAGCACTCGCTGACGGAACGTGATGCTGGATCAGGATTATCGGGCAGTGACTTTCGAGTTGCAATTTGACTCACTGATCCAGAGCAAGTTCAGCCCAAAACTTTGCGTTCCCAGATCCAGTTGACTTTCAGATCGAACACGACAAAGTCTGCCTACCAAAATCAACATCGAGAGATCAAATAAACAACAAGGACCTCATCGCTAAAAAGATCGAAATTTAGCACTGAACCAACACTTACCCAAAACCTACCGCTAGTAGACTTATGGACCTGAAACCTAGCCTTTCCAAACCGAATATCCAACGCCCAGTTCGGCTAATCTCTTAGAAGGGAACAAAACAAAACCAACAGGAATATCCTCTTCTCAATCTCCCTACCTCCTGGTTCTCCACATTCTCAGCCCAACACCCAAATAGGCTGTTCTCCTGGAAAGGAGACGGATCAATGCTTTCCTGGTATAGTCTAACAGGCGTAGGCCCGTTCAACTCACTTAATAATTATTGCCGTTCCAATACGGACCTTTGCCTTTGATATTTTGATGATTATTATAGAATAAGATCTTTTACAATCATTAATTTATAGGGAAATAGCTAAAACTTTAGTAGCATCCTCACTATGGTAAACTTGTTGCAGCAAAGGAACTTCAGTATGTGTTTAATGTAAATTAGTATGAATGTTTGCCTCGGAATGGAATCCTTGACCTTTTAACCACTTAGATAAAAATCTGTTAAATAAGATTGTTTACATTCATTCATTTATGTGGAAATAGCCAAGTGAGCTCCACACTGACCTGTAGCTTGACTCCTGACTAAGCCTAGGTACACTTGTTGTAGCAAAGAGCATATGAAGGATATGGACACAGCTGGTCATTTGCAGAAGTCCAAGCACACCTGAGCTCAGGCCATCACTAAAGTTAGATCCAGCCAAAACCCTGCTTTCTACATCTGAGCCACCGTAGCGTCAGTGCACAGACAGGCTCAGAGTGTTAAACACAGGCACCGTGACGTGCCCTAGATAAGCCTGTCAGCCAGGCAAATGAGGAATGTATTCAGCTTTATGAATTAATCATTTGAGAATTCGTTGAACTTTTACTTGACAAAGGCCTCAATGGCAGCGTTCCCTCTCCGTTCATGTCCCCCGCTGCGTCTGCGCTCACCTGTCGCAGTTAGATAGCGGTGCTATCACAACAGCTTAATGATTAAGTATCTCTGTAAGGTCTAGACGCCAAGTATGCAGTGTATCCATGGAAACAGTGGTCTAAACCCATATATACCAGATTTAAAGATATTATTTTTGAATAATCCTGGGGAATGGGCCGGATTACTTCATTTTAAGTACTGCATAGAAATGTCAAAATCGGCCTACCTGTAAAACTCACTATGATTTGAATAGCAAAATGTGTAAGCATAACTATCCGTTAGTAAGTCCACACAGAGTCTCCTTTTTGTTTTTTTACATCTGCCACAATTGTGGGGGAAATTGTGTTGAATGAACTGAAATATGATCAAACGTGTTGAACAGAGCTGAGAACACTACGCTCTTATTAGTATGGGTGAAAGAATTTGTAAATAATAAGTAAATGTTCAAATATTTTAAATATATTCAATAAATATAAAATTTTTATAACCTTATTAATTTTTATAATAATAATTATTATTATTATATTTTATAATGAATCAATTATACTTATTAGTTTTAATACTGAGAGGCAACGATAATATATTGATTCGTAATACTAGCAAGTAGTATGTATATTAACACCACATAATTATACTTCTCTGGAACTGTATTAAATTATAAGAAAAAGGAACTTTAATAATTAAATTTGTTGTTACAAATATAAAATGCAAATGATAAATTTTAACAGCAGTCTGCTGTAAATCTATTTATAGTTAAAGAGGTATAAATAATGTCTGTGTGTAACTATACGATTAATAGGTCCGAACAGAATCTTTATTTTGTTTTCACATTTTCTGCATTGATCGTGGAGGGAAATCTATGAAAAAGGAATTGACATAGGATCAAATGTATTAAACCGAGTGAGAGAGTCACTTGATCCGTCATTATATTGAAGTTGAACGAGTTGTAAATAACGACCACATCATACGTTTTAAATAAAATATCCTTAAATGTTGTTCTGTTAAAGATACATTTAACCATATTGTTCCCACACATTCATAATTATTAATTATATCTGTATTAAAGACGATCAATGTGATAATTATGAGTAAGTTTTAATAATTTCCACATTATTAATATTATTAACAATTCTGTGGAAATTTTTATGTATTTAACTACAAAATTATTATTAGAAAGAAAATATTTAATGCTCATTTTTCTACAAATATTTGCAACTATCAGGTGTTAACAATAGAAAATGATGGGCCAGAGTTGACATTTTAAAAGCTGACATAAAACATAGATAAAATAAAGTGATAATGTTTTACATGCAGATTCCATGCAGGCCTATTAAACCTATCGTTAATTGTCCAGTTTTTATTCTTCATTCATTTAATATTTAAAGTGGTTAGATGTACAGTGAATATTGTGCATGCATGTAGTCCAGTTTAAAAACCATGTTTTCTTTTGGCTATCTGGTCTACTCTAATTTACAGGCAGTTTTTAATGATTCAGTATTCCATGTGGATGAATGCTGACATAACACTGCGTGCCATGTAGCTTGAAGCGGCATCTTTGTGTTGTAACTCTCTGGTTCATGGCCCGTTCCAAACACATAATTCCCTCTCCCACTGCATGCTGTTGTTTGCCTAATTTCCATAAACGTTGATCCCCGGCAATCTCTATTGTCTCTCCCTTGTTTTCTCTTCTCCTAAGCAAGCCGTCGTTGTTCAGTGGCTGCCAGCCCCTGCTCTCCATGTGTAACTGACCGACTGACATTTCATAGCGATTGGACATGCATCCTGTACATGTCCAATCCTATGTTTCGATATTTTGGGACCACCACTACACGCCCTGTCTTTTCTCAGAGTGTCCCCGCATAGCCCAGTGAGCATGCTGTCCTCTTCGTCCCCAGCTGTCTCTATCCCATCATCCCCCTCCGGCTACATTGGCGGCAGTGCCCGGCACATGCATAGAGTTGGGAATGCAGAAACCAGAGCCTCTCTCTCTCTCTTACATCCCTGCTCTCGTTCACCATCTCACGTTCTCATTTTCTAGGTACGGATAAGCGTTGACCCATGCTCACAGGTTTCCAAACCCCCATCATAAGCTCTGTTCCAAAACCTACTAGCTGCATATTGCTTACTTGGGAAGCTGCCTTGTAATGCAGCATCCTAACTGAAATGGAACCTCATAAGTAAGGATTAACATAGGAAACAGTGTTGCATAGCACATACAAAATGCTCTATCTATCTTGTCTGTCGTGACCGTCGGTCCCATCTATCTATCCAGCCCCCCTAACTATTCTATCAGTCTGTCCGGATCCTGTCTGTCTGTCTGTCATATCCATCTAACTGTCCGTTCGCCATCCATCCATCCATTCAACTTTCATTCTATCCATCCATTCATCCATCTATCAGTATATCTACTGTATCTATCATTCTGTAGTTCCATATATCTATAGCCCTAATAAACAAATAAAACTAATATTTTATGACACTTAACTTCACTATTTTTCAGTAATGAAAAGAGATTTGCCATCTTGCATTTATTTTTTTCTTTGCAAAGCATTCAAGAATTGCCTTCTGTAGAATGCATGCAACACACTAAAATTTGGCCAAAACAAGGTGTTGAGGAGGCAGCATAATTATGGTGCCTTTCTTTTGGAATAGCCTTCACGTAAGGAGTGCACCTTTGGAAAAGATCTCTGCTTTTTCGTAATCTTTCTCTTTCAGCCCTCTCAAAATATCTCTGAATACCTCAACCTGCGTCACACTTCTGCATTTCCTGTCTCCTATTGTTTAAATATCTCTGACTGAGTCTCATCCTGCGCAAAAACCTCTCTCTCTCCTCTCGCCTCTCTCTCTGGTCTCTCGTCAGTAATGCGATCAGGTGCAGTGAGTGAGTTGTCTCCACTCCAGTAACTGCATTAAGGGCCTCTTTTCTGTAGCATCTGCCCCCATTGCCCGTATCACTGCTTGCAAGGCCAGGGTCACAAAGGCCAAAGCTGTTCCTGGAAAACACACACGCGCACACACACACAGGTTTGTAATGGAGGCCTGGCACCCTCTCTCTCTCTCTCTTCCGTCGGTACATGCAATCTATATTCATTCATCTCCACCACAGTGGCCCTGAGGATGCCAGTGAATCTATAGATCTGATAACCCTGTGAGCCTCACACATGCACACACACTGCTCCCCGTGTGAAAATCTGGGCACCAGCTGAAGTACAAATGCCTGTGATTTGCTCTTTCTGATTACTGGACAATGTTTAGATGGGGGTTTTTTTATTGCCCTTTTTACCTATCACACATTTTAGTGATCAGCATGAATTAGTTTCATATTACAGAAAGTACTAATATTTTTTTAATTCAAACCTTTTTCTAATCTTACAAAACAGTATGTGACCTTGGACCACAAAACCAGTCCATAAGGGTCCATTTTTCGAAATTTTATCAATTGAGAAATTTACGAGCTGAAAGCTGAATAAATAGTCTTTCCATTGATGTATGGTTTGTTACGATATGATATTACCATATTTGGTCGAGATACAACTATTGAAAATCTGGAATCTGAGGGTGCAAAAAATCTAAATATTGATAAAATCACCTATAAAGTTGTCCAAATTAAGTTCTTAGCACTGCATATTATTAATCAAAAATTAAGTTTTGATTTATTTACAGTAGGAATTTACAAAATATCTTCATGGAAAATGATCTTTACTTAAAATCCTATGATTTTTGGCATAAAATAAAAATCTATCATTTTGACCCATACAATTTTTTGGGGCTATTGCTACAAATATACCCCAGAGACTTAAGACTGGTTTTGTGGTCCAGGTCACATAATTGTTGGAAAGATCTGAGTCTCAAGTTTCATATTTGTGGTTATTTTCCATATATCAGTAATACTGTGTTCTAGAAAGGTATAAATTTGTACCAAAAAATTCATTAAAAATGTGTAATGCCAGTTTTGGTATAGTGAAGGCGGATTCTTGTAATAGTACTGAACGTTCCAAGATTGAAAAAACCTAAGTCAGTTAGATCATAGGACCTGTTACTTCTTACATGCACTCTTTTTAGAGTCCCAAATATGTTTGTATAAATATAATTGATTTACTATATATATTTAGTACCAGCACATAGTTTTGCAGTACACTTTAAACTTCTATAACGTTTATACATTTTCATTTCAGAGAATCTTCTAATTGACTTCTTGACGTGAAGTGATGTGTGTCCAAGTATGGTGTCCCATACTCAGATTAGTTCCTCTGCCTTTATCCCATCCAAAGTGCACACACACAGCTGTGAACACACACCCGGAGCAGTGGGAAGCCTTTTTTTTTTTGCTGCAGCGCCCGGGGAGCAGTTGTGGGGTTCGGTGCCTTTCTCAAGGGCACCTCAGTCGTGGTATTGAAGGTGGAATAGAGCGCTGTACATTCACTCCCCCCCCTACAATCCCTGCTGGTACGAGACTCAAACCCACAACCTTAGGTTACGAGTCCAACTCTCTAACCATAAGGCCACGACTTC